>CM038795.1:285755620-286355620 GCA_021764765.1 Vicia sativa
AATGGCATTTGGTCAAGAATAGGTATCCCAAGTAGCTTAGAGAACTCTTCTAAGGTAGGAACCAACTGATAATCTGGAAATGTAAAGCAATGGTGTTTGGATCAAAGAACCGAATAGGACATGCATCATATCTTCTTCAAAACCGAGATAACCAAATCAAGCACTAACCATGTCTTTTGATGAACCGAGCATGGTCGGAATTTCGAAACCAATTCTTTGAGTTGAGAAGGATACCCATGAAGTTGATTCGGATAGTCTTTCTAGAAGCCATAATCCCTACAAAAGAGCAAAGATAAATCCTAGGTCCTTGAAATAGTTAGAAATGATATGCAATGCGAATGATGTCATGACGTCATGTTTAGCACACACAAACAATTCACACAAAGAGCCTAGGGTTAAGGCTTGCATGAGGTATAGGTGATTACCCTACCAAAAGTTTGAGTTGGTTCATCCTGTCCTATAATAGTAACCGGGTTCTAGGAATCTCACATCACAAATCTTTCTCGTGGCGCTTATTTCAATACGACGCCAGTGGTCGATCGAAAATGTCCCAAAAGTCTAATCTCAATGAGCGTAGCATCGAGTATCAACCAACCTCGGTCTACACCAAAGTCGGCCATCTCACTACCTTCTAATGGCCAAGATGGGTCAATTAAGGTTCTAAAAGTTTAGTTAGCGCTTGATGACACCACGCAGAAGCCAAATACTATCTTCAACTTGGGAATGAAGAGTATCGGACAACCAAAGTGTCACGCTAACGTAGCCATCATGTTGACCGTTTAGTTATCGTCTAGCGGTCGCGATGATCTAATGCTACTTACCTAAAAGGAAACCGGATCCGGTGTAGGATCCCCAACAATATAATACCCAAGCAACCCTTAAAGATAAAGCATACAAGTCAAACAAAAGCAATAAAAGTTATCTAGAAATCCCTAAGGCAATTCTCTCTTTGGGTGTTTCCCAGAGTCGCCGATGTAATACGGTGAACCGACTTTGTAGGATTTTGTATCCAAATGTGCGGATAGCAAGAGTCGCCACCGACTTTTATTTTTATCCAATTAAGGAAGGTAAAAGTAATGAAAAAGACCTTCGTTAGATTCTCGAGTTCGGGAGAATGGTTATGAAAAGGGAAGGTATTAGCACCCCTTTCCATCCGTAGTTATCTACGGGCTCTTAGTTGCTCTAGATCACTTTTTAAAATTGCTTTCTGTGCGTTTGACAAAGATGTTTTGAAAAAAGGGCATTTCGCTTTGACTTTGTAATGACTCATGTAGGAGTGTATACAAAGTGTTCGGAAATGTTTTTGTTTTGAAAAGAATTTGAACTTTGAAAAAGAGTGTGTGGTGTGAAAAGCATTTGATAGAGCAGAGCAACTAAAAGACTTATTTACCCACTCAGAATTGGTCGTTTTTGTTGTACTTCTACATCCCTTTAGAATAGCGCTAGCCGTACCATTAGTTAGTAGGTAGCTCCATTCGTTGGATGTAAGCGGGACATTCGAAGGGACATCGGATGGTCATAGAAAGCAACTTGTAGGAAGTATCCTAGCACATTCGAAGGGGACTATCATCATTTTTCGTAGGCGACAATCGAGGGTCAAGATCATGTATTCGGAGGCGACATCGTGGGTCTTATGATCTTTGTATCGAAGGGACTATGATGATTTGTTTGGAAGGCAACGGTGCTAGAATACCTCTACGTTCGAGGGACATGACCATTTTGAATTCGAAAGGCATCGAGAGAGAATTACCCTAAGGGGTGCATGTGTGAAAGAAGTGTGTTGATTTCAGAATATGTTATCTTGAAATTAGAGTGAGCTATGTCCAATTATTATCTTGCCATACACGCCTAGTTACTAACAGTTTATAGGGTGCGGAAAGTAAAATGCGGAATGTAAAGGGCGGAAATGTAAAGTGCGGAAAGGTAAATCATACGCTATTACAAGGCTTTGGGGCAGATACATAATTTAAAATGCGGAAAATAAAATCCTAAATTAAACTATTACATCCCATATACAGTTACATTATTGGAAAATAATATGATAGAATGATAAAGAGAAAATCGTCTGAATCGGATCAACCTGTACAAAAAGAAGAAATCAGAAAATGCAATATGAATCGAACAAGAGAAAAAATGTTAGAAAAATGCAATTTTTATATGAGAAAAATTATTATATGCTGGAAATAAGATAAATAAGTTAAAATAATTTTTTGGGATTTTTTAGATGCAATTTAATAATTTAAAATGAATTTACAATGATTTAAATGCTAAATTACAAATAAAAATAAATATGCATGCAAAAATATGTTTTTTAATTTATTAAATTAAATAAAGTTTTTCTGAAAATAAATGCAAAAAGAAAATTAATTTTTGATAATTTTTTTAATGCAGAATAAAATTGATGAAAATAATTAAAACAATGCAAAAATATTAGAAAATTAGAAAATATGAAAATATTGGAAAAAATATGCAAAGTTGAGAAAAAAGAAGCAAAACTGGTGCCCATAGGGATCGAACCCATGACCTTGGAGCGAAATCTCAAGTTCACATGCCTTGACCAACTGTGCTAGCGTGTTCTACTGTTTGGAAACGGATTGAATGGAATTTACACGCGTCGCTCTCTGCCTTCATCCCGCTCGCGCCAATTCATCGTCTTCTTCGTTTCAAATATTCAAAAGCCTGCGTCGGCCTTCTTTCGACGCTACAAGCCCTGGCAAAAATAAAAAACGCAGCATACATAATATAAATGAATTCTAAAGGCATGGTTCGATTCCTTGAAGCATTCCGAACACACTGGTATGGGTCTTATGGTCCAATTTTTCCTAATAAGAGAAACCCTAAAACGGCATAGGAACCCTAATCATGGCATATCGCGTTTTCAGTCATGGAAACTCAATCAAAGTGCCCAGAAAGAAAGCTTGTAAACTCATCACTAATCACAAAAACAAACACAAAACAGGTTAATAATGCATGATGGTTGAAACACGATTTTGAAAAAAACAAGAACAAACCGATTCGTGATTTCTTGATTCTGGATGGTTTTGAGCAATGTGAGGGTCTAGATCGACTCAAGAGGTATCAAGGAACGTGTTAGACACCTCAAAATCGATTGAAAACGGCTGGAAGTATGATCTCCAATAGCTTGCAGGTCACGTTTTTTTTTAGTTTGGGAATAGGGTTTCTGAGCAATTTTTCGTCCTCTTGTGATTGGTATGCATCAGGTATATATGCTGGATGGATTTGGCATTGTTTTGGGAAAGATTTGATCAATAATCAATGATAATCAAATTTGATTTTTTCATGAAAATCAAATTTTCAAAACTTGATCAATTCCAATCCAATCTTGCCTTTTTTGATCCAATTTCGAAATTGCTGGCTTTTAATGAATTTCTTGAATCTCAAGGAAGGAATAAAATCAATCTTTCAATTAATTTTGATTTTATAATTTATTTTAAAATTTAATTTGTATTTAAATGAATAAATTCAAAATTAAATAGAAAAATAAATCAAAAATTCGTGGCATTGGGCTTGGATATTCCTAATTGCATGAGGAATAAGTTTGGATGAAGAAAAAGCAAGCCCATTTGCAAAAGATTTGATTTTTGGAAGTATCTCTCTTTGTGCATTCTTTCAAAATTGCCCAACTTGTGAATGGTGTAACTTGCTCAATTTTCCACATTTTTGAGTGTTCTTGGACTTTTTGGAAAGCTCTAAGAGTCCTCTAACCAACCCTTTTGGTCTCATCTCAATTGGAGTTACCATGCTCAATATATCTTCAAATCAAAAAGTTGACTTTTTGTTGACTTTGAAAATGACCTGTAATGTTTTGAGCTATACCTCTCAAATGAAGCATTTTTTGGACATTCTTGTGAGACATGAAGTTGTAGAGAATTGAATTTCCTTCAAAACAAGAGGTGGTGGAAAAATATCTGAGAAAGTATGAGGAAGTTATGATCAGTCAAAGTTCAGTTGACTTTTCACCTAGAAACCCTAATTTAGAAAGTTTGACTTTGGAGCAAATCTTGAGTTTTCTTGATGAATCATGATCAACCCTTGATCAAATGATGAATGTAACTTCAAAATGAGGATGTTGACCAAAAATTATGAAGTTTGACTGTATGTTGACCACAGTTGACTTTTTGTCCAATACAACTGATTTTCAACCATCTGAGCAATTGTCTGAGGAAACTTGACTTGTGAAGCTTGAAACTTGACATGGAGAATCTTTGAAGCATATGAGGAGGCATGAAGGCCATTGGAGGTGTTGGAAGTTCATCTTGACTTGAGAGATACCAAACCCTAGTTTGGGTTGATTGTCTAGGAGAGAGTTTGTCTGATCAACTCTTGAGGAATCCTTGAGCATAGATGTATGAAATCTCTTGAGTAAATGGAGGGCAAATATTGGGGTATGACAGACGTGCCTTTTTTTCGACATCATTGACTTCGTATTCTTCTTGGTCATATATTTCAATCTTTTGAAGAACCCTTATTCTCTAAGGATCGACCCTTAATTTACAAAGACGTTTGCATTTAATATGTACTTTTGAATACCTTAAGAAATTTCTAGGTAATAAAATGCCCCCTAGAGATGCTATTTTCAAATTTTCATATTTCGACCGTATGAGATAATGGTATCTATGAAGTGTCGCGCTCTCATTCGACCAAGTCGTTTCCACTACTACAAAAAGTGGGTTACTGTTCCGTTCTATTCGTGACATAACACAATCATGATAGCGTACCACGCTTTTCGCTTCGAGACGTGGGACCATTAATGTTGGTCATGATTACACTTTAGTGGCAGACATGACCCACCACGCTTCCACTGTAATCTGACTACACGTGTCCTTCGACTTGACACAATCTCTGAACTAGGAAATTACAAAATACGTTCATTTACTTTTCTTCTTTCCTCCACAGGTCTATAAATACCCGTTTTCTTCACCCTTTTGCCAGAAACCACTCTTTTTCCAGAAAAACCCAGAAATCTTTCAACCTCCATTATTCATTATCTCTAAGCTCCTCCTACTCCTTCCATTGGCAAGCCAACATGTTCAAACAGCTCCAGCAGAAAACCTACTTAATCCTCCATGTCGATGGCAAACCCTACGTGCCAGAACCCCCTTTCTCATAAGAGAAGACCAAGATTTGGCAGTCTCAGGTATTAATTCCTTTTAATCTCGAAGGAATACCCTTAGATTTTTTGGGTCCTCTTCCCGCAGATACATCCTCCGAGATATATGTAGATGATAGAGGGGTTTTTTTCCCCCACCGGCACTGCAACCAAACCCATAGTCACTTCTCCAAAACCTGTTACTTTACAATACATTGATAGGAATTTCCGAACCGCCCCTCCCCTAAACTGTCCTAAATCAACGCGTGGATGACACGCCTAAAAACCGACAAAAAGGAACACTGGGAGGCATTGGGCATTGATACACTGTTGGAACTCTCTCGTTGTGGCCAACCCTACTCTAGCAGCATGCTATTGGCTATTTGACATTTTTGGGAGGGTTTGACGAACACCTTCCACACTAGGTGTGGTATGATTACTCTCACCTTGCTTGATTTTACTGCTATCACAGGATTGAAACCTAATGGAAAAGTTTTCAACCATACTAAGGCCGACCCTCTGCCTATCAGATTCGACGTTGGTGAAAGTAGAAACCCAACGTAGAATAGTTTCATTAACCACCATAAACAAGAATTTGGCCCCATCACAGATGAAGAGCACGAAGCGTTTCTAACTCTCTGGCTCTCACGTTTCATCTTTTGCTCTAGGTCAATGCAGGTGGCCAAGCAGTTTTCTTATCTTGATACTCAATTACACCATGGTGAGAATATTGCTTTGGGCCAGCTGATTTTGGCCTCCTTATACACCTCCTAACTGAAGTTTCCAACCAAATCAAAAGATTCAACCCTAAGAATCCAAAGAGAAGAAATGTTTTGATCCATGGTCCTTTTTGGCTTCTACAATTATGGTTGAATGCCACTTTTGCTGAAGATCTTAAACCCTTCAAGAGTAGGAAAATATCTTTCCCCCAAAATCAAATGCATATAGTTTGGCAACGTCTCCTGCCACAGACCTCGATCGACAAAAACTCTCCAAACCCCGAGATCTTCAAACTATTGTTCAACATTATATTGACAAGGGTCGACTTTACACCTTCAATGGCTCCATTTGCTGATGGAAAAAGTGGCCCAGAATGGATTACCAAATTATTCCCCCCAGTAGAAGAGGAACACAAGAAAAGATCTTTGATTTGCTGGAGACGCTTTTTGACTCCCCAATTCTTAACTTATGTGATTGTCGGCCTAAACATAGGTCTAGTTGCTTATCAACCTAACTTGGTGGCCCTATAATTTGGGTTGTGCCAAATTGTTCCCAAATCTCTATTCAATTCTCATGAATTGCTGGCCAACATCGTCTCCGACCACCCTTGGGAGTCTGTGAAAGAAGATGTCGACACCCTCTGGGCAGAAAGGCCTATACTTACCTTTACCACTTTTCAGCCATCCTTTTACTATACCAAAGAATTCGAGACTTGGTGACAGTCGTATTATATTACTTTTGTTGGTAACTCCGACAAGAAGATAACTGAACTAACTGAAGCCGACAAAATGTAAGGCCACCAACATCAAGCAAATTCAAGCTTTCCATAAATACTTTATGGTGGTGTACTTACCAAATAATCTTCGTCAAACCATCCATGATGCGGCCCAAGAGCTAAAGGATAAGGTAACCGAAAAGATTCCACAACTTGGAATTCATGGTTACACGAAAAACAAATATCTTTACTCACTTCATTTTAGAAAAATCAAATTTCCTCCTTTGCCGACTAGCCCACTAGCATTGGCTTTTCGCCCACCTATCCTAGACTGGTGGTATAACTCTTGGTAAAATGTTCAAAATGCTTACAAAAAGAAAGCCGACAGGGTGGTTCCGACGAAGCATTGGTTACACGACTACCCAGGTTTTCTGCATATTAATCTTAAATATGTGAGAGAGCTTGTTGTAGTACCTCATGGTAACAGCTTCTGGAAAGCTTAATTTCCTTTTTAACTTCGACTTACACAATTATTTGACTTAGCCATTTTTCTTCTAGCTATTCCTCTGTCACGGGTAGTCCCGAAGAAAATTCCTGCTATCAAGAGCCAGGAAGGCCCATCGACATTACATGTCAATACTACTAACAAAGAAGGTCCTTCACCCTCAAAGGTACGCCTTACACTTACACCTCTGTCCATATGTTTTTCTGGTTCAGTATTTCTTACTTGGTCGACATCTTACAGTTCACCCGTATCCACACTCCATCTGGTGATGAACCAATTTCTTCTTCGCTTAAGAAGACTGGCTCTTCTATAAGTATATTTTTATTATATTCGACACTCTATGGCTTACAAGTTCCTAATACTTCCTTTGTGTACCAGAGTCGAAAACGCTCAGCGGATTCGACTACTCCCTCCAAAACATCCAAAAAGTCCAAGAGGGACAGGAAACACCGCTGCTCTGAGAGGACTGAGGTAAGCATTATTTAACCAGATCGTTTCAACCAATGTCATGACTTCTCCTTATACATACTTTTTATATTCTCAGCCATCACTTGATGATCAGTATCCTCCACAATCCCAAAAATCCAAAAGTCACAAGAGGAAGCAAACTTCCTCTTCTGAAGACAAAGTGGTTTAAAAGAAGAAAAAGAAATCCCTTCTGGCCTAAGACCTTGGAGTGATGGTCGACGACCAAATTTAAGCAACAATCGTCGTTGACGATCACCCTATTGTCACAAAAAGGAGAGGTAAAGTGCTCTATGCTAAACGTATTGAAGTCGACCTAAACTTAGGTACTGACAATATAATGATAAATACAGCCTTCGTCACTCCGACCCAAGTCCCCGTAACTGACGAAGCTAGAAATCCAGTAGGGAATACTGTTGTTGCTTTTGTCGAGAAGGGTGATCCTGTAAATCCTAGCCCAACGCCACAGGTATTTAATAAATTCTTTACTTATTTTTCTTTTGTTTGCCAAATTCATCTGGCTAACGTCTATTTTGTTTTCCTTAGGTCGAAGCTTCTGACCCTCAACAGAGCGTGGCAGACTAGACTCCCCTGTCAGAAGTTTCTTCACCTCATCACCATCAAACTCACGATGCAGCCACTGGTGAGTTTGTTGACCTGACTGTTTCGGCTCTCTTAGTGACTATGATTCGGTTACTAGTCCTGCCAAACATAAGGGTTATAGTTCGACTAGCTCTGACTCTAGTCTTTCAGATTCCCTACAGGGTTCAGAGGTGGCTGAAAATGTCACCACTTAACAATATTCTCCTCCTCCCGAAGGTACCCTTGATCTTTCTCCAGAAAAGAAAGCTAGATCTCCTTCTCCTAAGCTCATGGCTCAAAATCCTACCGAGGAGAAAAGAACCGACTCAGTTGGCCCTTCAGGGGAAAAGAAGGTTAATTCACCAAAGCCCTCCACAAAAGAGAAGGTTGACTCGCTACTGTCGACCCAAGAGGATCTCAACGCTTCTACATTGGAAGCACTAGAAAGGTTATACAACTTTGTAAATACTCATACTCTCTCTTCTGGCTTCGACCAATACCAAACTCACAATGAAAAATTAGGGCCTAAGGCTACAAAGGTTAAACAATTGACGAATAAAATTCGAACTCACGCTTTGAGCCCTGATCTACCTTATTTGCTCCATGAAGACTCAACTCTCGGCTCAGAACTTATAGATGCTCTTACTCAACTAAAAATCCTTGAGACTTCTGAGTCATCCAGACTTATGATGACGATGTTTGAGAAAATTCTTCTTTCTTTACTTGAAAATGTCAACTATGTAAAGAAGAATGGAGCATTGGTCGAGGAGAAACAAGCTTTGGTGAAGGGGAATGTGGATGTGGTGGTAAAGGCCAAGACATTAATCGAAATTAAGGGCACAAATTAATCATAAACGCCAAGAACTTACTCCTAAAAGGAAAAGAGCTGCTGAAATACGCAATCGAATGGCTGAATTGTCCAAGGAAATGACTGCCTTAGGCGAAGAACTGGAAATTATCACTAAGCAAGAAGAGGAGCTTAGCCAAGCTATCGCTCCGAATCAAACTGAAGTGCACAAGATGACATGGATGTTGTAGCCGTTAGCAATGCTACCTCTAAAATCGAAGCGGAGATAATGGAGCTTAAGGCGAAGGCAGAAAGCTTTGAAAATCATGTTGTACGCCTCCATAGTGAACTAAGGTCTTTCCAGGACAAATTTCGACATTTCTGATTTTTGTGACCATTATTTTATGGCCTTTTATGTAAAGTTTAAACAATGGCTCTTTAGCCAATCTTAATGTAATACTTTTATTTTGTTTTTACTCTACATTTTATCTTTTACACACATCTTATGCATGCTTGATTTGCTGGTTTCGACATAACTCTCTCCAGCTTTTATTCGACGAATATTTATTCCGTCGAAATTGTAACTTCTTGAAGAATCGGTTTGTACTTCTTTAAGTACTTACCGTTTACCCTTAAAATCCGTTGATCTGGGGCTAATTCTTCAAGTTCATAAGCGTTGTTTGAAAAGGCTTAAATTACCTTAAAAGGTCCTTCCCAATTTTGGGACCATTTTCCTAAGACTCTCACTCCTATCCATAGGTAATATCACTTTCCAAACTTGGTCGTCGACATCAAATACCTTATCTTTCACCTTTCTGTTGTAGGCTCTGGCAACTTTTTCCTTCTATATTCTCAACGAATCGAGAGCTAGCATCCTTTCTTTATCTAAGTCGACTAGTTCGTCTGTCATCATTTTCCAATAGTCTTCAGATGGTATCTCATTCTGTCTTTGAATCCTTACAGATTGAACATGTATTTCAACAAGCAACACATCATCGTGTCCATAAGCAAGTCGAAATGGTGTAGTTCCTGTAGCTTCTTTGGGAGAAGTCTTACATGCCCATAAATCTTGATCAAGTGTTTTATGCCAATTTATTGGCTTCTTTCCTACATGCTTCCTAATTAAGCTAATTATCACAATATTGGCGGCTTCAACTTGGCTGTTTGCTTGAGCATAATAGGGAGTGGACGTTAATAACTGAATCCCAACTTCTTACGTAAGTTCTTTCATTTTCTACCCAGTAAACAATGGTCCTTGGTCGGTTGTAATTGTTTTTGGGAGCCCAAACCGACATATAATGTGATTTTGTATAAAATCAATAACAACTTCTTGGTCAATATTTGTCAAAGCCACAACTTCGACCCATTTTGTAAAATAATCAATGCCAACTAAAATATACCTTTGTTGTTTTGATGAAGCTGATTTTATTTCTCCAGTCACATCTAAAGACCATCCTCTAAATGGCCAAGGTTTCACAATAGAATGAAGCTCACTTACAGGGACATGTTGTATGCACCCATGCATTTGGAATTCTAGGCAGCCTTTAGCAAACTCAATGCAATCTTTCAACATTGAGGGTCAATACACACCTGAGCGCATCAAAAGCCATTTCATTTTGTGTCCAGCTTGATGTGCGTCACACGCTCCACTGTGCACACTCGACACTACTATATATGCCTCACTCTCTCCAAGGCATTTGAGTAATATTCCTTCAACAATTTTCTTAAACAATTCGTTCTCTATCAGAACATAACTGAGCGCACGATATTTAATTTTTCACTCAGTCGAACCCGTAGGAGAATGTAAATAATCGACGAATGGCTTACGCCAATCATTATCTTGCCCATTGTCAATTGTTAAAATTTGAAAATTTTCAGCATCTACAGCCCCTAACTTTATAATTGACACATCTGAAGGATATAATAAAGTTGCTCGAACCTTCTCTCTTACCTGAACAGGTTCTTCATTTTGATCTTTCTTGTATCCTGAAGCTTCTTGTGCTAAACCATTCGCTTCTTGATTTTCTCGTCGAGGAATGTGTCGAAGACTTACTTGCTCGAATTTCTTAATCATTCTAACGGTGATCACAAAGTACATGATTAGATTCTCTTTAACACATCTATACTCCTTTGAGACTTGTTTAATCACCAATTCTGAGTTTCCCATAATTTCGATGTTCCTTGCCCTCAATTCTAATAGTAGTTCAAGTCCAGTTATTAAAGACTCGTATTCTACTTCATTATTAGTGCAAATGTTGTCGATTGTGTACTTGAATTCTGCTGGAATTCCATTGGGAGAAATTATGATTCCTCTTATTCCAATGCCACCTTTATGGCTAGAACCGTCGAAGTATAACTTCCATGGCACTAAATCAAAATAATTTTGGGGCATAGAAACCATTGAATGGTCGACAAGAAAGTCTGCCACTATCTGCCATTTCATTACATTTAAAGGAAAATACGTCAAGGAATATTCTGTTAACACTAGTGCCCATTTACCAATTCGACTGTGCAAAATTGGTTTATACAACATATGCTTAATAATATTGAAATGAGAAGATACATGCACGTCAACTGACTTTATATATTGCTTCAATTTAATACAAGAGAAATACAAACACATGCATAGTTTTTCTATATCACTATACCTAGTTTCAGGATCATTTAACATTCGACTAAGGTAATATATTGGTCTTTCGACACCATTTTCATCTTCTTGAACTACCATACTTCCTATAGTCGTATTTGAGGCCGTAATATACAACCTGATAGGCCTATTTCTAACGGGAGGTGCTATGATTGGAGGCCTCGCTAAATAGTCCTTGATCTTGTCAAAAGCCTCTTGGTGTTCCTTTTTCCAAATGAAGTCCTCATTCTTCAGTCGAAGTAATGGTGAAAAGGCTCTGGTTTTCCCACTCAAGTTGGATATGAACCTCCTCAGGAAATTTATTTTACCCAACAAAGACTGAAGCTCTTTTTTGGTCGATGGAGGTTTGACGTCCATGATGGCTTTGGTTTTGCTTTGATTTACTTCTATGCCCTTTTTGTGCACCACAAAGCCAAGAAAATCACCTGCCTGCACACAAAAAACACACTTTAATGGATTCATTTTCAATCCATATTTCCTCATCCTTTCAAAGGATTCTCGAAGATGTTGCAGATGCGTCAATTTATTATTCGACTTTATTACTATATCATCAATATAAACCTGCATAAAATCTTCAATAAAATTCATGGAACATATAGTTCATTACCCTTTGATAGGTTGCTCTGGCATTTTTGAGACCGAATGGCATGACCACCCATTCATATGTTCCTATTTCCCCTGGGCAACGAAATGTCGTCTTCGGCACATCTTCATCTGCAATAAACTTGAATAGGTAGAAGAAAATATTATATTGGACCCTTCTCACGCAAACATCTTCTATAACTGGAAGAAGAACCAATATAATGCACCTTGATCCCATATTATTGAATTAATAATATGAAAGAATTTGCATGCTAGAGAAACAAGCTAATTAGGATTGAGATGAAGAGGGTAAATTTTGGGGTGCGACACTGACGTTTTTGCGTCTCCTTCTGTTGTTGACGTTTCTTCGTCCCCTTTTGTTGTTGACGTCCCATCATCCCTTCTGTTATTGACGTCCCGTCATCCCTTCTGTAGATGATGTTTCGTATTCATGGTGTTGTTTCGTCATCGTTGTTTACTGTCTCGTCTTCTAACCTAAAAAACATAAACCAACTAAAATAAGTGAGTCGAACTACGACGCTCTGACTTTCCCATTGCACGAGGGAATATGTAGGCATCCTGTCGTGGGGCTTGATCGAGCAACCTTTGTAAATATTTTCTTCTTTTCCCCGTGTTTTCTTTCATTTCCTTTCTTTTATTTATTTATTCTTTATCTCTTTTTTGCATGCATTATACCTCATATACATATATAGTTAGACCTTTACACCCATTTAGATAGAAAGTAAAAGCGGATACCATAGAGTACTACAGACGTGTGGGGTGCTAATACCTTCCCCTCGCGTAACAGACTTACTTACCCGATTTCTTGGTCGCAAGACCGTGATTTCTCTGTTTCAGGTTTTCTTGATGCTTACCTTTCCCTCTTGGTGGGATAAAAAAAGTTCGATGGCGACTTCATTGATATATGATTTATATTCTTTGAATTTTCGGTTGGTTCCTTTAACGAGCACTTCCCTCACATTTGTGACCAGAAGATCCAACGAGTGGCGGCCAAAGATCCACGTGCGAAGAGGTGGAAGGCCAGACAGACTCATCTTGGAGGTGTGATAGAGTATATGAGGAGGCTGGATGCTTTGACCCTGAACGATGTCATCTGGACACCATACACGGCTCATTGCCCTCACCATTCTTTTGAGGTATCTACGTTATATTTAGGACATGTCAGGTGGGAGGGCTAGGTGGCTAGGCACTTTCCTGAGCGGTGTCTACGCTAGTATGCTTATGTCCAGGGCATCCTACGACCGATACCACGTGCCCTAGATGGTGGCATTGATTGATGGTTTTAGAGTCACATCCTCACCTCCCCCGTGAGATCATGGATGCAGTCGTCAGGGTGCAGGAGCCCAGGCAGTGCGAGGATGGATACCTGGAGTGGTTCCTTAGTTTGCTACACCCTCGGGTCACACCACCGGCTCCAGCATCTGATGTCCCAGGGCCTTCATGTAACTGAGATTCTTCCGATCCACCACCACCACCATCTCCTCCTCCAACAGCTGACCAGGATACCCGCCTACAACTCATTGCAGTTACATTAGATAACATCATGGGGATGCTGAACCCCGATGGTGAGGTGTATCAGGGGTTTGCTAGGTTGGCCGACATTGCCCGTGGAGGGCCTGTGCAGATTTTTCTTTGTATTATTGTATTATTATGTGTATGTTGTGACAAACAGACTTTACTTTATTGCATAATATGTTTTAGCTAGTACTTCTTCTTTCGATTACATAAAGAAAATAAAATAACACAAATAAGAAACTCCAATAAGTTAACAAACATCAGATGACAAACAAAAAAATAAATAGTACTCCGATACATGAAAACCTAGGAACTACCAGATTCAGATTCATCTGGGTGCTTTAGACACTTCATTATGTCGTCAACAGATCTTCGGATCTCCGCGTCCAACTCGATCAGACCTTTGGTTATCCTACAACGAAATGATTTCTACATGGCCTTCACATCTTCATCATTCTTCAGCTCGATTAGGTTGTATATCACCCAACCATATGTACCAATGTAATCCTCTCGAAACTTGATCTTTGTCACCCTTCTGTTCTCGGAATCAGGCAGCAAACCGTTCAACGTTTCCTTCAACGCGACGAAGGACTCAGATCCATCTGAGAGCTTGAATTCAACGACATGTTTGCGGCCGTTGTAATACGCTTCTGCCTTAATCAGATATTGAGAAAGAGACGTGTTGTTGAGATGTGATACCTAATAACCCTTAAACCCATATTTATACAAATTGTTATACGTTCTAGACCACACAAAAGTGTCAGTGCAATCCGAATCCTTCAAAAGTATCGGCAAAATCTCAACCGCTGAAAAAAACAAGATAAGGAAACATACCGAAAATTTCATCATTATGCGAAATTTCCGGTATACCGAAAATTTCAAATACACTTCCATATTTTTGACATATACTAGAAATTTAGAAATTTTAGAAATTTTTGATATACTGAATTTTTTGAAATAAATCTCCGAAAATTTAGCATAAATCAAAAATATATCAAAAATTTGAAAATTTTGAGTATATTGAAAATTTCATATTGCATTATCAAAAATTTCATTCGAAAATTTCTTTATAAATGATGTAGGATAAAGTGAGAATTAAAATATTTGGGGGTGACAAGAAAAATGAAAGGAAAGAGAGTGAGGTTATAGTTAAGGGATTTTTGTTTTTCATTTATGAGAATATATTAAGTGACTGGTATATAAAGCAAGTAAAATTAAAATTATTATCGCGAAGTAGGTGTTCCTGGCTGAAAGTGAAGCACCATTACACACTTTCAGTACTTCACCTTGTCACCCTTCAGACCACAAATAACAACTTCATCCCTTCTTTACAACTACCACTCCCTCCATTCTCTCTCTACAATACAACTAACTCTCTCTCTCTCTCTAGAAGAAGAAGAAGGAGAATTCGGCCATGGATACGGCATCGCAGCTCGTCTACCGTGGAATCGACCCCTTACTTCGTTCCTCTCATTCCCGCCGTAACAAAAACCTCTCTCTCCGTCGCCGTTCTAACCGCGTCTCCGCTGTCGCCACCGATCCTAAACCTGCTCCCGTCACAACCGTCAACGGTTCTTCTTCCAAGTCTCCACCTACCAAACCTCTCAACGGTGTCTCTCAGGTAACTAACTAACTAACTTTCCTTTAACCGCCTAAATTCTCTTTGCAATTCGATTGCTCTTGTTTAATCGTTGGAAATGAAATGAAAATTGAAATGTAATGTAATCTCGCGTGCTTTTATTTTCGTCAGAGAATTGGTGATGTTTCCAAGGAGATTAAGAGAGTCAGGGCGCAAATGGAAGAAGATGAACAGTTGGCTACTCTCATGAGAGGTCTTCGAGGTCAGAATCTTTCTGATTCCCTCTTTGCTGAAGATGATGTTCAGCTTCGTCTTGTTGAGGTATTCAACGGATTAAAATTCCATGTGTAAATATTCCAATATTTTATTTATTTATTTTTGACTTTTTTTTTGAGTTTTTATATTTTATTTCTATCTTTTTTCCTATCAAATATATAACATTTCTATTTATGATTCATGAAGAATATTCATTACTCATTACAATCAAGCTAGTGAGCTATTTTTTTGCGTCGAATATATATTATTTGATATGGTTGGTTATTTCCAACGAAAAAAAACTGGTTAGGAGTGTAATAGAGTTTGATTTTCCACCCTTGTAGGTAGATGAAAGTAGTGAGTTTTTACCATTGGTGTATGAACCAGCTAGTATTACTGCATATTGGGGAAAACGTCCTCGCTCCGTGGTCACTCGCATTGTACAGTTATTATCTGTTGCTGGAGGTTTTCTTTCACGTGTTGCCTGGGATGTCATTAACAAGAAGGTTAAAGAGGTAATTCTTTTTTGTCCAGATAGGCCGAGCACCTTGCATATATGCATTCTTGATGTGGTGGTTGTCGTAGGTGGTTTAAAATTTTCTCCCCCCCGCTTCCTTTTCTTGTTTTTAGTTATTATGCTTTTTCCAAAAAAATTACATAGTTATTAGTATAACTTTTTAAAAATATTTAAGTTTAAAAAGTTTCGTAAACACAGAACAACCACGAAAGTGGTTTTTATTTAAAAAATGGAAGTAAGAAATCATCCAATATCTAGACTGTGGATCATCCCTTTAAGCAATTGAAATAATATTCAGAAATATTTTTCTACCTATTGCATTATGGTTATTCATTTGAGCTCTTTGCATAACCAGAATGAAGTTGCTAGGGCTATTGAAATACGTGAAATTGTGACATCTTTGGGTCCAGCATACATCAAACTCGGGCAAGCATTGAGCATTCGACCTGATATTCTGTCACCTGCAGCAATGACGGAGCTACAGAAGCTCTGTGATAAAGTAAGATTTGCTGCTCTTTTACCCATTCATTGCATGCTCTCTTCTATATGTCCCATTGTTTCCTTTTAAATGGATCTATATTTGACATACATAAGAAAATAGTGAGCCAGAGGAAAAAATTAATAACTTGATATTGGTTGGACAAGTGTGATTTCTTTTTGTAGTCAATTTGAGCAGCATAAAAGCAAAATATTTTTCCTTCATATCAGAAAATAAAACATAGTTGACTGGCTGCCTGCATATTTTATGTTTTATGTTTTATGTTTTAATTTTTGAAACAACTTTCTGCAGCGACTTTTCTTTCTTAAGCTTATTTAGCTAGATAGAAATAAACTGTTGATCTCTACTTACAAGAATTGTAGTCTGATGTTTTGGTAAACACCGAAAAATTATTAGCAGTTGAACAACTACATTTTCATTTCTGATAATGTAAGCTCATTCTGTTGCTGAGGTTCCTTTGTTTTTGCTGGGGCTGTGGGGGGATTCCATAAAATGTGAAGGTTCCTTCATTTGCAGATGATGTGGCTATGGCTCTAATTGAAGAGGAGCTTGGTCAGCCATGGCAAAGTTTCTATTCTGAATTATCACCCTCTCCCATTGCTGCTGGTAGCTCTCCATACCATATATATTACATTCCTACGAAAAGCAATCTAGTCTCTCATTGCTGTTTTTTGAGTTAACTAATCAACAAGTATTTATATTTTGGTTAAACCTATGCAGCATCTCTCGGACAGGTATATAAGGGTCGCCTCAAGGAAAATGGGGATTTGGTTGCTGTTAAAGTGCAAAGACCGTTTGTGCTAGAGACTGTTACCATTGATTTATTCATTATCAGGAACCTTGGTTTGGCTCTTCGAAAGTTTCCTCAGGCAAGTTAAATTCTCGTGAGCATAGACTTTTAGTCATGTATGTATATTTGATTAATTATTATGGCTTCGTAGTAGTAATATTGGTGATTTAATGATTCTAAGTCAATTGTTCATTATACTTGTTCTCCTCTGAACCAACTGCTTTTTACCTAATTTTTTAGATCTCCATTGATGTGGTTGGGTTGGTTGACGAGTGGGCTGCTCGATTTTTTGAGGAGTTAGACTATGTAAATGAAGGTGAAAATGGAAACCGTTTCGCCGAAATGATGAAGAAAGACCTGCCACAGGTGAGTTCAAAAGTTTCTCATTTCTTATGAATGGCAGTAACAAACCCACTCTGTTTTACGTCAGTATTTAAATCAAGCAGAAATTCTTGACAGAATCAAGCTGGAATAATGTGTTCCTCCTGAGTGCCTAGGGAGAGAAAGAATGATAACAGACTCTATCTAGGAATCAAGAGCTTGGTCTCTGTCCTCAACACATGAATCGGCTTCTTTCTATCTATTTATAAGTTATAACATCCTAACCAATTAACTTCTCTAACAGCCTACATGGCCTGCTCTCAACTGAGAAGGCCTGACTAACTTGGATGATCCATTTGATTTCTTGGACCCATGTTTTAAACCTTCCAAATTGGAGGTTGGGTTACTGGGTGCTAACAAATACCCACTGATGTTACTTTCTTTCCTCTGTTAGCGCAGCATGCTCTTTAATTGACTTGTTTTTATTTGATGTAATAACTAAAAAAAAAACAGGGTTAAGTTTCTACATAATAGGATTATATTGCTAATTATGAGAGCTTCATATCTACTAATGCCCAAGGACCTAGTTGCATGTGCCTTACTGATGATATGATGAGACTAAGAATATAAGGCTAGAATTTCCTTCATCAGAGTTATAAATTTGTTGCGACTATATATAAAATTAATTTAAAATCTGTCTGGATAACACTTTTGTCAAAATGTTGTTTAATGAGAGGAATTTTCTTGCATCTTATTACAAATCAATTTCAGGTTGTAATACCAAGGACTTATAGCAAGTATACATCAAGGAGGGTTCTTACGACAGAATGGATTGACGGAGAGAAGCTTTCACAGAGCAAAGAAAGCAATGTCGGAGAATTGGTTAACGTTGGAGTAATCTGCTACCTAAAACAGGTGATTCATTATTTTAATTCTTTCAGCAGGTACAATACTGCATTAGTACCAGTGAGCTTTAAGCTACATCTTTTTCTAATACTGTTATTTTTTTTATACAGTTTAGGGCTTTTATCTATTTTCATTACATGCTTTCATTGAAAAATACAAAATGTCACTTTTTTTCTGCTGTTTCCTGTTTTCAAACATTTATGTAGGGGAAAAAACAACTTCCTGTTGTATAATCATTAGTATAAATAAGATATGAAAACAAATACTGTGCTGAAAATCTTAACAAAAAAGTGGGAACTATCATCCAGGTTGTTACTCGTTACTTCATTTTGTCAAAAAGAGGACATCTTTTAGACCATACTCAGGCACCAATATTCCAAACAATTGAGGAGGCTATTCTCATAGCAACATATTATCTTATTAATCAGCGACCCTCTAGATTCTTGGGGTTAATGAATCATATGGATGGTCTTTCTTTATTTGGTCAACTATTATCAATCTTCCACCATGGGTCTTTAAGAGGCATTGGAGAAGAATAAAACACACTAGTGTTTGTTATTTTACCTGAAGGAAAAACCCATTGCTTGCAAGTTGTTGTATACAGTACATTACAAAGCTGATGGGTTGATTCAAAGGTACAAAGAAAGATGGGTAGCCAAAGGTTTCACATTGACCTATGACTTATTTAGAGATATTTGTTAGATTGCAAAAATAAATGCAGTTTGGGTAAAATTACCTATTAATACAAAATATGGTTGAGAATTACAACGATTTGATGTGAAGAACGTGTTCCTACATGGGGGACCAAGAGCACCCACATCCATCATACCCATTTGGTTCTTTAAATGGGTTCCAGTAAATTTTTTACAATATTCACTTTCAAATTATTTAAACAACTCAACTACATTTTCTAAATATCCATACAACCCATTCAAAACTCCAAAACGAGTCCCACTAAACCTCACAATATACTCGTTCTTTGACTCTAAAAAGAATCAAATGAGATGAAGAATGTTGCTCTTAAAGAAGGAAAATAGAGGTACCGGTACCGCTAGGATATTGTGAAGGTGTTACTGCAAAACTATTTGCAGATAAAAAAGTATTATAAGAGCTGTAACAATCTCCTAAATCATGGTTTGGTAGATTCAGTATGGTTATACAAACAAAGTCAAGGATATCACACTTAGTTCATTAAATTCTCATTTTAAGAGTGTGTGAGATAATTGCTAGTGTATGTGAAATAATAGGAAGTGGAGCATATTTAGGTCCCTAAACTTTTAAATAAATTGTATTTGGGGTCCCTAAACTCAGACCTATTTACAAATTATTTAAAAATCCAGTGGCTCACTAAAAAATTGTTCAACGACCTTATAAATAGTTTTGAGAAATTCAGGGACTCAATTTCAATTTTATTTAGTTCAGTGACCCATTTAAAAAATTCCAAAAGGGATCTACAAAATTATTAAACCTTAAGCAAAATTTGAATAAACTATTCTTGCATTGATTTATTTTCATTTTATTTCAGCTGCTTGATACTGGATTTTTTCATGCGGATCCACACCCAGGGAATATGATCCGTACTCCTGATGGAAAACTTGCGATACTTGACTTTGGTAGGTACTAGGTAGTCAAACATTGTACTGTATTTTTGTAAATGAAATTTTCCCTGTTTGCTTCAAATGTGATCATTAGGGACATATTTTTCATTTTTGTTGCTTTACTTTCCTCAATATAGTGTTTGGTTTACTGTCCTAAACTTGATAATGTCTGTTGGCAAATGCACTATTTTAGAAAAGATATGATTATTTTCTTCATATATCAATACATAATTACAGTGAGCTGTTTTAGAAAAGATGAATTATGATCTTTTTAGATTAGAATGCATTGACTTAAGAAAATAAGTGAGCTCTCTAATGTTCATTTAAAGCTAGAAGCTTGTCAACTAAGAAAATTAGTGAAATTTTGAATGCATATTGAAACTATTTCAAGGATCAACTAATTTGGGGAATAATCCCACTCTCCACTAGGGGGCTCAATTGAAACCAATGTAATTGTTTATCTTTATACTATCCAATATAAAAAAAATTGCTTTCAATAGTTAATGGTGAAATTTAACCCAAGTTGTGGTTAGCCTAAAACAATTTATTTTAGTGTAAAGGGAATTTTCAGTTTTCTTTTTAATTTTTTTTCTCCCTGTATATGAATAAGAGACCATATCACAGTTGGAATGTTTTTTCTTCGCTTTTGCACAACGATCTTTAAACTTTAAGATAGAAGTGCTTTATTGTTCTTGCAATTATGGCTAGATATTGTTCTTCAAAAGGTTGGATACTACTGCTTTAGGTGTTTAGGTGTTTTTATTCCACTATCCTAATCATTGTAATATATGATGGAAATCTATCTTTGTTTCCACGTAGGGCTTGTTACAAAATTGACCGACGATCAAAAGTATGGAATGATTGAAGCAATTTCTCATCTCATCCATCGAGATTATTCAGCCATAGTGAAAGACTTTGTTAAACTTGGTTTCATTCCAGATGGAGTCAATTTAGAGCCTATCTTGCCAGTGCTTGCCAAAGTCTTTGACCAGGCTTTAGAAGGTGGAGGGGCAAAAAACATAAATTTTCAAGATCTGGCATCAGATTTAGCTCAAATTACCTTTGATTATCCTTTTAGGATACCCCCATACTTTGCTCTTATAATCAGAGCTATTGGGGTTCTTGAAGGGATAGCTTTAGTTGGAAATCCTGATTTTGCCATTGTTGACGAAGCTTATCCATATATTGCACAGGTATAAATAGTCACAGACATAAATTATTTTTTTCCATCTGTCATTGTCAAGATATTAGCTTATACTTATAATTTTTGGTTACACGTCAGTGTTGATTTCTCCATGTTGTACTTGAAGGAAATAAGATCAGCCATTAGTTTGGAATTTGATTAACATGAGTTGAATGAAAGGAATACTCGGCAAGATTTTGTTGGGCTGTCATAGTTAGTTTACCATGTCACAGAAAAAATGAAGCCAATGACATTTGTATTGCAACAAATTGTTTTTTTGCCTAGTGTCCGGAAATATCTTGGGTCCGTAACACAAAACAATGGAGAAATAGAAGGGAATGTAAACCATCGAATTCAAGTTAGGTGGCTGAAATGGACGAGGGTCTTGGGGGTTTTATGTGACACAAAGGTATCACTCAAACTGAAGGAAAAACTTTATCAGACTGTAGTAAGATTTTCTATGTTGTATGAGACACAATGTTGAGAATCAACACGAGAATAAAGTAAGTGTAGCAGAGAGGAAGATATTGTATTTGATGTGTGGTACGATTAGACGGGATAAGATTAGGAATGACAATAGGGGTAACATCTAAAGTAGAAAAGATGGTAGAAAATAGACTTAGGAGGTTTGGGCTTTTAGAGAGAAGACTCATAGATTCTATAGTAAGGAGAGTAGATCAGATGGAGAAGAGTCAAGCAAATAGAGATAGGGGAAGACTTAAATTTTTTGTATGAGAAGCTATTAAGAAAGATCTCGAGATTAACAAATTGGATAGAAACATGACCCTGAGTAGAACTTTATGGTGCGATTTGATCCATGTAGCCAACTCCACTTAGTGGGATAAGACTTGGTTGTTGTTGTAGTGTCTGGAAATAAAACGGGGACATTGGTGAAATTGGAAGCCTTCAAGGTTTAGAGGAGCAATACAAGGTAGAAATAACTATTATAGACAACATGTGCGGGAGAAATTATAACTTTTGAATTTGGATACAATTAGTCTTATAATTTCATTTTTGTGGAGTAGACGAAATTCTTCATCGGAAAATTTTCACCATCATCCGTGAAAGTTATAAATTATTCACTGTCACGGTGATGAATTTTGATGGTCTGATTAATAAATTTGAACACTGAACTGGTGTGATTTTGCATTATCACACTGGTAATTGGCTTGTGTAGTCTGTTTATATTCTTTTGAGTAAAACTAAATTGATGCAAATCACATTCATTGATAGAGGCTTTTGACGGATGAATCCCCTCGGCTAAGGAGTGCTCTACGTTACACTATATATGGGAAATCTGGAGTTTTTGACGCTGAAAGATTTATCGATGTCATGCAAGCCTTTGAGAGTTTTATTACGGCTGCCAAAAGTGGAGGTGGAGAGGATCTGAAAGGGAACATGGCGGAGCTTGGGATTGTTACTAACAGGTCAGAATATCTCTTGTCGGGATTCCAATCTGTGATACCTCAACAACAGCAGCCAGTGGAAACAAGGGCAGCCCTAGCATTTTTGCTGTCTGATAAGGGGAATTTTTTCCGAGAATTTCTATTGGATGAGGTACTTTCTAGATGCCCTAAGAAGATTTTATAGTATGTTCATTGTCACTATTGTTAGATGTAACTTCCTATCTTATTTAATTTGAATGTCTTTCTAGATGCCAAGTAACTTGGTTATTATATTCTTTCCATATGAAAGAACACAAATTTCCCTCCTCGGTTTCTTTCATTTTGTTGTTTGATTAACAGATCATTGAGCTCAGTTAAGTCATTTAACTGACTTAAATCTGATAACTAGCATGGTTGTTTATACACGAATTTGATTTAAGAAAATTTTGCCAAGGTACCTTGTTACTCTTGGGATTACTTATGTTGTACTTGTATGTTTCTTATGGTAAAATTGTACATGGAAGCATTTCTTTTGCCAAAACTCGTGGTACCATGTTATTTATGGGAATACTTATTTTTGGATTATGTCGCTTTTATCATGTGTTCTTTTATTAGTTTTTTTTTGTACGGTGATATTATCTGAAAAGACTTCTGTATGGCTGCTGCCGTGCTACCTATTGTGCAAAAGTTGTTTTTTGGGCGAGAGGCAGTAGTCTCATATACTGTTGTTGATAGCACTATTGAACATATGTAGTCTTTTCGAGTCGTCTTGGATTGTCAATGCCCATTACTTCCTGTTGTAATGAGCTAGCACTGTTGCAATAGATTTGTTGTGTTAAAGTTTATTATGAATGAATGCTGGTTCCTCCTCATTGCTCTGCATGTATTGTTGTATGGAGAGTTATAATCATTTGACTCATTATTAATGGTGGAAAACAGATTGTTAAGGGCATTGATGCAGTAACTAGGGAACAACTGGTAAAAATAATGTCCTTACTTGGAGTTCAGAATGCAATCCCTATTTTCAATATGGTACCTACTATTGGACGCTTTAAGCCCGCAGCTCTTATACCCACCATAACCGAAGAGGATAAGATTATACTAAACAATGTCCAGAAAGTCCTGGAGTTCTTGACTGCAGGAAGTTCTCTGTCAAGCATATCTAGTCAAAGCACATCTAGTCAGGTAATAAAAATTTTACTCTGGAAAGTAATGTGTACACTTTTGATTTGGATAAGTATTGTTTGCAACAAATAAGTGCATGAATTATTAATTTATTTTAGCTTAATAATGTTCACACACTTATTTGTCTATTTGTTTGTGGGTCGCCGTAGGTACTCAATGTTCCTCAGATTATCCAAGAACTTCTGCCAGTGTTGCCGGGTATCTCTACTAAAGTGCTTCCTGATGTTTTTAGCAGATTATCTTCTCGGGTATTCGCGCGATTAATACGTGATGCATTTTTGTAAAGAAAATTCTATCTATTTAAATTGTGTATACTTGACAGAATGAACAAAACCACAATACCAGTATATATATATATATATAGTATAAATATAACCAATTTACCCATGCTCATTATTGCTAAAAAAAAAATTTTTAACCGTGACAGAATGGTCATTATTCCTTATGTTATTTAAACACAATTATTTTTTATTTTAATAATGGTTATGGTATATAAGTTAAATTATTTCAGGGTCCTTTAAGCTATTTAATTGTATCAGGTTGGTCTTTTATATTGTTTTCGCTAGATGTGGGTCTTTTATGTTAACTAATGCTTGCATCATTGACTTTTTTTCAAACTTTTTTCCAAAAACGTTGAAGTAACACTAATAGTACAGATATTTCACTTAACATAGATCATATATCATCATTGGAGATCATATAATGAAATTTTTCAGAATTTTATAATGCATAAAAGTATTTTTAAACTAATTAAAATGCACGAAAAAGAAAAAATTAAAAAATAAAATAAAATATAAAATAATATTCTCAGAAAATTACACAAAGTGTAAAGTGAGGAGAAATATTTTTAGAATTTTTTTCATAATTTTTGAATTAAAAACAGATTTAATATGAATTTTAGAAGTTAAAATTAAATTAATATAACAAAATACAGCAACATAATAGTTAACATAAATGATTTATATGTAATAAAAATAACATAAAAGGACTCAGAAAAATTTAATCTTGTGTATATATGTGGAGGTAAAAGCATCCAACATTGATGTTGCTCTCATTTAGCGATTTAGCGTAGGATTTGTCTTATGTTTAGTATATCAAGTGGTTACATTAATTTCATTTTCTAGGTACCAGTTTTTGCACATGTAAGAACACGTTAACAAAATTGTATACTTGTGTGGAAAAGACACAAAATAGCTAGCATCGCAAATTGAATTATTTTTCTCAAAGAACTAGAAACCTTGTATATAATAAAATAAAGGTTTAATTAGTGACAAAGTTTTTAAACTTAATTTCAAATTTCATTTTAGTTTCTTATTTTATTTTAGTTTCTTATTTAATAAAATTTCAAATTTCATTTTAGTCTCTTATTTAATAAAATATATATTTTAGTCATTTAAAAATTATATTACAGAATTTCTGATTAAATTGAAAGAGACTTATTTCATCTCATCCAAGTGCTTTTGGGTACAAATAAGATATATTTTATTTTAGATGTTTTAGCTTTCAGATCTAATAATTCAAACCAAATTTATTTAAGACTAAATTGTGTTGAATCTAAAATTAATTGTACAACAAAAATCTTAAATTTGCAATTTCAAAATCAAAATTGAAACAATATTTATTTAGAAAGAGATGAAATAATTTGCAATACTTGTTGAAAGGACCATGTTCCTCTTCTTCTCATTCTAAGCAAATATTCATCTAACTACAACAAAACAAAACAAATTCATTAAAAAAAAGAGTCCATCACATCAAGTTTGTATGGATGGTTAATGAGTTTATTAGAGAGGAGTTCATCCTAAAAACCTAAAAAAATAACTATCAAAATGCAAGTGAAAATGTTCGTTCAGTCATTTTGTTACAATTTATATGCATAAGAAAGAAGCCATTGAGAGAGATGGGTTCATAAAAAAAGTCGGGGAGTGCGATGATGGAAGAGCGATGGTGAAAATCAATGGTTTTCATTGAGAGAAAGGAGAAAATAGAAACAGAGAGAGGAGAAGAGTGAGCTGCGTGGGAGCTAGGGTTTTTGTTGGAAGAGAGAAGAATGTTGCTTGATATATTATAAAAACAATTAAAAATAATTTTAAGTCACCTAAATTAATGTCAACTAGAATGCCACGTCTCTGTCAAACTTAATAGATTTTAACAAAATTTATTGGAAGATACCAATGTGACTAATAGAAAGATTTAAGGGAATTAAGATGGACGTTTATTAAATAAAAGACGAAAGTGAAACCTAAAATCAAGTTCAGAGCCAAATGATGTGTTGAGCTTAAAATAAACTAACCAAATTATGTAATCTAAGAAATATGACAACTAATTTTCTAAATACCCACTTTGTTCCAATTATATTGAATTCTTTAGGATTTGGAACTAGATCCCACACATCATTTCTGGTGAATTGGTTGAGTTCTTCTTATATTTCTATAATCTAATCATTGTCTTAAAGAGCTTTATCTATTGAGGTTGGTTTAATCAGAGAAACCAAACCAAACCAAACAGTGATTCTTCATTGTATCTTAGAGAGGATCTTGTTATGATAGGATCATCTTTCTTTCCAATGATAACATCTTCTGGATGTGCTGATGTGATTCTTGGAAATCTTTTATGAGAGGTTTCATCAAAAATTCTTAAGTTGTCCAAAATATCTTCAACAGCCAGATCTTCTGAGTTGTCCTTTTGTTTTGTCCCTTCAAAGTTTGTTAGATGAACTTCTGCACCTGCAGAATTTTCAATTTGCTTTGGCTTTTGATGGCCAAGCTTGTCATCAAATCTTACTTTGATTGATTCTTCAACAATCAAAGTTTCTGTATTATACACTCTATAGCCTTTTGAGAGTTCAGAGTATCCAAGCAGAATACACTTTTGTGCTTTAGAATCAAACTTGTTCAGATGTTCTTTAGTGTTTAGAATATAGCAAGTACATCAAAATGGATGAAAATATGAAATGTTGGGCTTTCTGTTCTTCCACAATTCATAAGGAGTCTTTTCAAGAATAGGTCTTATAGAAACTCTATTTTGAATATAGCATGTTGTGTTCACTGCTTCTGTCCAGAAGTGTTTAGCCATATTAGTTTCATTGATCATGGTTCTGACCATTTCTTGCAATGTTCTATTCTTTCGTTCTACAACTCCATTTTGTTGGGGAGTTCTAGGACAAGAGAAATCATGAGAAATGTCATTTTCTTTAAAATATTTTTCAAAAAATTTGTTTTCAAATTCTCCTCCACGATCATTTCTAACCTTTATGATCCTAAACTCTTTTTCATTTTGAACTTGATTACAGAAGTCAAAGAACACAAAATGTGACTCATCCTTGTGTTTTAAGATATTTAGCCATGTCCATCTGCTGTAGTCATCTACAATAACCAATCCATACTTCTTGCTTATAATGGATGCAGTTTTCTCCGGTCCAAATAGATCAATATGCAGAAGTTCTAATGGCCTAGAGGAAGAAACAACATTTTTTATTTAAAAGAGGGTTTTGAAAATTTCCCCTTCTAACATGCTTCACACAGAACTTCTGAGTTAAACTTCAAATTAGGAAGTCCTCTGACCAGATTGAGTTTGTTAATTTTGAGATATTTTTCTCATGCTAACATGTCTCAATCTTTTGTGTCAGACCCATTGTTCATCGTTAATTGATAGAAGGCATTTTATAATCTGAGTTTTAAGATCAGAAAGATCAATTTTATATATGTTGTTCTTTCTCTTGCCAGTAAACAGGATTGACCCATCTTTTTGACTAACAACCCTACATGACTTTTGATTAAAGATTATGTCATAACCATTGTCAGTTAATTGACTTATGGACAATAAGTTATGCGCTAATCCTTCTACTAACAAAACATTAGAAATAGAAGGGAGGTTACCGTTTCCAATGGTTCTAGAACCAATGATTTTTCCTTTCTGGTTACCTCCAAATTTTACTTCACCTCCAGATTTAAGTTCCAGGATTTGGAACATAGACTTTCTTCTCGTCATATGTCGTGAGCATCCAGAGTCCAGGTACCATGGTTGGTGTTTCAACTTCACTGTTAAGGACATCTGCAACATAAATTATTTTCTCCTTAGGTACCCATATCTTTTTGGGCCCTTTTTGGTTAGAGTTTCTAAAGTTTTGTTTGAACTTTGGTTTAACATGAAAACTTTCAGAATAAGATGTGTATTTTATATCATGTGTGTGATCATAACTAAATTGTTTGTGCAGTGGTTTATATGTGATAACCATTTCATCAACAAGTTTAGGTTTATATGTTTTTTTTTCTCTCTGGGAGTTTCATATCCAATTCCTCTTTTGTTGTTTCCACTAACACCATAGATCATTGAAGCCATTTTGCTTCTATCTATGCTTTTAGCAAGAAATTTTTGAAAACTATAGTCATAGTCTTTAAGAATATCTTTTGAACTTGAAGCAGTATCTGAATTAGAGATTTTTTGAACTTTTTGGAAGTCATCTTTGAGTTTAATGTTATTTTCTTTTAGTTCAAAATTTTATGCTTTAAGTTGCTCAATTTCAGATACAAGACTCTTTTTAATTTTCTTGTATTTGATCTTGAGTTGACTATGGTATTCCATAAGTTCTGATAAACTATCTACCAATTCAGCTCGAGTAAATTCAGAAAATACCTCTTTAGGTTCTGATTCAGAGCCTGAGTCATCTACTGTTGTGGCCATAAAATCTAGGTTGATTGGCTCATCTTCTGAGTCAGATTAAGCATTAAAAGATTCTGAGTCGTCCCAGGTGGCCATCATTCCTTTCTTCTTTTCAAACCTTTTCTTTGGCTTTTCTCTCTGCAGCTTAGGACAATCACTTCTGAAGTGTGCTGGTTCTTTGCATTCATAGCAAATGACGTTTCTTTTGCTAAACTTCTTGTGTCCAAAAGATTCTCCTCTATCTTCTGATCTTCTGTAGTTTTTGAAATTCTTTTGCCTGTGCTTCCACATTTGGTTTATCCTTTTGGAAAGCAGAGATAACTCATCTTCCTCTAACTCTGAATCTTAAGAGCTTCCTTCTTCATCCTGAAAAGCATTAGTATCAATTTTTTTAGTATATTTCGGAGCAACAAACTTACCTTTCTTTTGGGGCTCATATTCATCAAGCTCTATTTCATGACTTCTCAGCGCGCTGATAAGTTCTTCTAAGGATATAACGTTCATATCTTTTGAGACTTTGAAAGCAGTGACCATTGGTGCCCATCTTCTGGGTAAACTTCTGATGATCTTTTTTACATGGTCTGCCTTGGTGTATCCTTTGTCTAGAATTCTCAGGCCAGCAGTTAAAGTTTGAAATCTGAAGAACATTGCCTCAATAGACTCATTTTCTTTCATTTTGAATGCCTCGTACTTCTGGATGAGAGCCAGAGCTTTAGTTTCTTTGACTTGAGCATTTCCTTCATGTGACATTTTGAGTGACTCAAAAATATCATGTGTTGTATCTCTGTTGGTAATATTTTCGTACTCCATTTTTGAAATGGCATTCAGCAGGATATTTCTTGATTTGTGATTATTCTTAAAATCCATTTTCTGTTGTTTATCCATTGTTTTTCTATCTATCTTGTTTCCTTCATTGTCTACTGGATGTTTATAACCATCTAAGACCATATCCCATAGATCAGGGTCATAGCCTAGAATGAAGCTTTATAATCTATCCTTCCAGTATTCAAAGTCTTCTCCATCAAAGACTGATGGTTTTGTATTGTTGTTGTTATGATCAGTTGCCATTTGTGTTTTCCTTCTAGATCTTTTCTGACACGGTTAAGTGTTTGCACTCAGAACCAAGAGCTCTGATGTCAATTGAAGGCTTAGAAAACACTTAGAAGGGGGGTGAATAAGTTTTTCCCTTTTAAATTTTCTTTTACTTAACAACAATCTAAACACACAATGATTTTTATCCTGGTTCGTTTGAAACTCAAATTACTCTAGTCCATCCGCCAAGGTGATTTTGCCTTTCTCAAACAAGGACTTAATCCACTATAATCAAAATATTACAATTGCACAACCAACTGTTGTGACTAACAACAATGCACAAGCCAACTGCAAATGACTAACACGTCTAAGACTGTCTAGTCCTAGCCCTCTTGAGAAATCTGACCCAACTGGTCTCTCAAGGAACAATTACACAAGAACTTCTAACAAAGTATATAAGGTTGCTTCTAACAAGATGTATTACAAAAGTGAATTTTACACTAGAATATTTAAGCTCAAAACTGAAAAATAAACTTAACAAAGAATAATATTGATTTTGACAGCGTAAGTTTTCTTTCAGAACTTTGTGAATAGTTGTTTGCTTCTTTGAAAGTTTGCTCTTTATATAGCTTCTAAAAATTGTTCAGTTGCGTGTCTTGGATAATGAGAAATGTAATGAATATTGCTTGTCTGCATGTGCTTTGTTTTCTCAATGAGCCTTGGAATTTGATCCACTCAAGTGCATAAGCTGTCTTAGCCTTAGTAGAGTAACGGTATTGTAGAAGACTTGGTCTTAGAAGATGACGTATAGAAGAATCATGATCTTCTGCAAGCCCTGTTCAAAGTATCTTCTAATCAGCGGTTTCCTTGGTGCTTCTATCAGAGGTTGCGTTAGCATGCTTCTTTCAGAAGTTGCTTTCAGCGTGCGTGTCCTGAAGTTCCATTCTTCATTATAACTTCTATTACTTGTTTACTCAGCATAATTTTGATACTTCTTTATTCTAGAGAGCTTGAGTCAGAACATCATCTGAAATGGAAATAATACACATCAGAGTATCATATTTATTATACAAAATTTATTTCATTTGTTATCATCAAAACTCTAATATATGATTAGAACCAAACTATGTTCTAACACCTCATGATTCGTTCAAGCTCTCAATCCTCAAAATTATTTCGTGAATAGTGTAAAAGTGACAATGAACAGTGCACGACGCCTAGGTATGGATGCACACACTAGAATTCGGGTAAAGACCCAACTGGGTCAAAAACATAAAAAACCCTGCCTAAAACTTGGCCCAAAACTTATTATTTCTAATGCTGCAACTTCAAAGAATTATTCAACCTTTCTACAGTCTGAATCAGCTACTGGCCACAACTAGAAAGTTGTAGGTTTTTCTCTTAGCTTTCCAATGCATGTTCGAATGCCTCGATCCGATTTCTGTAGCTCCAGTTATGAATGTTTCCGCGAAAGCTGTTAAAGCTGAAAATAAAATACGAAAATCAAATTAAACAAAAAATAAACTAAATTGGGAAAACATTATAAAATATAAAAATAAGTAAAGAAAAACATAGAAATGCTTAAATACAAACATGGAAGAATGTGCATTAAAATGCACTGATCAACTACGAAGTGACTGGTGATGATGAAGTAACACCAAAGGGAGAATTATTTCATTTTAATTTACTTGTAGGTTTTGAACCAATCAACTACAGCGAGGCTTTAAAGAATAAAAAATAGAAGTAATCTATGGTTAAAGAGTTACAGGCAATTGTGTGAAATAAAACATGAGAGTTAGTCGAATTTTCAGCACATAAAAAAACTATCAAAGTGAAGTGGGTGTTCAAGTTGAAACACAATGATGATGGGTCGATAGCAAAACATAATGCGATATTGGTATCTCGAGGATTTCTTTAAAGAGTAGGACTCGACTACTTTGAAGTATTTACTCTAGTAGAAATATTAGAGATTGTTCAACAAGTGGTAGCCTTGTCATGCAAGCGAGGTTGGTCAATATTTCCCTTAAATTTGAAGTAAGTATTTTTGAATGGACCCTTAGTCGAAGAGGTCTATGTTACACAACCTCATGTGTTTGTGATTCAGAAGGAATCGAGTAAGGTGTATAAGTTTTACAAAGCACTATATAGCCTCAAACAGGCACCTAAGGCATGAACCAAGAAGATCGACTCATACTTAGTCGAATTGGGATTTGTCAAATGCAAATCTGAGTATGGTTTCTATGTCCAGGTTGTGGGACAAAATATAAAAATCATCTGCTAATATGTAGATGACTTGATGGTAACTGGAAATGACTTGGAGAACTTGTCAAAGTTCAAAGAGCTGATGATGAAGGAATTTGAAATGTTGGATATGGGAAAATAGTTTTATTTTGTAGACATGTAATTTCAAATGCCGAAGCAAGGAACGATGCTACATCAAAGAAAGTATTTCAAAGACATACTAAAGAGATTCAAGATGGATGATTCAACTCCAGCATCTTCGCCTGTCGAACCAAATTTGAAGTTGGAGAAACATGGAGGAAAAGGCAAAGTCGATGCAACTTTGTTTAAACAAAATGTTAGATCTCTAAGATATGTTTGCAACAGTCGACCAAATATAGGTTTCTCACTTAGATTAGTGAGCAGATACATGAGTGAACCAAGGGTGTCACACGTGAAGGCTACACGAAGAATCGTGAGATACTTAAAAGGATCGATAAACCGTGGAATTCTATTTTGACGGGATTTTGAAAGCAAAGAAGCTACAATTAGTTGTTATTCAGATGCTGATTAGTGTGGAGATAAGGAATATCGAAGAAGCATAACTGATTATTTCTTTCAAGTGTCTTTGGTGCCCCAATCTCATGGTGCTTGAGAAAACGACCTGTGGTGGCATTATTATCATGTGAGGGTGAATATATAACAGGATCCTATGATGCGTGTCTAAGCAATTTGGATCATATTTGTGCTTGAAGAAATAGAAGTCGATGTGAAGAAACTCCTGGTGTTATAGATCGACAACAAGTAAATCATAAATCTCTCAAAGAATTCAGTTTTGCATGAAAGAAGTAAGCATATAGAAGCCATATTTCACTTCTTAGGAGGGAAGGTAAAATTGAGGTGAACTTGAAGTAAAACATTGCTGAAGTGAAGCATAATTAACTGTCATTTTCACCAAAGGATTGAGATCGAAAGATTCGAATTTGAGAAAGAAATTAGGAATAGTTCAGATCGACTATGATGAATGTAGGTTCGACAACTTGGATTATAAGGGATATGTTGAGATATAGGATATAATCCAAGTTGACTAATCCAAGCTCAAGCCCAATTAGGGCTTGTTAGCCTACTTAATATACAAGTTAGTTGTATATAAATAAACGTAGTTTGTAATTTAGTTTGTACAGTTCAATTCATAAATGAAACCTTACTTTCTTATTCTCTCTCTTTCTCTCCTCACTAAAAATGCTTAACGTACTAACAAGATTGATCCAAATACATCTCTTTTCAAATCTAGTGATCTTGATTCTAAGAACCACATTGACTTCTTCAAGGTCTTTTATATCAAAATTGTTGAACAATATTGATTTCACAAATTCATACCTTAAATGTTTGATTCAAATATGATAAGTCGTTTACATAGAGACCTATGACAACGAAAATGTTATTTTCATATCTGTAATAAACACATTTGTCGTTTCATTTACTTTAAACTCATTTAATATTATCAAATTATCAAATTTTTCTTGTCATTACTTCAAAACTTGTTTTGAACCGTTCATCAACACTTATGTATTTATAGTGTCCATAAATCTAAAACCCTTCATGTTCAATTCATATAAATTTCTTCTTCTAAATCATCATTATCATTTAAGAAAACAATTTTAACATGATAAATTTTTATCCACTCCTTAAAAAATTGGATATAATTTACCTCTAATAACTTATATCATTGAAATTTTGTAACGTAAAATATATTTTTAAAATTACATACTAACCTAAAGAATTAAAATTATATCAGAAAAAATGTATGACCTAATAGATGTAATTCTAGTGACCTATTAATGAAATTTATACTTTTTCTTTCCCTTAGGAAAACAATATGCATCCAAGAAACAGCGGCAAACTCAAAGAACACCTCTTTGTTTTGTACATATATCCATTGATATTAGCAAATATCTTTTTGATACAAAAAAAAGTTAAAAAAAAAAAAAACTGATTATTTAGAAATAAGTATTACATATTTATTTATTTTATGTGTTAGTGTCATACACACACTCTCATCTCATACACCATTTACAAAATGGAAACAAACATTGACTCTCCGGCACCGGAATCTTCGTCGCCGGTATATCACCCATCAGTGGCACCAGTCTCCTATCTTCTTGGAACATGGAGAGGTCAAGGAGAAGGAGGCTACCCCACCATCAATTCCTTCTCCTATGGTGAAGAACTTCACTTCTATCATCCACCCAACAAGGTTTTCCTTTCTCTCTTTCTTTCTTTACAAATCTCATTTGGGTTTCTTAAATTTTTGTTTTTTATTAATGGGTAGGTTTTGATCCTTAACTTCTTTTTCTGTGAAATGGGTGTAGCCTGTGATAGGGTACACTCAAAAGACATGGAAACTCAGTTCTGGAGAGCCTATGCATTCTGAGAGTGGTTACTGGCGTCCTAAACCTGATGGAACCATTGAAGTTGTCATTGCTCAAAGCAATGGTCTTGTTGAAGTTCAGGTACTTTTTCATTTTTTATGGACTATTTTGAGTTATATTTGTTTTTGTATCTATATTCTGTATGGTGTCCTAGAAATTATGGATTTGATTTGATGTCTAAAGTTGATTTAGTTTTGATAAAAAAATTACTTTCTTTACCCCGCCTAATTCCTTCATTCAGAGCCGTCTTTAGTTTTCGGAGACCTTGTGTAGATTAACAACGATTCAATAATGACAACAATTAAATACCCTATTTAACAACAGTTTAAGGGTGACATACCTATTAGATACTCCTCTATAATGATTTATAAGCAAATTTTACTTTTTAAATTCATTGAATAATGAATGTATCTTATTTATATATAAACCAAATACATGAATTATTCAATGAATCTAAAATGTAAAATTTGTTTATAAATCGTTACGGATGGAGTATGGTTTAATAGTGACAAATTTTAGACTCTGAATGGTAGCCTGGCCTGTCTTGCACGTCCTCAAAGACGGTCATGCCATTCATTTTGTTTCTTACTTGTCAAACTTTGTAACGAGCACAATTTCTATTTGCTATAAACAAGCATCTATCACAAAAGAGTCCATCTTTTCCTTCATTTTTGCAATTTGCAGTTGTGCGAAGTTCTCTTTCTATAATCCTTGGAGTTGGAGTAAATATCCAGTTTGATTCCTAGTCCCCTACATTATCAATATTTTACAATGATCTCCCCAATTGCAAAATGTTAATCAGGTTCGTCTCTCCATTGATATTTGCCGGGACTATAATGATATTAAGTTGATAATCTGAGGGATATATTTGACGTTAACTAAATAACGTTAGGGATGAATTTGATAACAGATCCTGATAGAGGAACAAACGTGATTAATATTTTGCAATTTCAAAGATCATTTTGAAATATAGATTATGTGAGGTACTAGGTTGATTAGTTCCTACAATTGCAGTGACCAATAAGAGTATTTTTACTCATCATGATTGATGTATAAGTTATTTAATGGATTACTTATAGATTAGTTTTTATTTTTGGCATCAAAATCTTGCGTACTTGATTGTTTATAGGTCCAAATGAATGTTTTTACTTGATGTTTTTATTTTATAATTTCCTTCAGCTGTCTTTTTTTGCTCCTGACTGGTTTTTTTTTGCTATCAAATTCCAGAAAGGAACATATAACATTGAAGAGAAAGTGATACAGCTTCAAAGTGACCTCGTGGGGAATGCTTCGAAGGTGATTTAACGTGATAGTCTTTCACAAATGCAACAATTGTGGTTGAAATGGATCAAGTAATCATTTATTTTGTTTCTTTGTTATTTAGACTTAAAATGATGTATGCATTCGATACAGGTTACGGGGATTCAAAGATGTTTTCGACTAGTTGAAGGGAGTCTTTGTTATGAAGTTGAGATGTCTACTCATTCAGTTACCCTTCAGCCACACCTGAAAGCAACACTGAAGAAACTCTAAAGCAAATAGTGGAGAATTGAAAATTCCAAGTCTGAATCTACTGTATGAGTAAAATTTCATACTACAATCAAGTGTAATGTATTTATATATTGCTTATTGTCATTACATTGTAACACATTTATCTAGACTCCTGTATTCTGTTTTTACACTACGAAAGTTATAGAATCTGCAATTTCTTAGAACTTGTATGCCTAGCTTTCTATGAGGCTTGTTACGCCGATTGGTGGAATTTTTTCTATAGCGGGGCTCTGATTGTCTGAAAAAGCCAACCAACTAAGTTGTCTGTATCACATTTTGCATTTTCTGCTATATTGGTTTTTTATGCAGTTCACTTTAGTGGATTGTAATAGTTTTATTATATGGATATAAATCGTCTTTGTTTAATCCCAAATTTACAAAACATGATATCCAGTAGTATCTCTACAACCCTTTATAGGAAGTGAGTAGTTGATTTCTTCTATATAATGTTGAATTTGAATTGATCTGTTGTATCTGATGGGTTGGAATTAGGGGTGACAAATGCTATGTTCGCCCTGTTTAGGTCTGTCATGCAAAAGCCTGGAAAAAAAATTATGGGCGGGCAAATATTATCGAAGGTGCGAGTCTAAAACTTTGAACCGCTTTGCAAAAATGGAGGTGGGACGGGCTCTTGGTTACTGCACTCTTAAAAGTCTAAAAATTGTAAAATATATGTTAATGTAAGTTCCTTGATTTTAAGGATTGGCTTAATTTTCGTAAAACAAATAAAAGCAACAACAATGTGTTTACTGATTTGATCCCAGTTTCGCAACATCTAGTTCGATGTTTGGAATCTATGTGCTAGAATTTCAATTGGTATTAGAGCAGACACTCTATTCTAATTAGGGTGAGCTCCAGAGAAGTTACTTTCTAGTACCATGGACAACGAAGGATGATTCAACAACCGACTATCAGTTTTAGATGGCATCAACTATGACTATTGGAAGGTTCGTATGATAGCATTCCTAAAATCTTTGCACATCAAAACTTGGGAAGTTTTCATAAAGGGTAAGGATCATCCAATTGTGAAGGACAAAAATGGGATTGAAATTTTGAAGCCAGAAGAAGATTGGTCTAAAGAAGAAGATGAATTTGCTCTTAGAAATTCGAAAGCCTTGAATTCCTTATTCAAAGGAGTTAACAAAAACATGTTCAAACTAATAAACACATGTACCGTGGTCAAATATGCTTGGGAAATTCTCAAAACTACTCATGAAGGCACATATAAATTCAAGATGTCTAGACTTTAACTTCTTACTACCAAGTTTGAGAATTTAAAGATGAATAAGGATGAAAGCATCCATGATTTTCATATGAACATCCTTGGCATTGCAAACTCTTTTAGTGCCTTGGGAGAAAAGATGGCTCAAGAGAAGATGGTTAGAAATATTCTCAGATTAAGAGATTTGACATAAATGTGACATTGAAGAATCCCAAGACACCAACATCATGAGAGTGAATGAATTGGTTGTATCACTTCAAATATTTGAATTAGCTATTAGTGGCAACTCTGAAAAGAAAAAGAAAAGTGTAACTTTTGTATCCAACACTGAAAATGAAGAATCTTAATGTGACCTGGATACTGAGGAAAGAATGTCAAATGCTATTGTTATACTTAGAAGGTAATTCAACAAAGTGTTAAGCATATCAGACATGAGGGCAAGACCAAATATTAAGAACATCTCATTTAACATCAACAAAAACAATGATTTTTAGAGATGGGCCAAAACTGAAGAAAAGCCTAGTATTGATAAAGATATTTAATGTTATGAATGTGAAGGTTTTGGCCACATTAAGTCATAATGTCCTACTTTCTTAAAGAGACAAAAGAAGGGTGTTTCTGTGTCTTGGTATGGTGATGAATTAGAAGATGAAACTAAAGTTGAAACAACCAAGCATGTAAATGCTCTCACTGACAGATGAGGATTTGATGAAGAATCTTGTGATGCGAATGTTCTTTATAGTGATCCAGATGTTTCCTACAAGGGACCATGTATATGGTGTGAAGAAGGCTTTAAGGAATAAGAAAAATAGAAGGAGACAATTTTTCAACTATATGCTCGTTGACCTCAAAAATTGAATATATGACCAAGTGCATAAGGATGTTGAACTATGGTTCTGAGGTGCTGGATGAAATCCTTCAGGATATAGAAGGATGCAAAAGGTCTACTGGTATAGGGGTTTAATTATCAGTCTTTGAAAATTAAAAAGAAAAACCATGTGGTGAAGTTTGTTTCTGCTGGAATAAAGAATGAGAGTATGATGTCCGACGAGATGTCACAACATCCTACAAAGCCTCAAGAAACTCAGTCAAGTACTAAGCTACAACCTTGGGAATATCATTATTGTGGGATTCATGGTCACATAAAATCATTTTGTAACAAATTGTACGGTTTTCCAAAGCATACATCTAATCCTAGGGCTAACTCTGTCAGGGTTAAAACTAGAAAAAATGGAAAATGAAGGATGATGTTACTAGTCTCATAGCCTACACCTCTCAGAGTTTCATCTTGAGAAAATTGATACTTTGACAATGGATGTTCTAGACATATGAGTAGAGTGAAAAATTTCTCAATGGATATTAGGTCTCACACAACCACTTTTGTTACTTTTGGTGACGGTGCAAAAGGAGAAATCAAGGGAGTTTGAAGACTTGCCAATGAAGGATCTCCAAAGCTTGATGATGTTTTTTTTGTGAAAGGTATGACCGCTAATTTGATAAATATTAGTCAGTTGTGTGATCAAGAATTTAAAGTAAATTTCACTAAGTCTGAATGTGTGGTCACTAATGAGGGGAATGTAGTGCTTTTGAGAGGAACTAGGTCTAAAGATAATTTTTACCAATGGACACCTCTAGAAATTACTTGTTCTTCCAGATGTGTGATGTCTAAGGAAGATAAAGTCACGCTATCGCATCAAAAACTTGGTCATTTGCATCTAAAAGACATGAAAAAGATTTTGTCAAGAGAAGCTATCAAAGGCATTCCTTCAAAATTAAGGAAGGAAGAATTTATGGTGAGTTTCAAGTTAAGAAGCAAACCATAATGTCACACTAGAAGATCCAACATCTGACTACTTCAAAAGTTCTGGAACTACTTCATATGGATTTAATGGGCCCTATGCAAGTTGAAATTTTGGTATCAGATATGAGATGTCGAAGGTGATGTCACGACATTGATATTTGTCTTATAAACAACTTAACAATACATAATTTAAATGCAGAAAACAATAAAAACACAGAGAGTTGTTTACCCAGTTCGATTCCAACGAACCTACGTCTGGGGGCTTCCAATCCAGGGATGAAGTCCACTATTAGTAGTATTAATTCAGAGTTAAACTTTCCTGTTTACACTCCTCACTTAATCACTACCCAATGACCCGTCTACCTAAGAAATATATCCTAAATATGAGAACCTCCGTTCACTCCCTAAGTCACACGTGGTGACAATTAACAAGAACAAATAATGAAGACACTCTTCAAAGAAACACAATCACTCTTGCTTCAAAGCTTATGGTGATTGACAAAGTACAACTCAACTAACGTCCTACTCAAGTATCAATTAATACTAGAGAGGCTCACAATAAAAAACTAACAAAATAACAACCAACAATATAAAATACTAAGCTTAATTTCTTCTGGAATGACCAACTCAGAAAACAGGTTTCGCAGCCTATTTATAGAGTTACAACAACTAGGGTTGTTACACATTTGAGTCTTCAGCGCTTCCTAATCTTTCTCCATGAAAACAAGACTAAAACTCTTCAATTATATTGCTGAAGATAATTCCAAAGCTTCATTAATCTAAGCCTACAATAACAAACAAACAAACTCCTAAAACATTTGAACTTAAAACCATTTCAGTCAATTTCACATGTCAGGACATCTGCTCTTTCAGTAAACTTCATGGCATTTTTCTGAGCAGAATGTTTTACCAAAATTTCTGCCAATCAACAGAACCAACAAACTCCCTCTTTGGCAAATTTTTGCTAAAACATTACTTGGGGTACAAGCCATACAAAACTACAACATCACAATTAACATAGGTGTTGTACCCTAAAATTTGCCCTCTTCATATTTTGATAAAATAATTGGCTTACACTTAATCTATAGGTGCATTGCATGCATATCATTCATCGATCATATGGTGATGAGATTCAGAGCATCTCAATTTGTGGAAGAAGCCATGTGTTTCAGTCGGTTCAGACTATTACAAGCCAGAAATGGATATTTTTTGATTCGTATGCTTGACGCGTGATCTTCTGGTCAGAAGGTCATCTTGGGTTGGTTCCACGGTTGTTGGAATCTTTTCAAGACGTTCTCCAGCTTATTTGTTCATATCGGAGGCTCTGAAAGTCATATATCTCAGTTCGTCTGGTATTTTATGACGATTTTCGACTGAAAAGTCCCTCTCAATATTATCTCCAACTTCCATTCACAGGTTGAAGGCTAATTATGTGAAGAAAGTCTCCAAAGAAATCAATCTTTCAAGTGGGATAAACTGAATTTTATGGCTGAACCATGTTCATGGCGCACTAAAAAATTCACAACTCCTGGATGGAATATCGAAACGGAGCGGGTCCAATGTCTAAAATTCCATCTCGAAGTCCTCTTCGACTTTCGTTCACAAGCCGAGAGTCGATTTCTTACTAATCAATACCAGAATTTTATTCCTTGAAGATGAATTTGAGACGAACTGAGCATTTTTCATCTGACGCGCAGTGTTCAAAAAATCATATCTCAATCGGTTTTTTTTCGAAACGCGATGGGACTGGTGTCAAAAGTTCAAAAAATCATATCTTTTATGTTTCTGCTTCTACGAATTTTCTTCTAGTCTTGTTACAAAATAGTTTTTATGTGTGTTTGATGTGTGAAACATATTAATTATGTGTATTGAAACCTTTTGTTTTATTTTTATCTTTTATTTGTTAATCTTTCAAATCTCTTCCCAACTTATTCGATAGTGAATTTATTTCATGACGTATGAAAATTATGTCAAGACTTCATATAGATGAAGAACAACTTGTAAGTGATGTGCGATAAACCTAATGTGTCTAACGGAATCTTAACTGCAAGCGCACAGCCTATCGCGTTAGTAATAAAAGATTGTCGAATCCACAGGGACTTTGTAATCACTCTAGTGCGGTAAAGTAATGCTAGTTTAGCTAAGGCGGAAATTGTCACGTTTGGTTTTGGGAAGGTTAAGGAAGGTAAACTAATTGATTTTAAATTAATTATGAAATGAAATGGTCGGTATGTAATAGAGTCGACCTAAAGGATCTAATCTGACTTAAGCATATAAGGATGGTCAACTTAATTGTTCTGTAGAATTCATCAGTTTAAAAACCCTCAATTCACACTTTCATGGTCTTATTTCGGATCCTACGTCTAAAGCCCTATACCTGCTTTCGCTAGCCTATAAGTGTTTAGAGATACTTTTTGGAAACTTAATTAATTCTAATCTGTTTTAAAGCGCTTTCACTGTATTTAAATCAAATGCCTAACTTTAGCTATTCGGTTAAAAACCTCACACTTTCGTGGTCTCGATCTAACCTATTTACTCTTCTTACTTTCGTAACAAAGGTTTTATTTTTAAGCATAAAAAGTTATAACCAGAGTTAAGTTGATTAAGGTTTTAGCCTAAGTTTGATCAGATACCTATTGTCTCTAACTATTCCATACCGACACTAAAGGTTTAGCTAGACATGGGAATTAAAATGAACTCACAGGAAATAAAAACAAACAAATATAAAACGGACATTATAAATAATAAATGAAACTTGAATTAATTAATTAAAAGATATTGTAATACAATTGTAAAATAAAAACCTGAAAATAAAGCCAATACTTCAATCCCTCTTCCACAGATCGGAAACTTGGACTTGGTATCGGTAATACGACGAATTCTGAAGCTTGAATAAAAGAAATCCTAGACTAAAATAATAATTTCCTAATGTTGGAAATTATTATTTGGGTAACGAAATTAAAACAATGGAAATAAACGAATGCAGAGAAAATAACAACTGAAGTAATAGCAGGTTCGATTTCGGCAGAGCTTCCGCACAAGTAAACTGAAAATTGCTTTGTGTCTCTAACGTTGAAAGCTGAGGTATTTATAGGAGAATAGAAACTGGAAGTTGGTTTGAATTTCACACGAAGCTTCCCTTGAACCTCTCCAAGAATATAGGAACGTGGCTGAGTTGAGGTTGAACGTGGCTGTCTTGCTTGAGAGAAATCAAGAGTTTTAGAAACTCCTTCTGTTTAACTTCACCACGTTCTGCACGTTTAATTAACTGATATGCGCGTTACGGTCGTTACTGATGTGTTACGAGCAGCTTTGGTGTTTCTCCGTGTTACGGTCGTGGCAGGTGCGTTACGTTCGTAACACGCTTCATGATGTCTTACGGTCGTGGCAGATGGGTTACGACCGTCACAACTACAAAATCTGTATTTCTTGACAGATTCATCATTTTTCTTCTGTTCTTTGGTGCTTTCTTGCATTGTTTCTTGTTTCCTTCTGTTTTGAGCTAAGTTATGAATACCTGCAAAAAGTAATGACAAACTCGAAATATTCGGGAGTTAATCGGGTCAAAATAATACAAAACGGGTTAATTTCATGGGAAATAAACGATATGATTTCGTGTTATCAAATTCCCCCATACTTAAACCTTTGCTTGTCCTCAAGCAAAATAATCAATTAAAGATATCGGACAAGTTTTTATAAACGCACATAACTAGTATACCTTTCGTTTTCAAATAATTACAAGAAATCCTAAGTTAGTTCGGCCAAGAAAATCGAGTAAAACAACAACGATACGCTAATGACACAAGCAACAAGCTAGTCGAATACTATCCGTTTTAAACGAAACGTACAACTATAACGTTATAATTCTACTCAAGGTTTCTCGTTCCTATTTCACCCGGTTTCGTTCTCGCGCAATCACATTAAGCCCATTATCCTTACACGCACGTAGTGGAATAGCCGGTTAGTGGTTCTGATCAAGTTACAACGGTTTCTGGCACAATTATGTGGCAACCTCTTTTATCCGATTGTAAGATGCGGGGGATCAAACCGTAGTCTGCCCTACCGAGTTTAGTACCAGATGCTTCTAAACCACCTAAACAATGGATTCTCATGTTACTCAGTAAAAGCTTTCGCATCCGTTGGATTAAACGATCGGGTGAGGATCGCCCAATTTAATTGGTGCATTGGCTATTTTCTTAAAGCATGTAACATTCCTTTTAAAACAATTAGCAAGATCATCCACTTATGTTCATCGGATTTCCACGTGGCTTGTGCTAAGACTGGTGCCGACTGCTAATATAAACTACTTGGGGCTAATTTAAGACTTGAAACTCAAAGTATCGGTATAACGAAAATGGAGACGATTCGCGTAAGTAGGGAGTCAAAGGTGTCATAAATAGTTCTCGTTGGATCGCTCTCGGCCTTCTAACTAAGATTTCAGTTAAAGTAGGTAACTAACGATTATGCGAATATAAAAGGCGAAAAATTTTGGTATAGCTGAATAACACGGGGAGAAAATGAAATAGCGAAATATTACTAAAATGGAAATGAAACTACTCGTTCTGAATTAAGAATGCAGTACTCCTCCCACACTATATCAAACATTGTCTCAATGTTATGATATAACGGCGAGGTTAAATTTAAAAATACATCGGAAAAACAAAGAAAACAACAAGAAAAGAAAAACTGCGACCACGGCTCGTTCGTGACCTTCCGGAGGGGCTTCGAGTCTATGGGGTCCAAGAGATATGACATCCATCCTTAGAGCATTAAGCTCGCTCAACACTTCATCAAGTCTTTCATTCGTCGAGCGTTGACCACTCAAGATTTGGGCATTTTGCGCGAGTAAGACGTCAAACGCTCCGATGTAACCTCTCGGATTGGCATTCATAAGGTTCCGATGATGAATGGCTTGAGAATCTCAAAATTAGGAGGTGGTGGAGCGGAGGAAGACTCAGGATGTCGCATGGAACAGATCCAATTCTTCCCATCTCATCAGATACGAGGTTCTTCTTGAGCAGCAGATGGCCTTCGTGGGCTTCAAGGTTAAACACCCAATTGGCTCGGTTCGAGGATCGATTCGGTCCCGCAAGGCAAAACAATGTTAGTGTAAACTTTGTTCGTATCACCGGATGGAACTTTCCGTCGTCCCGCCGTGGATGAGGTGGGCTGATTGCAATGATCCAAGGTAAGCGAGTCGGATGGTAGATAAGCGGGTGTCACCATGGTTCGCCAAAGCAAGAGAAGTGACAAGCCCTAAATAGAAAGGTTTGCCGCCTGCGATGGAATGAATATGGGCCGGAGGAAGGGCGGCGTTGATTTTCCGACCGAGAATGCACAATGCATGAAAAATAACTCCTTGGAGTTGAGCTTGTGGTTGCTATCTCTTGCGAAGATTGTGTTACACGATACGGTGGAAGTAGCGATCACGGATTATGGATCATTGAGGTGATCATGCGTGTGCTCGATTGTTGGTGAGGCTATGCCAAAGGTTGAAGGACTCTTCTCCAAAGTTGTCGGCACACGAGGTGGAACCTTCATCGCGAAATCAAGAAATTGTCCGAACGCTGCTCGAGAGAACTCGTATCCGAATATGCAAACGTCGCAACACCGTAAAGTTGGTTTGTTGAACCGTGGAGTGATGTAGCAAAAGGAGTCGAGGAACTCGAGAGTGAGGTTCTCGTGACGCTGGTGGCTACATAGGTTCCACAAGTTGACACTCAACACCTTCAAGCAAACCAAGGTCCCTCAGCAGGTCAACATACCTAGTGGGTGTAGTCCTCGACGTTGGAATTTCAAAACTTAACACGCTGAGTCTCGCCTTGTTCGCCATTACGTAGGATAATGCCAGAAATAGGTTGGAGATTGTTCGCCATTTGCATGCAAGAGTGTTTCAGTGAAAATGGGTGTGGTTTGTGAATGAATGAATGAGAGGATGATACGGGTAATGGGAGTATGTATAGTGAGAGGAGATAGTGGGAAGTTTGAAAAATTGAGAGGGATTAGTGGTGGGTTGAATGGGGTTAATGGGTAGTTAATGGAGGAAGTGGGACGGTTGGGGAGTTATGGAAGAAGAAGAGAGAAAGGTTGAGGGAAGAAGAAAAGGAACGTTCTGCTAACAGGGTTACTGATGTAGCCCGTGTTACGGTCGTAACACCTAGTTGACGAGCGTAACACGCTGAAAGGCGTGTGACGGTCGTGGGGGGTTGAGTGACGATCGTGGCAGCTACAAATTTTGCAATTTTTAACAGCACAGAACACAATTGCACAGAGTAATATTTTTGTAGAAAGCAGAACATCTCAGGCATTCCAACATAAACACAACATTAATTCATTCAATATATAATCCAATATATAAGTCGCAATAGAGTAGAAAACCATAAAACATTGTAAACAGAATAATGAATGTAAGTTTAAAATTGAAAACAAACAATTGCATTAATTCAAATTGAGTAACTTGTTCTTTTTGACAGTAAGTAAATGACTTGTAAATTGAAATGTAGTAATTTAATAAAGAATTTAAACTACCTAGAAACAAAACAGAATGGGAAAAATTCTAAGAACTAAGAATTGAAAAACTGAGAACTGAAAAACTAAGAAACTAGGAACTGCTTCATCCAATCTTTTCTTTTAATAACTCTAAAGCCTTGGTGATGTTATAGAATTTCTCCACTGTGATGTCAGTTAAACCAATAAGATCCAAACGCATAGTCTTCAATTCATTCTTTATTCCATCAATGTCAGTTTTATAGGAATCCAAAGTGGTCAGAATGGTGTTTAATTGTGTAGTGTATTCTCCTTGGTTTATGTCGTGGGCTGTGCTTCACCATATTTGTAAAATCATGGTAACCGGAGGAGTTTCGGATCCGCTTTGTTTTCGATACGAAATTATCGCAACAAAATATGATTGTGGTGTTTCGTGTTGAGGGTGGTCGTGGATTCAATTCATACAACCAATTATCACGGTTATGGACACTTACTCGGGCATGGTTCGAAGGATAAAAAGAGTAACAACTTCGCTTCTTATCGGTAATCATAAGGTGGCCTAAATTTCCTATTATCGTTGTTGAAACAAAATCAATGTTCATAGGCCTAATTGATCCAAATGGTGCACGCTATTTAGTTGGTAACGAAGTCCAAGAGCATTTGCAATCATTGTAACTAATCCTCCCACGACAGAACATTAGGGTCCTCACTAATGCGGGTAAAGGTCTTCATCGAGCGGGACAGCATTGATGCCCTAGGTTCATACAATAAAGCGTAGATAATTCATCCTTGGATACAGCATTTTGGTTTTGTTCTTTGCCAAACAGAGTGTGGGCAAGAATCCGGTGGAAGTAACGGATAGCTGGGTTATGTATCTCATTGTTATCCATACTCTCGGGGTCAGCATGATAGTTTCCGGTTAAAGTACCCCAGAAGTAATCCAGCTCAAAATCCAATAAATCCGCCTCAGGGGTAGTAAAAGCTAAGGGTCCACTTGGGAATCCTAATAAAGCAGCTAAGTCCCTATGATTATAGGTGAACTCAATACCAAAAAATCTGAAGGCGATGATTCCTTTCCGGGCTCCGACACCGTGTTCAGGGATGTAAACTAAAGAACTCAAGAACTCAAGGGTAAGCTCTTGGTAAGTGATAAACCTAGATTTAAGGTGGGCTCGCTCCCATCCCAATTGGTTAAACATGTAATAAACACTGTCAGTTATGCCTAAAGTGTCCATAGTTGGTTCATCATAATACAGGGTTAAACTGATGTCTCGCTGAGACAAAGCCTCAAATCGTCTTCTGTGGTTTCTACCTCTAAAGGTGGTTGCCATAAAGTTCTGTGGGGGATCCATAGCAAAAGTAAAGCGGGGAAACAGAGTAGAGGAGAAAGTAAAGAGAAAAAGACTTTTCAGAAATCCTGTGGCAAGTAAAATTGTTTTGAAATCAGCAGCAGTTTTATAAAAGGTTTAAAAATGAAAAAAAAATAGAAAATTGTAAAAGAAATAAAACAGAAAATACAAACAAAATAGCAAGCAAAAACAAATAAAATGGGTTGCCTCCCATGAAGCGCTGTTTTTAACGTCATAAGCCTGACGAAATACCTAGTGAAAGATTAGTCGGGAGAAATAGGTGGCAGTTCTACGAGTTTAAGCTTATTCGTATAATCTCTATTATCTATACGATGATACTGTTTTAACCGCTGCCCGTTTACAATAAACAGGGCGCTATTTCTATCCTTAATTTCTACTGCTCCGCTAGGAAATACTCTTGTAATTTCGAAAGGACCGGACCATCTAGATTTAAGTTTTCCAGGGAAGAGTCTAAGTCTAGAATTAAATAAAAGTACGACATCTCCCACACTAAATTCTTTCTGAGATAAACGCTGATCGTGCCATTTTTTAGTTCGTTCTTTGTATATTTTAGCGCTTTCGTAAGCGTCTAGTCTTGATTCTTCCAGTTCATGTAAATCGAGGATTCGTTTCTCGCCAGCAGCAGTGTAATTAATATTGAGTGTCTTTATCGCCCAATAAGCTTTATGCTCTAATTCTACTAGGAGATGACATGATTTTCCGTAAACAAGTTTGAAAGGTGTAGTTCCGATAGGAGTCTTGTAGGCTGTCCTATAAGCCCATAAAGCTTCGTTAAGCTTGGATGACCAATCTTTTCGAGATATAGCGACAGTTTTTTCTAATATTTGTTTAATCTCTCTGTTCGAAACTTCGACTTGTCCGCTAGTTTGCGGATGATAAGGTGTTGCTACGCGGTGTTTTACTCCATATTTAGATAGTAATTTATCAAATATCTTCTAAATAAAATGAGATCCACCGTCACTAATAACAAGTCGGGGAACACCAAAACGCGGGAAAATTATATTCTTGAAAAGCTTTATCACCACTCGTGTGTCATTTGTAGGAGAAGCTATTGCCTCAATCCATTTTGAAACATAATCGACAGCTACGAGTATAAACTTGTTTCCAAAAGAAGATGGGAAAGGTCCCATGAAATCGATTCCCCAAACATCAAAGACTTCAACTTCTAGTATTCCTTTCTGAGGCATTTCATCGCGTCTTGAGATATTACCGGTGCGTTGGCAGCGATCACAGTTTTTAACGGCGATGTGGACATCCTTCCACAGGTTAGGCCAGAAAAGGCCGGCTTGGAGAATTTTGGCACACGTTTTAGAGGTGCTAGCATGTCCGCCATAAGGAGATGAATGACAATGGGAAATGACGTCTTCTATTTCTTCGTCGGGTATACACCGGCGGAAAATTCCATCAGGTCCTCGTTTAAGTAAAAGTGGTTCGTCCCAATAGTAACTCTTGAGATCATGGAAGAATTTCTTTTTCTGTTGGTAAGTTAAGTCAGGTGGAAGCGCACCGGCAGCTAAGTAATTAACGATGTCAGCATACCATGGTAATCCTATGGTCATGTCAACGGCTTCCACGACTTCCTTAGCTTCTGGTTTATTTAAATCCAATTGAGCTAGGTCGCTTATCATATGTGCTATCAGAAGTTCATACGGAAAATCGTCGTTAATTGGCACTTGTTCGGATTTTACACCTTCTAAACGGGATAAATGATCTGCTACGACATTTTCTGTTCCTTTCTTGTCCTTAATTTCCAAGTCGAATTCTTGTAAGAGTAAGATCCAGCGAAGGAGTCTGGGTTTTGCATCTTTCTTGGCAAGTAAATATCGGATAGCAGCGTGGTCCGTGTAAATGATGATTTTTGCTCCGACAAGGTAAGAACGGAATTTTTCAAGCGCGAAGACCACGGCTAAGAGTTCTTTTTCAGTTGTGGCGTAGTTCATCTGAGCTGAGTCTAGCGTTCTGCTGGCGTAGTAAATTGCGTGAACTTTCTTTTCTTTGTCCAAGAACTGCGCCTACAACGTAATCACTTGCATCGCACATGATTTGAAGGTAACCTCAATCGGGCGGTTGCATGATTGGTGCAGAAATAAGTGCGGCTTTAAGGGTTTCAAAAGCTTTGAGACAATCGTCATCGAATATGAACTCAGCATCCTTCATTAATAGACCGGTAAGTGGTTTTGTAATTTTCGAGAAGTCTTTAATAAAGCGTCGGTAAAACCGCGTGTCCTAGAAAACTTATCTCTCGAATGGTCTTGGGTGGTTGGAGTTCTTTAATCACTTCTATCTTAGCTTTGTCAACTTCAATTCCTTTATTGGAAATAACATGTCCAAGTACGATTCCTTCTCTGACCATAAAATGACATTTTTCCCAGTTGAGCACAAGGTTTACTTTCACACATCGTTCTAAAACACTCTCTAAATTAGATAGACATCCGTCAAAGCTTTGTCCACACACAGAGAAGTCGTCCATAAACACTTCCATGATGTTGTCAATGAAATCTGCGAAGATAGCCATCATACATCGTTGGAAGGTTGCGGGAGCATTACATAATCCAAAAGGCATTCGTCTGTATGCGAACGTTCCATAGGGACACGTGAATGTAGTCTTCTCTTGATCATCGTGGTGAATTGAATTTGGAAAATCCGAATAACCGCCTAAATAGCGTAAATAGGAGTGTTTGGCTAATCGTTCTAACATTTGATCAATAAAGGTAAAGGAAAATGGTCCTTCGAGTAGCTTTGTTCGTTTTCTATAATCAATACACACTATGTGTCCACTAACTACTCTTTGTGTTATCGATTCGCCTTGCGTTTTCACGACAGGACACCTCCTTTCTTGCGACATGTACCGGCTAACCCACTTAGAGATCGGGTATATAATTCCATTAGCTTTTTGATTTCATCTCGACTACTCTGAGGATCGGATTTATTCTTCTTTGAGGTTCTCGAGAGGTTTTGCAATCCTCTTCTAGCAGAATACGGTGCATACAAATTGAAGGACAAATTCCTTTTAAGTCTGATATGTTATAACCTAACGCAGTAGGGTATTTCCTTAGAACGTCTAAAAGTTTCTGAGTTTCGAGCATTCCTAAACTGGAATTCACTATTACAGGTCGAGTTTGTTCAGTATCAAGGAATTCGTAACGTAGATTGTTAGGTAAAACTTTCAATTCTAGCTTTGGTTTCTTGGGACATGGCATATGATTAGGTGTAAGTGCTAGACTTTCGCTTAAACTTTCATCTCTATATGGTTCTCGCCAATTGTCGTCTTCGAATATCATAGGGGTTTCAATTTTCATTATTTCGGAATATGTGATTTGTTCAGCTTCCATCTCTCTCACGCACTCATCTATAATATCGAGTAAATAACATGTGTCATTCATGGCGGGTGCTTGTAGAAATTGAGTGAGGATGAATTCCACTTTTTCCTCTCCGACTTCGAATGTTAGTTTGCCCTTCTTTACATCAATTATAGCTCCAGCTGTAGCTAGGAATGGTCTTCCTAATATGATAGGGGTAACTGAATCTTCGGTAATGTCCATAATTATGAAATCGGTCGGGATATAGAATTGACCTATTCTAACTGGAACATTTTCCAATATACCTACAGGGTACTTAACTGATCGGTCAGCCAATTGAACAGACATATTTGTAGGTGTAAGTTCTCTCATTTCCATCTTTTTGCAAATAGATAGGGGCATGACACTGATACTTGCTCCTAAGTCGCATAGAGCTTTGTCTATGACGAATTTTCCAATGTTACAGGGTATAGAGAAACTACCTGGGTCTTTTAGCTTAGGAGGCATGTTATTCTGAATGATGGCACTACATTCAGCAATGAGGGTAACTGTTCCGTTATCTTCTAACTTTTTCTTGTTAGATAGGATTTCCTTAAGAAATTTAGCGTACGATGGCATCTGGGTAATGGCTTCTGTGAATGGTATTGTGATATTTAGTTGTTTCAGAAGCTCCACGAATTTCTTAAATAGGCTCATCGATTTAGAATTGGTTAATCTCTGAGGATACGGAACTTGTGGTTTATAGGGCGGTGGAGGCACATAAGGTTTCTCTTTTTCTTCAGCCTCTTGAGTTTCGTTTTCCTTTTCTTTCGGTTTGCTCTCGTTTCCACTCGGTTTGTCTCGCTTCTGATACATTGCTGGGTTTTCTAGTCTTGGATCAACAGGTCCGTCAAGTTCCTTTCCACTCCTTAGTATCACAGCATTAGCGTGTCCTTTTGGGTTAGGTGGTGGTTGACCAGGAAATATTCCACCGAGCGGTAGGTGCTATTGAGCTACCTGTGAAATCTGAGTTTCAAGCATCTTGTTATGGGTAGCTAAAGCATCGACCTTACTAGATAATTGCTTAATTTGTTCATTGGTATGTAAATTCTGATTTAAAACATCCTTATTGGTCTGGGATTGAGAAGCAATGAAGTGCTCTATCATAATTTCGAGGTTAGACTTCCTAGGAATGTTGGAAGTATTGGGTCCGTTATTAGGATAATTCGGGATAGCTTTCGGATAACCAGGTGGTGTAGCAGGAACTTGTCCAGGAGCATACAACGCATTGTTGCTTTTGTACGAGAAATTTGGATGATTTTTCCAACCTGGGTTATACGTGTTACTGTAGGGATTTCCTTGTACGTAGTTAGCTTGTTCGGCTGGTACTCCGGTCAAAAGGGGGCATTCTGGAGCAGGATGTGATTGAATACCACATAGATCGCAAGTTTGGATCACTGCAGCTACGGTAGCTGCGTGAGTGATGGAAAGATTCTCTAATTTTTGGGTAAGAGCTTCCACTTTAGCAGTAACTTGATCCAGGCTGTTCACTTCAACCTTGATACCTTCGTTTGAGATTTCTACATTGGCTCTCTCGCTTCCCATTGGTAGTGGTTCGAGCCATGCTTTCGATAAGTTGGTTCGCCGGCATATGGTTTATCCATCGCGCCACCAGCAAAGAACGCCTATAGTTAATCTTGTATTGTACAAGAGACCATTATAGAATGTGTGAATAATCAACCATTCTTCTAAACCATGATGAGGGCAGAGTCTTAGCATATCCTTATATCGTTCCCATGCTTCGAATAAAGATTCATTGTCTTTCTGTTTGAAACCATTGATGTTGGCTCTGAGCATAGCAGTTTTGCTTGGAGGAAAATATCTAGCCAAGAAGACTTTCTTCAACTCAGCCCAAGTGGTGATTGAGTTGGAAGGAAGAGATTGAAGCCAAGCACGAGCTCTGTCTCTTAAAGAAAAAGGAAATAGGCGCAATCGTATCGCCTCGGGGTTTACTCCATTCGCTTTCACAATGTCTGCGTACTGCACAAACACTGACAAATGTAAATTGGTCGCCGTAGGGCTCCAGAGGTTCGAACGGCGAAAGGTTTCAAATTGAAATCGTTTGAGCGATAGGAGCTGCAATATCATATGAGGCTCGCTGAGAAGGTACTACGTAATCCTTAAGAGGACGAGGAGGAGGAGGTGGATCAACCATTCTTCGTAATTGTCGAGATCCGAAGAACAGACGGAGGAAGATTGTTGAGTTCACATTTTGAATTCGCCTTCTTAATCGAAGATAACGCCGATATCGATATGGGTATATGCAAAGTACCGCCTTGAGAGCGAGTATTTGGCATACACAAAAGGGAAATAAATAGTTGCCTTAGTCTAGACAAGGTTACTTTAAGAGTGCACTAGTGACTAGATCAAAGTTCAAGAACGCGCCAAAAACTTGATGTGCGATAAACCTAATGTGTCTAACGGAATCTTAATCGCAAGCGCACGCCTATCGCGTAGTAAGAAAATATTGTCGAATCCATTGTGGACTTTGTAATCACTCTAGTGCGGTAAAGTAATGCTAGTTTAGCTAAGGCGGAAATTGTCACGTTTGGTTTTGGGAAGGTTAAGGAAGGTAAACTAATTGATTTTAAATTAATTATGAAATGAAATGGTCGGTATGTAATAGAGTCGACCTAAAGGATCTAATCTGACTTAAGCATATAAGGATGGTCAACTTAATTGTTCTGTAGAATTCATCAGTTTAAAAACCCTCAATTCACACTTTCATGGTCTTATTTCGGATCCTACGTCTAAAGCCCTATACCTGCTTTCGCTAGCCTATAAGTGTTTAGAGATACTTTTTGGAAACTTAATTAATTCTAATATGTTTTAAAGCGCTTTCACTGTATTTAAATCAAATGCCTAACTTTAGCTATCCGGTTAAAAACCTCACACTTTCGTGGTCTCGATCTAACCTATTTACTCTTCTTACTTTCGTAACAAAGGTTTTATTTTTAAGCATAAAAAGTTATAACCAGAGTTAAGTTGATTAAGGTTTTAGCCTAAGTTTGATCAGATACCTATTGTCTCTAACTATTCCATACCGACACTAAAGGTTTAGCTAGACATGGGAATTAAAATGAACTCACAGGAAATAAAAACAAACAAATATAAAACGGACATTATAAATAATAAATGAAACTTGAATTAATTAATTAAAAGATACTGTAATACAATTGTAAAATAAAAACCTGAAAATAAAGCCAATACTTCAATCCCTCTTCCACAGATCGGAAACTTGGACTTGGTATCGGTAATACGACGAATTCTGAAGCTTGAATAAAAGAAATCCTAGACTAAAATAATAATTTCCTAATGTTGGAAATTATTATTTGGGTAACGAAATTAAAACAATGGAAATAAACGAATGCAGAGAAAATAACAACTGAAGTAATAGCAGGTTCGATTTCGGCAGAGCTTCCGCACAAGTAAACTGAAAATTGCTTTGTGTCTCTAACGTTGAAAGCTGAGGTATTTATAGGAGAATAGAAACTGGAAGTTGGTTTGAATTTCACACGAAGCTTCCCTTGAACCTCTCCAAGAATATAGGAACGTGGCTGAGTTGAGGTTGAACGTGGCTGTCTTGCTTGAGAGAAATCAAGAGTTTTAGAAACTCCTTCTGTTTAACTTCACCACGTTCTGCACGTTTAATTAACTGATATGCGCGTTACGGTCGTTACTGATGTGTTACGAGCAGCTTTGGTGTTTCTCCGTGTTACGGTCGTGGCAGGTGCGTTACGGTCGTAACACGCTTCATGATGTCTTACGGTCGTGGCAGATGGGTTACGACCGTCACAGCTACAAAATCTGTATTTCTTGACAGATTCATCATTTTTCTTCTGTTCTTTGGTGCTTTCTTGCATTGTTTCTTGTTTCCTTCTGTTTTGAGCTAAGTTATGAATACCTGCAAAAAGTAATGACAAACTCGAAATATTCGGGAGTTAATCGGGTCAAAATAATACAAAACGGGTTAATTTCATGGAAAATAAACGATATGATTTCGTGTTATCAGTAAGTTGTTTGAAAAGTATAATATAACAAAAAACATGATAACAAATAATACACCGATAAATATAATATTTTAAAAAAATATGTTGCAAACCGATCAACCAAACCAAACCGGTTATTTTGGTTTGGTTCCATTTTAAAAAAATATTAAAAACCAAATCAAACCAAACCGATAGAGATATCATCGGTTTGGACGGAATTTTTACCAAAAACCGGTCCAAACCGAATCGATTACACCCCTAGATATTATGGTAAAAATCTATTTTTAAGTTATAATTCATAGAATTATATTTGTGATAATGAAAAATTTTGAATTTGACATAGAAACCATATGATAAGATTTGTTTGAAAATTAAAATTTGAATATTTTTTGATGAAGAGTATTTGTGAAAATTTTGATTTTCTTTGGGAGATATGTCATTTAATATATATTATGATAAATATATTTAGAGTCGCATATATAATTATGATCGATGATTGAGAATTCTAAAATCTATTTTCTTTTAAAGAATTTGAATCTTTTTATGGTTATTAATAATATATTTAGAAATATGCATCTATGTCAATTATTTAGGAAAGATTAATATTGAATTTAAATTTTATTTTGGTGATTTGATTCTTGGTTTTGAATAAAAAAAGATTTTATTATCAAATCTTTTTATTTGATTTTTTAATTATTGTTTTATCTTTCAATTTGATTCACATAAAATCGCACATAAATTTCGATTTTGAGAGATAAGACAAATACTAATTTGTTTAATATATATTTAGTTATTATATTCTATTTGTGGAAATTTTAAATATTTTAAATATCTCTCAAAATTATTAGGTAAAACTAAAGATTTGATTCTTTAAATTTTGGATGCTTTAGATTTTAGAATTGATTTTGTTGATTCTAAAATAATTTATTTAAAGAATTATTAGCTGCATATGTGAATTTATTTGACATTTAATTTGGATATATAAATATTTAATATTTATCTGATTTGAAATTGTACATTTAGCATGATTATGTTATTTGAGGTTATTGTTATTTATTTTATACAATAATTTTTTTTAATCATGAAATTTGTATAAATTTATAAAATCTATGTTTTATTATGATTTGTTCACACACTAAGGACTTTCAAGAAATATTATTATTATCAAACGACATCCTAAATGAATACGACCTACATTTGTGGGTAGTGCCTTATAAATTTAAAACTTTTCCCATTGAATTTATTAAAAAGTCTAGTAATTTTGATTGAGTTGGTTGAAGCAACATGTTACAAAAGTAATTTATGTTGTGTAAATTTGATTCAATCGAAATTACAAAAGATATAGTGTATAATTGTTCATGCGAACTGTTATAAAAGGAAGACACAGTTTGACCGAACAATTGCATATATGTGATGGTAAATATGTAGTAGTTATTAATTTTTCCATGTGGATAATGATTGATGTCAAAGGCGTCCATTATCTGACCGAACTTATTACTAATGTTTGATCATTGCGTGAAGTTGTATGAGTGTAAATCTTTCAGGTGTTTATTTGATTACATTCACACATATAAGGTAAACATGTGACAATTTAAGAATTTATTGTTTATAAATACTACCTCTGTTCCTATATATAAGAGACAATTCATTTTTTAAATTCATTGAATAATTAATGTATTTGGTCAATTTATAGACTAGGTACATTGATTATTCAATGAATCTAAAAATTGAATTGTCTCTTATATATAGGAACGGAGGTAGTATTAATTATCAGTGTTTGATCTTTGGAAATTAATATAGTAAGCAATTGATTTTATTTTCTAAAGACATAATATCAATGGTGAACTTGATATTTTGGCCGAGTACATTATTTTGTTCTCTATAATCTTAAAGTTTTGCAGTCCAAAGATATTAGGGGTGTTATTTAAGATGGCATAAATTTTGTCATATTATCTTTGCTTAAATTCTAGTGCTTCTAAAGTAATAAAGTGAAAAACAAACTCTCATTAGAGTGATAATTTTTCATTAAGATTATTAAGCAAAGAAAATATCATAGGCATATTATGAAACTATTTAATTTTGCTAAAGCGCTATAATTTTGTCAATTAGGTGACTTTGTCGAAAATTTAGCATATGAATTTCTCTTTGCACAATTAAGTTTATAACTATTAAAGTTAGAAATTATTCTTTAAAAGAATAATTTTATAAAGTGTGCAATAAAGAAAAGATTGAAGCAAGAGAAAATAAAATATTGCTCATTTGGTAAATATCTCAAAGGATAAGGACAAATAAAGAATAATAAGAAAATATGATCTGAACTACAAATGTTCAATGGTGTTAAAAGATACATCAATTTCAAAGAAACAAATTTGGTGAAAATTGATATTTTTTATTTACTTTTAACTATTTTAGATTGTCATTATAAGCTTAAATTTGTATTTAAAAGACAATTTGGTGGATGAATAAAATTTTATTTTAATATTATAACCTTTTTTTTTTTAAATGATGGGTTCAATTTGTCTTTTAAATTCAAATATTATTATAGTTAATTCAGTTATTACTTGTGACAATCTAGAATTGTTGAAAAGTTAGATAAATATAAACTTTAGTCCCAAGTTAAGGAATATTTTGAGATAAACATTATAATGTGTTTCAAGAATATTGAGTTTGGGGGAGAGATATGTTCAAAAAACAAAATTGAGTGGAAAAGAATTGGTTCTAGCTTAATTCATATAGTTGCTATTTATATAGCAAATTTGGACCCTCATATGGATATTATTGTTCTTTCTCTCAATTAAAATAAGAAATTAATCCTTGAATATCAAACTCAACATTCTCAAGAACTAGAGCATCAAGTGTCATAAAGAGTTGACCGAAAAGAGAAATTATATTCAAAATGATTGAAAGACTCTATTATGATAGTTGTGACACTTGCTACTTGTTATAATTTTGGAGCTTTGTAACATGGATATCAAATTAGTGTTTCTTAATGACGACATTAAGAAAAACAATATAGTACAACAAGAGAAATTTTTGTATCAATAGATACAAAGTTTATAGTTTTCAAAGAGATAAAATTCATTTATAAGTTAATGAAATTGTCTCATTAGTGATACTACAATATTTCATAAGGTAATTGTCTCGTTTGGTTTTGAGATTTCTATTATGAAAAATTATTGGGTTTTACAAGTTCAGTGGGAGTAAGTTTACATTCCCAGTTTAATGTGTCGATTTTATTTATTCAACAATGATATATGATTGTTGTGTGAAACCAAAAAATCTCTAACAAAAGTTTAGCGATGAAAGATCTTGGACACATCTCTTTTGTATTAGGTATTTAGATACTTAGAGATTATTCTCAAGGTATCATTCAGTTATTACAAAAGGATTTATATATCTATCAATAAAGTTGAAAATAAAACTGACATAAAAGATAATAAACTAGGGTATGTCTCAATTATCAAGGGATACTATTAAGTCTCAATCATTGTCCAAAATAAAATAATTTGGAAATTTAGAAAATTAAGTTTTTTTTTTACTTTGGTTATGAGAATCTTATATTCGATTTTATACGTATATGAAAAGACGTACATAAAATCATTGAGTAGATACTTGAACAATTCAAAATTGAATTGTTGAAGAAAAAAAAAGATCAACCATGAGAATAATTGTAGAGAACAAAAGAGTTTGTACTCACAAATTGGAGATCTAGCAATAAGGAGATCGTTAGTATGTTTGACTCTGATATTTTAGATGTCGAATAGACATTCTAATACGGGATAAATGAAGGTAAGTATTTATGGCACTCAGTTGCAATTCAATATAAGATCACTTAAGTTATATTTAATTGTAAGACAGTCATATATTTTAAGCTATAGACTCACTAATCAAAGACTTGACATATAAGGACTTTCATATAATTATTGTCACTAAAGATGTCTTATATTAGTGGGAGTCACTGCTTTTGTATGTTTAATAATATTATTTTGATATCGATACAGACTTTATGTTAAAATTATCTGAAGAAATAATGTTTATAAGGTTATTATTGTTATAACCATTTCTGTATCGTTTGTGCAAATATTGAATTTGCAAATTTTAGTTTGATCTCAATAAAGACTTCAGTTGGACCAGTTGGAAATATACATGATTTAGAGATCACATTGCATGGAATTTCCATGCCACTCATCCATATCGATCTATGTCATCAAGTATATTTATGTGGTGGTCGTCGAGGTTCCGTCACGTTATACGTTAGTGATGATAGCCGCGATGGTTCCGTTATTGATGTATGAGGTGTACCAGATTGTAAAGTTGAAATCTAAAGATAAATAGCATTCGGATGCGCGCCTAAAGAATTAAGATGTAATTATTAAGATATATTGTTCAAGTGGGAGATGGTGTAAACAAATCATAATAAAACAATGAAAAGAATTGGTTCTAGCTTATTTCATATTTGAGTCCATATCCAATTATTTAATTAATCAACTAAATAATTTCTAAATAAAATTTAAATAGACTTTTTAACATTATTTGATCATATAAATATGTAAGGTATTTTATTTGATAAAATAGATGATATAATTAAATAAATATATTAGGCCACATAATTATTGGAATGCTAATATTTAATTAAATAATTAAAATATTCTAATAATTATTTTATTTAAAAAACACTATTCACCGTATAAATACGGTAAATATATAAATATAGTGAATAATATTTGATATAAGTATTGGTTTAGAAATTAGGTATAAAAATAACCTTTCTATTAATAAAAGTGTTAACTTGTCTATCAATGTTGTCGTATATTTATATGCAAATATTAAAGATATGTTAACATAGATTACTCCCTGGATGGAACACATGTGCTCGGTTAGTGAAGAAAGTAACACTGAAATTTCACTACATTCTAAAAAGACTCTTAGCAGACATCATTACCATGTAAAGTGCTAATCACATGAATTATTTTGTGCTAGTACATAAACAATTATCATTGTATCTCTTCATCACTATTAGCAAATGCAATAGAGATGTTCTTTAATAGAATGTGATTTTTGTTTGTTTATTTTTGTTGTCATGTAAAAAATTGATGAATACATATTTAACAAAAGAGCATAACAACACTTATTTCACTTATTTTTGTTCATTCCTACTTAGTTATTACCGTTATAAAATAGAAAAGAAGGCACCTACTTTTGTGGATCACATGCATATCTTACCATTTTTTCATTTCATCATTTCTATCCAATGGACCCTTCCTTCTCTGCTCACTTTTCCTCTGCCTTCTTCTTATCCAATATCACTTTTTTCCCCACATAAAAGTTCATCGCCATAACTTACAAATCCATTTCCTTTCTTATGATCACAGTTCTCCCCTTAATTAGGTAAAACATGTTACTACATGTCAAAAAGTTATTGATCTAAATTTTTTAATATTATTTTATGGTGAATTTTATTATTCTAAGTTTTTTTTTTTATAAATATACAAAAATCATATAAAAGAAAGTCCACATTGGACCAACTCTCGTACATAAAAAAAAATTAAACTCACTTGAAAAGAAAATACATATATTTTAAATTTATTTTCGTTTACATATTAATTTTTTATTTTTCTATTAACTTAAACATCAAAGTGTTAATGTTTAATGTGGATATCATTTTAAGCGTATCAAAGTTTATTCTAATATATCAAAATTTTATTTCACCGTTTATCGAAATACAAATATATATAATAACTTTTGTATTTTTAATTACTATAAATTACAAAACGACATGTCCCATAGATACAATTTTAATGCATACAAACTCCAACCCATATGATCAATTTTGCGTACTTAACATATGTGATGTTTTGCAGTTAGTTTTTTTTTTAATCAATTAAAAAAAACTACATACTTTTAATTTTTATTGAAACATTTCTCTAAAGAATTTCAATATTAAATTTATTTTTTGTAAAAAATTAAAAATGGGTATATGAATTAAAAACCAAATTTAAGATAATGATAACAACTAAAAATATATTAAATTCAAATAAAAAAAAGTCCTTTTTCGAATTTAAGAGATTATAGTATTGACATTCGAATTCAAACTCACAATACTTTTATTTATTTATTTAGCATTTGAGTTTCATTAGCTAAATTTTTGAAAGTAACACTTTTTCACACAATTACATATTTTAATTTTTAGATTTAAATGCAGTTTTGGTTCCCGTAATTTTAAATTTATGAAGTTTAAGGCCTCCTAGTTTAAAAGTCAAGTTTTTGATCCTTCAAGTTTATCAGAGTTGAAATTTTTGCAGTCTCCTTCCATCTGACTGTGAGTTTGATGACTTGACATTTTTAGTCATGTCATACATTCTAAAATTAAATAATTTGATATTATTCTAAAAACATTAAAAATTATTTTTTTATATTAAAAAAATATGTTAAATATATTAAAAAAATTACAATTATTTTTAACATATTCTTTTAATATATAAATAATTTTTAATATTTTTAGAAATAATATTAAATTATTTAATTTTAGAATGTATGACATGGCTAAAAATCTCCTTGCCAAGTCATCAAACTCACAGCGAGACGGCGAGGGACTGCAAAAATCTCAACTCTAATAAATTTGAGGGACCAAAAATCTGACTTTTAAATTAGAGTGCCTTAAACTTTAAAATTTTGAAACTAGAGAGACCAAAAGTGCATTTAAGTCTAATTTTTATTTAAATACTAAAATTATGAAAAAAAATTGGAGTAAACAAATATTAATAATAAATTGACATGTTTATATTTTCTCATATATCCTAAAATTCTTATAAGGATTGAAGAAAAAATAATTTATCAAATAATAATAATATCTAAAATAAATTTAATTCAAATAAAATACATATAGTTTTCTTTTTCAAACTTGAGGGCTTAGACTCTGTTTGCCAAAAATAACATTTGGATGATAAACTAGCTTATAGCTGATAGTTTATGACTACTGACTAATGACTTATAGCGGATAAGTTAATTGAAGTGTTTGGTAAAATTAACAGTTTAATTAATTGATAAACTAAAATAACATAAAAAAATATTTAATATATAATTATTTTATTTTAAATTAACATAAATTATAAAGAATAATAATATATTTTAGATAAAAATAAAATAAAATATGATAAACTATAAGCTAAACACTCTTTAAAATAATGTCTAGAAAATAAATTATAAGTCAGTAAAATAAACTATAAATTCGTATTAAAAAAATTGTTACCAATTAAGTCTTTTTATTATCCTTCGAGCTTATAAATTATAAATCATAAAGATGGCTTAGCAACCTAGGCTTAGAATATTAGAATTGACTTAGAAAATTCTTCCACAAGGTGTTAAGAGACACAAACACACGACATGATTTTGTTAGACCTTGACTCACTCAACCTTGATATTCTTTTCTTTTCATCTCAATTTCATTTTTTTTACTCTTTTTTATCACTCTTTGAATTCTTTATCCATTTTTATATATACCTTTTTACAACATAAACATCTTTCTCTTTCTCTTTCTTTCTTTGTCCCCTCTTTCTCTCTTTTCTTAGATCTCTCTCTCTATTCCTTTCTTCACTTTTCTCCCTAACTCTTTACACTTTCTTTCTTGTGTCTTGTGTCTTGTGTTTTCTCATTTTCTTTATTTTATATCTATTCATCATTATTTTATTATACAATTTTTTGATATGCATGTTCTCTTCATGCTTGTCTGATCTGGATTGGATCACAAGGATCTTTGCTGTTTTCCCTTTTTGTTTCCTACTTCTAACGGTACTTGTGGCCTTTAATTTCACTTTCATTTCTTGGGTCATAATCATTGCAACTAAGGAACAAGGTTAGTATAACTTACTTTACAATCTTTCATTATAATAACCCTTTTTTCAATGTTTGATCTCCGACCCCACAATATGCTTTTCTTTCTTTCTTTCTTGATTTTCTGTTATTCTAATTGGGTTTGTTTTGATTTGTGATTTGTGTAGGGATAGGGATAGGGACCATTTTGTTGTCTTGTCCAAGGAGATTGTGAACAAGGGTTTTGTGGTGACCCAATTGGGAAAAGTTTTGATTTTTGATGGTGGTTTGTGTTTGTGATTGTGATTGTGGTTGTGGTTGTTAGTGGGGGTTGGTGTTTTTTCTATTCCATTGCATCCATCTATCCCTTGTGCTATTGGGTTATGGCAGGGATTGATGTTGCAAAGTTTGGTCATAGTTCTGTTCACAAGGCTGTCATTTTGAAGGATTATGGTGAACTTAAGAGGATACTTGGGGGTTTACCTAAGCTGTGTAATGTGGCGGAGATTCGTTCCGAGGCTGTTTCGAATTTAGAGGAAGAGAAGGCGGATGCGATCTCGGCTGTGATTGATAGGCGTGATGTGCCGAATCGTGATACTCCTCTTCACTTGGCTGTTAAGTTAGGGGATGAAGTGGCGGCAGAAATGCTTATGGTTGTTGGTGCAGATTGGAGTTTGCAGAATGAGCAAGGGTGGAGTGCTCTTCAAGAAGCTATTTGCAGTCGGGAAGAGCGTATTGCTAAGATTATAATTAAGCATTATCAGCCTCTGGCATGGGCGAAATGGTGTAGGAGGTTGCCTCGTTTGGTAGCGACCATGCGAAGGATGAGAGACTTTTATATGGAGATTACATTCAATTTCGAGAGTTCTGTGATTCCTTTCATTTCAAGGATTGCACCTTCGGATACTTACAAGATTTGGAAAAGGGGTGCGAATCTAAGGGCTGACATGACTTTGGCTGGTTTTGACGGTTTTAGAATTCAGAGATCAGATCAAAGTGTTCTTTTTCTTGGTGATGGTTCGGAGGATGGGAAAGTTCAGCCTGGTTCACTCTGCATGATCTCACACAAGGAAAAAGAGGTACTGAATGCTCTAGATGATGCGGCATTTGCGGCAAACGATGAAGAAGTTCAGCAAGAAGTGGCTGCAATGTCTAAAACCAATATATTTAGGCCCGGGATTGATGTTACTCAAGCAGTCCTTTTGCCTCAGTTGACTTGGAGGCGGCAGGAAAAAACAGAAATGGTAGGACCTTGGAAAGCTAAGGTGTATGATATGCACAATGTTGTTGTAAGTATAAAGTCTAGAGGAGTTCCTGGAGCTATGACAGACGATGAGTTATTCTCGACTTGCAATGGAAATGAAACTGAGAGTGAAGAACTTAATGATATTTTGACTGAGGATGAAAGAAGACAGTTGGAGGATGCACTTAAGTTGGATTCATCAGAACAGAACAATGATAGTGATGAAGTGATCATTCCACATCGTCAAAGCTTTAGGGATATTCCTATTGAAGACGCGAGCAGTAGCACTAGTGGAGAAAATAAGCAGGAAAAGAAAGGGTGGTTTGGTGGATGGAGAAAAAAAGATTCTAAACATGAAATAGCATCAAAAAAGTTTACGCCACCAAGAAATTCTCTTTGCGTAGACGAAAAGGTTAGCGATTTGTTGGGAGATTCTCCTTCGACAAATCAGATTAAGCCAGGAAGACATTCTGTTGAGATAGTTGTGAGAGGCGATGAGCAGCGGAGGAAAAAAGAGGCCAAAGCTCCTTCTGCTAATTCTGATAGCAGAAATCGACACAAGGATGGAAGTCGTGAAAATGAATATAAGAAAGGGTTGAGGCCTATTCTTTGGCTTTCACCAAACTTTCCATTAAAAATTGAAGAACTCTTGCCATTGCTAGACATTGTTGCAAACAAAGTTAAAGCCATTCGGCGATTAAGAGAGCTCCTTACAACTAAACTTCCAATGGGAACTTTTCCTGTTAAGGTCAGTGCTTGCTCATCATCTTTTCAATTTAACACCTGTTGCTATAATATGAATATTCTGAGAATATGTCTAATTATTAAACTCGTGCCAATTTTGTTTTCTTTTATATCGCGTAACAGTATACACTATATTCTTGCTTGTTTACTGTACTTACGCTGTAGCATGCATGTCATGTGGTGGCCTACGGATGTGGAACATGTACAGGTCAAAGGAGAGTAAACAAGACATCAGATATGAGTACTGTGGGTAACGAAATAGAGGAGTAGGTGCATCATGCTTGGGATAGATCTGAGTTTACGATAAAATAGTTATGTTCAATTCAATCTCAAATTCAAGTCTACAAATAATCAATAGTCAGTATATAGCAATATTTAACTAGCAAATCTCAATTTAATAGATGAGTGATCCTAAAAATTTCAAAAGATAAATCTTATAGTCCTGATATTTGTATTTGTTTTTGCACTATTCCTGTCTCATCTTTATTACTTGTGATTAGATATAATCTTTCGTTTCAACTTATCAAAAAAGGAGTTGGAAACAGGAAAACAATTGTTTTCTCAGACTTAGTAATGTTTTACAATTGAATTACCATGTTGGTGAACATGAAAATTTCTAAAAACTTGTACAGCAAGCAAATATAAGCTCCTTTATTCAATTAATACCACATTTTAGTAATATATCTTGTAAGTTATCAATATATTCTATGTAATCACGGTTACAAATTAATAAAAGTCAATTGAAACTTAACCTTATTGTCCATTAGAACCATTTCTAAGAAGTAAGAAAGTTTGTCACTGTCACAATTCATGTCTCTAACCTTACCAGGTTTGAGTTTGTGAGAAAACAAAAGTCTAGGTATGGATTTTTGTCAGAAAAAAGTATAATCATGTTTAGCTTGCCTTTGTGATTGGATTTTGTTTTTAACCACCCTTTATTGACTTTATATCAGCGGTGAAATTTCATGTTGGAAACTATTGTCCGGTCCCTCTAAAAATTCTGAATTCGACCTTTCTCTAGACTCCTGATTCTTATTTGGTCTTTTATATCCGGGATGAAATTTCATGTCGGAAAATATGGCAGGAAACATTCCATTTGCTCCAGACTTCTGATTCTTATTTGGTTCTCGGGATGGTTGGTGTACTGTGAACTGATTAATGATCTCATTTGTACTTTTCTGTTGTCGATCTTCTTCAGAAATGGGGCTGCAACCTGTTCTTAAACTTTAGTATTATGTTTATTTGTTGTACTTTTGCTGTGTTTAATTTGTAATCTACTTCAGATGCAGATTAAAAGCATCAAGGGTTGCCTGCTTTTGTGACTTTTTATCTCTTATATGTTTTGACATATCTTTCTTTATAAATGATTTTGAACTCATTGTTCCTGTTTTGCACATTCAGGTTGCAATCCCTGTGGTTCCCACCATTAGGGTATTGGTTACTTTTACGAAATTTGAAGAACTACAGCCATTAGATGAATTTGCAACGCCGCCGTCAAGTCCATCTGCATCCGGCGAAGAGAGTCCTACAGCAACAAATTTACCGGCTTCGTCTTGGTTTCAGTGGATAAAGGCTCCATACCGGCCTAGTTCATCTGCGGCAGGTTCCAGCAGTAGCAGGATAGAAAATACTCCAGACCCATTTGCAATTCCTCCAGATTATACTTGGGTGACTGCTGAAGAAAAGAAGAAAAAGATGCAAGAGAAGAACAAATCAAAGAAAGGGAAAAGTCATAAACAATGATGTCACTTCACTTCAGGGGGCCATTGATTAGAAGCCATGTGTTGTGCTGCAGCATACAAGGAATGAAACATTGCTGGATTTGTTGACTATGTTTCAATATATATGTGCAAACCAATACTATAACTCAAGTAATGTTGCAATCACATTGAGCAACTTTCATCACCATGATTAGAGTTTGAATTCAAGTGCGTTTGATTGCAACCTTGATTTTATTGATGTTGTAAATATATTCAAGATATTGTTTTCTAGGTTTCGGATTTATTTTACTTTTTTTACATAGGAATTTATCATTACTTGTTTTATTATTATTATTACTTGATTGAATTACTATTACTATTATTCTTATTATTCTTATTATTTGATTGAATTACTACTATTATTATTATTTTATAAATAATGTTCTTTAGTCAGAGAAAGAACGTAATCTTTTTAATACATAATTTTAGTGCTTCAATCTTAATTTCATACATAATTTTTTTTGATGAAATCTAAGTCAGATTAAGTGTGGTACAATCTGTCCCAACACAAAAATTGTTAGCACTTAATTTTTTATTTTTTTTGGTTAGGAGATCAAGTTTGTACGCCTGCTTGAGTAAATAAATTTGATCCGCTGACTTCTCAGATATTGATCCGCTGACTTCTCAGATATGTCTAATAGGACTGTTCAAGGTATGTTTCGAATAGAAAACCAAATAGAACCAAACCAAACAATTGTAAAATACATTCGAATCAAACCAAATTGTATCAATTTATTTAGAATCGAACCAAATCAAAATTAATGGTTTTGTTTATCGTTTCAAAGTTCCGTACCATATTAAACTGTTAGAAGACAATTTTTTCTGAACCGAATCATTTGTTAAAAAAACAAACCGTTTTATTATTTTTTGAATTTTTTTTTAAAAATTTAAACTTTTTTTTTGTATTTTTAACTTTAGTTTTAATTCAATTCAGTTCTAGAATTATTTGTGCAATATGGTTTAGTTCACTAACCAAACTTAACAGTTTAGTTATTTTAACTTCAGTTCGGTTAAGTTCAATGATTCAGTTCGATTCACGTTTTTGTTTAACAACCCTAATTTCTAATTCCCAATTCTCGACTACCCGTCAATAGGAATAACAATGTGCAGGGTTTGGGCAGGGTACTATAGTACCCGTCCCCATATCCGTAACTTGAAAAAATTCCCGTACTCGAGTCCAAACCTGCGTGGACACCAATATTTATACTTGTACCCGTATCCTATGGGTACCTCAATACCCGTACACGTGCTCGTTTACCCGCGTTTGTAATAAAATTAAATCAATGAAATATAAAATATTGTGAAATTTAAGTTTTTTAAACAATATTAAAAAAATTAAGGATGTCATTGTTGAGTTAAGAAATAAATAAACACTTTTATTAAAATGTGTAACAATTTAATAATGATATTTTTTTTTAAATTATAAATATGCATTTTTATATTTTAATATAAATTAAGTAAATATGTAGTGCGAGTATGGGACGGGGTGGGTAGTAAGGTACTCGTGCCCGCATCCTTCCCTGTTTATTTTAATGGGTAATTGTCTGTGCTCACACCCGTACCTATTTTTGCAGGTTTTTACCCTATTCATTTTGGGCTTTTTTTGCGGGTATCCATAGAGTATGGGCCAAATTGCAATCTCTACCCATCAGTGTTGAGGGTATGACACCACTTAGGAGTGCAAATAAACTCGTGCACTAGAACTAAATCAGAATTTAACATGTCATCCCCCAAATTAAACATGACACCCCCAATTTTAATTATTTCATAATTACCCTTGTTGAGATACAAACAATTTTCAAACGAAATTTTCTAGAGGGTTTGAAATGTCCGACACACCCCTGCAAAATTTCTGGTGTATGTAAATTTCTGGTCGGTATTCTGGAAATTTCATATTTACTAGACAGTACCAGAAATTTTAGTTATCCTAAAATTTTTGGTAGTTCATTTATTCAAGGTTTTTGAACGGTTGAGATTTTACCGACATCTTTGGAGGGTCCTGATTGCACTGAAAAATTTGCGTGGTCTAGAATGCATCGCCATTTGTATACATAAGGGCATATGCTATAGAGAAAAACATCTCAAACAACGCCTCTTCCTCAATTTCTGATTAAGGCAGAAGTATATTACAACGGAAGCAACAATGTTGTTGAATTCAAGCTTCTAGATGACAACAAATCCCTTGCCACCTTGAAAGAAATGTTGAATACATTCTTGTCTGATTCTGATAATAGAAGGGTGACAAAGATCAAGTTTCAGGACCATTATATTGATGCAGATGGTTGGGTGAAATACAACCTAATTGAGTTGAAGACCGATGAAGATATGAAGGTCATGTGGAAAACATGTCGTCGTAGGATAGCTAAAGATCTGATCGAGTTGGATACGGAGATCCGAAGATCCGTCGATGACATAATCAATATGCTGAAACGTCCAGAATCATCCGATAGTGCCTAGATTTTCATGTTTAGTTGTTTTTAGTTTTGTTGTTGTTGTACTATTTTGTGTTATTTTCATCGTCGTTTCGAAACATGTAATCACCAAAACATTATGCGATAAATAAGAAGTTTATGTGTCACAAAATATACATATAATATAACCAAAATAAAACAGATCTACACAGGCCCTCCACGAGCTACGTTAAATAACCTAGATTAACCTGTACAAATCTCACCATCGGGATTTACCAAACTACGAGGTTATCTAAATGAACTGCAATAAACTGTAGGTGATTGTCTTAAGCATCTGTAGGTGGTAAATGTGATGGTGGTGGCTCAGCAGAAACCCCAACACATGAAGGCCCCAGAACATCAGATGTTGCAGCCAGTGGTATGACCCGAGAGTGTGATACAATGTGATACCACTCCAGGAATCTATCCTTGCACCGTGAAGGATGCTAAACCAAAACTGATCTATCCATGATCTCACAGGCAGAGATGATTATGTGACTCTAAAACCATCTGTCAATGCCACCAATTGAAGCCTCAAGAACTGGAAGAAGGATGCCTTGGATATAACCATAATGTCGTAGACACCTCTCAGGCAAGTGTCTAGTCACATGGTTCTTCCACCTAAGATGCCATGAATACAAAGAAACATTGTCAGATGTGGGGGAAGTGCTCGTATATCCAACACTGCATAGATACAAATAATCAAATAAATACACCCAAAGAAATAATAAAATCCACCAAATAAATTATAGTATACCTGTAAAAGACTAAGGTAATTAACTAGCTGTCTGGTATTAGACTAAGAAGCAACTTCAAGTGATGTGTACATCATGGTAATGCTTCCAGTCTCTAAATCCAACAAGGACTGTCTAGGGTGCTAGACAAAGACGAGTAACAAAGATCAATGTAAACTCCAGACTTGTCCTGAAATAGAGTATAAACCATCAGATGTAACATGTACGCCCTAGCGACATCCTGGTACCTTTGGGCTTCCACATGCTCCTCGTGCCTCTCCACTAGAACCATCGCCTTAGATACCTCCAAATCATCCACAACCATGCGCACCTCCGTGGCATGGTTAATATGAGGAGATGTAAAGAATGTACCACCGAACGAGATATGAAATAGGGCGTCAACATCATTCATTGTGATCGTCATCTCCCCAAATAAAAGATGAAATGATGATGTCTCTGGGTGCCACCTCTCAACAAAAACAGACAACAGGGAGACATCCAACATGTTTAAGGAGAACTGAGCGGACTCCAGCAGCTGAAAATCTATAACAATACTACTAACCTCCTCAGGCATGTCACCCTCTGGGAAGTTCTTCAACTTCGAACCATGGAAAACGACCTTCAGCACTGGATGCTTCTGTAAGAAGCAAAAATAAAATATTATACATAAATTTTCAAACATTTGAAAAAATAAATTATTGTACATCAACCAATTAAAATATATTCCTCGCCAAGCCGTATCGTGTAAGCGACTTGGTCAACAAATCTTGTGAGCACGAATTTGTCTGAAGGTCCTTCTGTAAAGACTCAATTAGTATGAATTGATGACTCCGTGGATGCACAAGTCGTGATGTCTCTATCAGTAGGGGACACCTCGTCAATACGCTCAATAACAACCTCGTGAACCGGCTCCATAACCTGCTCGACAACCCACTTCACAACCTGCTCAAAAATGGGCTCCACAACATGCTCTGAATCAACTCCACAACAGGAACAACCTCCTAAATAGTCGGCTCAATCAAATGCACGTTCATAGGAGCACGAGCATGTACCTCCTCAACAGCAGAAACTCTAAGTCCTCGACGACGGGGTGCACCGAATTGCGCATGCTATTCAACCATCTGTTTCCGGTGAGAACCGACTGGAGGACATTGTCCAGCGTGTTGCTCGGAAGCATGTACCTCCTCATCCCGGGCCTGAGCTTCCGCTCTATCGGCCACCCTGTCCGCAACAAAACCATCCTTTCCCCTGGTAAAAAAAAAAAACTATCGGAAATTTTGAAAATTCCGGCACATGTTGCAAAACTCCAAAAAAAATTAATTTTTTTTATACAAAATCTAAATACCAAACTCGAAAGTTTCAAACTTTCAATTAAATATACCTGATATTTTGAAATTTTCGATATAAAATTCGATGGGCCAAAATATAAACAGTGCATTTTAAAATTTCACAAGAAAAGTAAATTAGAATCGAAGAGTAAAAAAATCCAACAATTTTATATAATTTTACACAATTTCAATGATTTAACGTAATTTAAATTATTTAAAATCATTCAAAGATACGATTTTATATATAAACTAGTAAAACATCTGTGCGTTTGCACGGATAAATTGATTTATATTTTAAATCATTCAATAAAAATTTATTATAATACTATAAAATAAAATTATTTATTGAAATCTAATTGATGGTGACTTGTGTCTCAGTCAGAAAACTTTCTTAATCATCACTATAAACTTTTTTAATCTTTAAACATTATATAATATAATAAAATACTTAAACATTAAAATATAAATAATAATTACAACACATACTCAAAATATAATGATTATACTTAATTTTCACTATATCTTACTGTTAGCTGAAGATTTTGATATCTTGTGATTCGAAGAAGGATCATGGAGCTCGAGATGAGATGACGTTAAAGTATTCAGGGGAACATAGTGAATGTCATAATTTGGAAAGAAAAGAATTAGTCCTTCGAATGGATGTACTGAGTTTCGGAGTGTCGAACGGAAATAATGGTGATATGTGTAAAACAAGCTTCGATCGGGCAATAGAATTGTATCAGAGGAAATGGGTTCAAATCAAGTGAGTGATACATTTGAAATTCAAACGCGAGCGGGATAAAAGGGAGTTGAAACGCGCGCTGAAGAAACGGTTCGAGAACGTGGAAGCAAGAGAAGCATGGTGTGCTGCATGTTCTAAACGTGGCAAGATCTTATGGGTCAGACCGTTATGGTCGAATTAGTATAAATAGGAGTCTTAATGTTAGGATTTCGTGTGTCATATCTATTGTACTAAAATTCACCACATTCAAAATACCACATGGCTAGGGAAACGAATGCACGAATGATGTACGTATGATTGCACCAAAGCTTTATTATTCAACAATGTATATTTATCCTTCCAGTCTAACTTTATTTTGCATCAATGTCTTTTAAGTTTCTTTACTTTCAAAGTCATTTCATTTAAATGTTTTTTCTACCATCGCTGAAGTTCTTTACTTTTCCAAAAACTTTTACATTAACGTTATTTCCCAGAAAGCTTTTATACATTTGTTTACATTCATGTCTTTTACGTTTCGCGCAGTTACTTTGAAAATCTTTTACACTTTAAGAGTTTATTTGAATATTGCTGCATTTATATACTTTCTTCCCTTTTCGAATTTGAATGTTCTTGTTTGTTCGAACCAAATATACATTATTTACTTGATCATATCACTAAGTAATCGAAACGTACTTGAACCTATACAAAACATCCAAAACAAGTCTCAAATATGGATCTTTATCTTAAGTTCATACCAACGGCCGATACCCCATAGGATCAATCTAGTCGATCCTGCAAGTTACCAGAGGGATTGAATAACATAATAGTTATAATGCTTATTCAATAGTTTGAAGACTAGCGGTTGTTTCACCGTAAATCACCGTGAACAAAATGGCACGCCCAAAGAGTTTGGCCGTTATAAATTAAGAAAATTATAACCATAATTATTATAAAAATTCTTTACGAGTAAACAAAGTTCATTGGTATATGAACCTTAGGAGTGGTAGAATAACTAATAGTAACCAACCTTTACCCGTAAGAAATCGAAATAATAGAATGTCTAATCCAAATAATCAACAAGGGGAAAATGCCCCACATGGAACAGCACTAATGCGTCTTTCGATCGCAACGTCCAAAGGCGATCCTTCGAATGCACAATGCATCTTCGACTAGTAATATAGCCACGAATGGAACAAGTGGCATGTCAACAAACAATTCGATCTTGGGCAATACAGAACCATCGGTTACCCGGGGATCCGTCCCACAACCGTGGACGCAGCCCATTTCGCCACCCCACTACAAACCACCACCGGTTTCGAGGGTAATAGACCCGAAACCCTTCTTATGGGATGCCAACATCTTTTATGGCGGCTTGCAAACTTCGACGTCAAATGCATCACCCCAATTAGGATCCGATATGGGTTAATCAATTTCCTACGAATAACCAAGGTCTCGGGGGTTATAGCGCCTTACCCAACTTAACCACAGAAAACCAAATGGCTTTTAGGCAATTGATGGATGATAGTAACCATAACATGATAGGAGTGTTAGCACAAACTATGCAAGAAATCTTTGCCCCAATAGTTCGAACGTGATGTGACGAATAGAAAATGCGATAATATGAGTCGAATAGATTTCTTTGTTTCGCCAGAGAGGCGTAGACTGAACCAGGCTATGGTTCGAGCGAACGCACCTATCATCGAACAAGCCATTGACCCACCCTATAGGCTAGTTAGAGAAGAATTCGACCTGAGGGCAAGGGCACAAAGAGGAAGTGCCCATGATTCGAGAAGAACCACTTAGGGAGTTGTAGAACCCGAGGATCGAAAGATATGATGCTTCATGATTCGAGAGGAACCACGAGGGAGTGGGGAACCAGGGCCGGCTCGAAAGGCAAGAGGCCCCAGCGAGAAGAACAACCTAGAGGAGTAGTTATGGTAGGCCAAGATGTCACGGTGGTCCATAGAATTGAATAATAATATCTTGGCGTAAAATAACCTAACCACCATGATAGAGAGAATAATGGCCCAAAACGGTATTAATACGTGGATTAGGAGGCCAAATTATGCTTCTCCCATAGCAGATTATGTGATACGGACTTACCAAGGGACACAAGATCCCTAAATTTACAAAGTTCACTGGAGATACTAACGAATCAACAGCTGAACACATAGCCGTATCTCACCGGGAGACATAGCCAATAATGAGAACCTTAGGATTAAGTATTTCCGAGTTCCCTCACGAAAAATGCTTTCACCGTTCACCACATTACCACCGGATCCATAGATACCGGACCCTTTTAGAAAGATTGTTCCATGAACAATTCTACATGGGACAATCCAAGATAAGTCCAAGGAACTAGCTAGTGTTAAGAGGAAGTTTATCGAACCTATAGAAATACTTGAATAGGTTCGACTATTTAAATCCGATGTTTCACAAGAGTCCCCAACATGAATTAGTCGAAATGGTCACCGTGGCCTTGACTACTCGATTCGAAGAAATTAGATACGCAATACTTGAGATATGGCTCATTGGCGATAGGGTTCGACAAGTCGAAGACTAAAGGTCGAGAAGGCCGGCTTTCAAAAGTAATAAGAAAGAAAGAATTTCCTATGTCGAAACCGAGGAAGTCAAGACTATCCCGATTTCGAGGAGGTCAAGTGGACCTAGCAGAGTTAAACAGCCCCACCCTACTCTTGTAACTGCTGGTTCCACAAAAGGGAAAGAAATTGTTGAAAATGAAAAACGACAAATTCCCAAAGAAGGTGTACACCTTTGATGTGACAAAGTGTGATGAGATTTTTGACCGCTTGTCAAAGATGGTCAACCGATTGCCATCGAATGTTAAAATACCTCCTTTAGATCAAAGAAAGAAAAGAGGATTTTGTAAATATCATAGTTTCTTAGGCCACAAAACCTCACAGTGTTTTCTTTTCGGGACTTAATTCGTAATGCAATCAAAGAAGGCGTACTAAAGTTTGCGATAAGCCAAAGATGAAGGTAGACGAGGATCCTCCGGATATTGCAGACACCAACTACTCCGAGCCCGCAGCATGGGAGAAATAAATATGGTGGAAAACTGGGTCAATACATCAAGGATGAAAACACCGATAATGAGAGTCGGAACCGATCGAGTCAATAATGGAGTCATCAAGACATCCACCAACAACCGAGGCTTCGACTAAGCCGTATTGGTTTCAAGGACATCCAGCCGAGGGCCGTGAGAGTCGTGATGTAAATTGGTACAAAGCAAGGTCCGAGGCGCCAATTAGAAAAGGTCCAAATTACAAAGCAACTTTCCCCGAGAAAGAGATCCGGATACTTTGGGAGAACCCAAAAGATTCGACTATCCGTAAAATATTCCGCGAGAGTGCAAAAATCCCAATCAAGCCATCAAACCATCAGTTGGGAGATGAAGATACAAAAGATGGAGAGGTAGAAGGACACAAGCCCAAGAAGGAAGTTTGGGACACTGGGAGCCTAGTGGCAAATTCGACTACCGGTAAAATACAGAGTTCGAAAATACAACTCAAAGACATCGAACCGTCGGGGGAGATGATGAAAAGATGGAGAGGTAGATGTTAATATGGTGGACATGGAGAAACCTTGTTCGAGATGCAAGAAATGGAGAAATATCTTGAGAAGGAAAATACAAAATGGAGGAAGGATATGCAGCAGATACCGCTTAAAAAATTACCTCATGGTGTGCCACAAAGGAACGCGAGATGATGCTTTGCCCGATGCAGATCATCCGCAACGGAGGATTCACCGAGTTCGAAGGAGCCAAAGGGCTCGAAGCATCAATCGCGCCAAGACAATCAATTGTTTAGATGCTATCCTCGACCGGAGAGAGTGTTGAATTTTAGTACGCCGCCATAAAGGGCAACGGCGTTTGATTTGCCCAAGGTGTTCAAAGAAGATATGACCAAAACATGGCAGGGCATTCAAACCATTCCTTTCGCGCCATGCCGGAATCACAAGGAGATGGGTCAAGAGTCGACCTCCACGACAATCATAATCAAAGAAAGCCCGATAGTCCTTACCCCAAAGGTGCTCAAGAGTAACATTAATCCCCAAGTACCAACCGATAGATGATCGCACGCCAAAACCAATAAGGGAAAGATAATTGGGAAGCAATTAGCGAAATCGCGCACGCCATGGTGTGGAGAGCAGTTCAACAACAAAAGAAAAGAAGAGTTGAGGTCGAAAACTACAAAGGAAGAATCCCATGTCAAGATCCCGCGAAGGCAACAACGTGTTCGAAGGTCGAGAAGGAAATGTCAAAATAAGAGGTAGTTTCGAAGAAAAAGAGATGTCCAAAGAATAACAAACCAATAACAAGCGAAGCAGCCAAAACAAACCTCCAACAAGAGGAGACTTTTGTCGACACAAAACCGTATGAATCAAGAATATACCCGGGCGAGGAAGATGAGGATATGTCGACAGATAACTTCGAATCGAAGGAGAATCCTCACTCAACCTAAACCGCAACGTAGTGTCTGTACTACCTTGGGCAAGAAACCAAATCAAGAACAAGAAGAGGATGATACCATTGATATGATGAAACATAGGCCGCTTTGCTATTATGTCATGGATAATGGCGCCGTCAAGAGCGTAATGCATTCTTCGAACACCCGAGCCAGAATGAAGAATCATTTGAAGCCATTGTTCATTCGAGCGAAGGTTAATGCCCATGGTGTGAATAAGGTCCCGTAGATGGAGGCGGTTAATCTAATGCCTCATTTTATGTTAAAAAGCCGAATACAAGAAAGTGATGTCAAACCGCATAACATGGTTCTATCAAATTATGAAGGGAAAGTTGGTCTAACATTGGGAGTGGTGCAAGTGGAGTTAACCGTTGGTTCGAGCCGCAGCCCACCATGTTCATGGTAATCGGCCAAGGCCAACTACAACCCGCCGTTAGGAAGAGAATGGATTCATGGCGTAGGGGCGCTCCTTCGCCAATGCACCAAAGGTTAGTGCTATGGAGAGAAGATGGGATAGTGGAGAACATCGAGGCGATCGTAGTTACTTCATGACTACAACAACCTAGTCAACAAAAGAAACTATGACAAGTATCTAGCACGAATAGCCCTCAGCTCCAAATGAGGAGATGAACGGCCGTAGATGCACAATATTATATGACCCTTCGCCATGATGGCATGTATTGGGATAGAAAATAATTAAAGGAGACGAGGACTCAAGGTACTTCGAGAAGACGGCCGTGAGTTCGACAACAAGTGCTCATGATCGAGTCCTCCTTCTTCGAAAGGATTTCGCCTACATGGTCGAACAAATGGATAGCAGCCTTCAGAGGTGAAATACAGGATAGTTGAAGAAAATAACATGAAAGGGGTTGGTTCGAAAGACTCACCCTGCGAAGAAAATGAAATAGAACAAAGGCTAGATGCCATATATGATACAGAACCCCTGGGCTTCGAGAAGGATCCTACAAACATAGGTGCTAAGATGTTGGCACAGGATCAACTCGAAGAGTTAAATTTGGGGGATGACAACACAAAAAGAATAACTTATATAAGTGCCAGACTGGGTCCAAGTCTCAAGCAAGAGGTGATCGAAATCCTCAAGCAAAATAAAGATTGTTTCGCGTGGGACTACGACGAAATGCCTGGTTTGAAAAGAGAGTTAGTAGAGCATGACTTCCAATTAAGGATGGCAAGAAGCCCATCAAGCAAACTCCTAGGAGGTTCGCGCCAGCTCACGAAGATTAAAGTCGAGGTCGAAGGTTGTTGCGTTGCAAGTTCATCGTAACCACAAGGTATGTCGAATGGTTAGCTAATATAGTGCCCGTTATTAAGAAAAATGGTTCCCGAGAATATGCATAGACTTTAGGGATTTAAATACGGCAACCCCAAAGACCAATACTATGCCCGTGGTAAATGTTAATAGACTCGCTGCGGTTCGAGTACTTAAGCATGCTAGATGGATATTCCGTTATAACCGATTTTCATTGTCAAGAGGATGTTGCCAAGACAAAGATTTCGTTGTCCAGAGCCTTAGGCACCTATGAGTGGGTAGTGATGCCTTTTGGCTTGAAAAATGTCAGCCACTTACCAACGGGCAATGGATTCCATTTTTCACGATTTTATTGAGACTTTTATGCGTGTATATTGATGACATAGTCATCAAGTCCGTCTCTTCGTAAACTCATCCGCACTATCCGAGCCAATCATTCGAAAGAATGAGAAAACATGGCTTGAAAATGAATCTTAAATGTGCATTTTTGTGCAGCAGAGACTTCCGGCTTTGTAGTTCATAAAAGGGAATCAAATCAACCAAAATAAGACAAAAGCCATCATGGAGACTAAAGCACCCACATCAAAAGAGAGTTGCACTGGGAAGATAAATTTTCTTAGAAGATTCATCTCGAATCTAAGTGGAAAGACTCAAGCATTCTCTCCACTACTGCTTAAAACAAGGCCAAGCCTTCGAGTGGAGTCAAGTACATCGTGAGGCCTTCGACGAAATTAAAAGATACCTCTCAACCTCCTATCTTGTCTCCACCTTCATGGGGAAAGCCCATGAGACCGTATATATCCGCTTCGAATTTACTATAGGTAGTATGTTAGCACAAGAAGATAGTAATGGCATCGAAAGAGCTATATACTATTTAAGTAGGGTGCTAAATGATGCGAAACTAGATATAGTAACATAGAAAAGTTATGCCTATGTTTATACTTCTCTTGTATGAAACTTAAATATTATATAAAGCCCGTTGATGTTTATGTCTCCTCTCATTTTGATGTTATCAAACACATGTCAAAACCAATTATGCATGGTAGAGTGGGTAAATGGGCTTTAGCCCTAAGTAATATTCTTTAACCTTCATGCCTTTGAGAGTGAAAGGCCAAGTAATTGCCGATTTCATTGTGGATCACCCACCGGTCGAAAAGACCATTATGAGTTATGTTGGGACGCAACCTTGGAAATTATACTTTGATGGTTCGACTCACAAAGAGGGTAGTGGTGTTGGAGTTCTCATAATTTCTCCCAAGGAATTCCAACAAAATTCAAGTATAAATTGATGGCCTCGTTGCTCAAACAATGAAGTCAATACTGAGCGCTTATTGTTGGCTTTGAACTGGGGCAATCAAGTCGAAATTAAAGGTGACTCAGAGTTAGTGGTCAAACAAATAACAAAGGAATATAAATGCATAAAGGAAAATTTGATGACATACTTCATAGCTAATGATTGATCAAAAATTCAATACATGAATATCCAACATATACCAAGAATAGAGAATCAAGAAGCAAATGACCTAGCACAGTTGGCTTGAGTTATAAAGTCTCTACAAAAACTTTAGAGTTGATCAAATAAGAGGAAGGGTTATGGCTACCGACTAACACCATCGATTTAGAAAATATTAAGTTGGGTTGTAGTGGTAAAGATAGATTCAAGTGTTAGCCATAAACACCGATCGATGCAGATCAAGCCCAATTGTAAGCTATCTAAAGGATCCAACCTTAAACGTAGATAGAAAACGAAATATAGAGCATTATCATATGTCCTTATGGGAAATGAATTGTTCAAAAGACCCAAGAAGGTGTATTGCTCAAATGTCTAGGAGAAAGTGAGGCGATCTAGCATTATCGAAGTTCATAATGGGGCATGGGCACATCAAGCAGCCACAAGATGAAGTGGTTGCTATTTCGATATGGTATGTACGCCTAGCATGCTCAAAGATTGCATAGACTTCGCTAAAGGATGTGAAGAATGTCGAAACATGCGGATTCAACATGCTCCTGCGAGAGTGATTCGATCATTAAACCATGGCCCTTTAGAGGATGGGCGTTAGATTTAATAGAGAAATCAATCCGCCTCGCCTAAAGGTCAAGTACATCTTGGTAGGAATAGATTATTTTACTAAGTGGATCAAGCGATACCACTAGTAGTGCAGATCAAGAAGCTATTATTGAATTCATACGAAACAAATAATTTATAGGTTCGATTGCTGAAGCATAACTACGACCAAGGTCCAGATTATCAGAAAGATGCAAGAGTTTGCTCGAGATAGGATTTAGACTATTGACATCAACACCATATTATGCTCAAGCAAATGGTCGTCAAGCGACCAACAAAGTAATAATTGGTTTGATCAAAAACACATTGGTAAAAGCTAAAGAATTGGCATAAAGCTTTAGACCAAGTACTATGGGCCTAGAACATCTCCTAAAGAAGCTACCAATACTACACCTTTCCAACTAACATTTGGCCATGATGCGCTTGCTGAAATTCATCTACCCAATCCAAAGACAACATGAACTTCCCTCATTATATTGGGAAATGATGGTGAATGAGTTAGTTGAGTTAGACGAAGTCGACTACATGCATTGGAAATCCTAATGAGGCAAAAGGAAAGAGTGGCCATATAACAAAAGAGTAAAAGGTAAGACATTCAACGTTAATGACTTAGTATGGAAAGTCATATTGCCCATGGACAAAAGAATAAAGCATCGGGTAAATGGTCACCTCATTGGGAAGGCCCTTTTCGAATAGCAAAACGCCGAGCAATGCGTATGAAATAGAAGAACCGGCGATGATAAACGAATCCTAAAGGTAAATGGGAAGTATTTAAAGAAGTATAAACCATGCCCGCAGGAGATTCAATACTAGCGATATAGTCATAATATTATAATAAAGTGCCAAAATGGTAACATAATTTCCAAAATGGCATTGTTCAAGCATTACGAACAAACATTTAATCAAAATATAAGAGTTACAAAATAATCAAGATTCGAAATGGGATTGTTCCTCACCGGTCAAGATATTCTTGAAAGACTCAAGCCTTTGTTGGGTAAAGCGCTTGGCACCTTCGAGGATGGCAACTTCACCTTTGAGTTGCTCACCGCTCGCTTCAAAAGGCCCTTGTTAAGAAGTTCTTGAATCGATTCTCAAAGGTGTTGGACTCGTAGGCAATTTGTTGTCTGGGCCTCTTTGATCTTAGCCCAAGTTCTTGAACTGCTTCTCCCGAGGAGGATGGATTGACATCAAGCTCATAGTCACTCTAGCTTGCTTAATATCGTGGCTTGCTCTTCTTCTTTCAAAGCTTCAATGTTCATAAGCAAGATCCATTGAAGCTCTTTTCTCTTGGATTTTATTTGCAGATTCATCCCGGAGGAGGCATCCAACACATTATCCAACAAATGTAAGTTCGAACAGATGGTACTAACTTCCAGAGAGCAGTAGTGAGGTCAACTTGGTTCAAGAATCCTTCATGATGAAACAGCGGTACTATCTTGTTTAAGCACTTGAATAGATCCACATCAAGGATTGTTTTTCTAATTCTATGAAGAAGTACAACCCTATCATCGAGGGATTTGCATTAGAAGTCGAACCACCACAGAAAGTGGAATATCCTTTGAGCCAACTTAGCCTTCATGTACCCAATAGGGTCATTTCTTTTCAAATTGGCTAATTCTTCTTCGTCAATGAGAAGACCTGAAGTTCCATACGTAATGGAGTAACATCCATTTCAAGTCCATTTGCTCATTAGTACGAAGGCCATCACCGCCATTATCGACGCTTCCATCATCTTGTTCATCATCGACAAATCCACCACCTCGATGTCATCATTCGATCACCAAGATCGACCGCCCTTTCGCCGAGCCTTCTTGAGCGCCTTCTCCTTCTTCATCCTCGACCTTCCTCGCTAGAATCTTCACCTCTTGAGAGGCGATTCTTTCCTCTTCACTGAGGTATTTGTTCACGCCTTGAGGGGTTCCCGGGGATTTTGGTGAAGAGCCTCTGAGGCACTTCATAGGCCTTCAGCATTATTGCATTGGTCTCCTTGAGAGGAGGCGAAGTTCCTTGATCATCGTGTCGATCGGCTCCAGGGAGTGCCATGTTAGAAGAGCCCTGCTTTGCTGGATTATTCGAATCCCATGAGGGAAGAATGAATCGGAGCGGATGCATGGAGGAGGAGTCAAGTGGTTGGGATCCGGTCGAATCATCCTACATAGATAAAGAAAGATTAGAAACCGATAACTAAGGTACGAATAATCATTTTAAGAATTCAAGTAAACTCACCGTGGGTTATCCGTAGATATGTTATCGTTTATATGTTCCAACATTACGTTGGAGGTCGAAGGTGGAATTTTGATTGGTGTGAGGAGCAACATCTCTTGAGTCAAGTCCAGACGCCGATCCTTTGGTACGCTTTTCTTCGCTTTCTTCTTCAAAGCCGTTGGAGAACTTTCTCCGCCTTTAAGAGTCCTCCCAATGGTGCTAGTTTTTCTTTTTGGAGTGGTTGGAGGAAGTTTACTCGTCGAAATGGTACAAAACGCAATTTAGGCTTAAGTTACAAAAATCGACCTATTTCAAATACCGTGATAAGTCGTTTACCTTCTAATCGGAGCATTGTGGGTGGTGTGATTTGAGTAGTTGTTGGAGTGGGCAACGGTGTTCGTTGTTGTAGTTGCAGGATTGATTGTTGGAGTTACTTGTACACCATCATTTGTCTCGTGGACTGTTGAGAATTGTTTCCTTCCTTGGTCTTCGATGCGTAGTCTTGATCCCGAGGGTGGAAATCAAGCAATTAAAACGAAAGTTAAAACAAAGAAAGTAATAATATTTGGGATTTCCCAATCGCACTGCCCTCATTCGAAAGAATCGACATGGCGGAAAGGTCATAGCGAAGATGTCCCGGAAATTATGAAGCCGATGATCGAGCCCATGTCACAGCCTCGGATGGCTTTGGTTTCTTGTGGGATTTATATTTGAGCATTTCACGCAAATTAACCACCAAGGATATGGAGGAAACCAAGCGAGCCAATTCAAGTAGGTAGTTTTGGAAATCTAGGTGGATGCATTTCGTGCCAACCTATACCTATCTTCAAGTGACAACCTCAAGGAAGTTGGAACTTAGAAATTTTTCTTTAAATTTTTCCTCAAGGTTTGAGCCGCTCGATATACAGGTTTTAGCGTGGGATCATAAGTAGTTTCAAGTAAGTCCGAAAAGCTTTAATCTCTTGGTGGGTCAACATACCTTTCTTTTCATGTACCACATCGAACGCGTTTTAGCTTGAATGGTAAGAGTGTCAAACATATAAGATTGATAGAATTTAATCCACCAATCTAGAAAACTCTTTGATAAGGGAGTGGTTCGAAGGGATTAATTTGAATTGGGCGAACTCTTGATATTGTTCTTGTTGAAGCTTGGCATCTCGGCTTTAAAAGTTCGACCGAGGTAATGGCGCTTTGAGTTTGGAACAAGGGTTCGGTATTAATTGACACGCACCAAATTGTCTCGAAACGAAGTTAGGTTGATAGGCAAAAGAGGATCCGTTCTTGGTCGAGTAATTCTTGAGGAGATTAGTCTTGGTAATAGAAAGGCCTTCCGATATCTTGGATTTCCTTGCATTTAGCACCTCCGAAAGAGACATAGTGAACCATGATGGTCCATGGGTCCTCGAAAAAGGCGCCATAGTTTTGTTAAATTCATGTTGTTTGGAGAGAAGCATAATGTACTTTGAAAATGAAACCGAAATCGGCCTTGTCATCACTAGAGGTCCTTAGCCTCGTGCCCTCAACGCTTCGATCAACTATCTCGGATCTTGCTCATTAATAGTATCTGCAGTGGAGAGCGAAGACTCGAACATAGCATTTAGCCATAATCGAGCAACCGAGGGACCACTAACAAGATGTTCTTGGAAGTATGAGATTTCAAGCTCGAAACGATCTCGTGCTCTAAAGGTCAACTAGCGGAGTTCACTTAAGTTAATCCTCCTATTCTCATGCAAATCTCTTGCTAGAGGAATGAACCTACTAGCTACCAAGACCGCCGCAGAAAACGATCTTGATAGCCAAAGAGTAAGGAAGGCAATGTGTTCAACATCGGAGACACTATCACCTTCGTATGGTAATGACTAATGAATTTGGAGAAGTCGCTAGTTTGATATCGAAATCAATAATGCTTGAATGTTTCTCAAAGATCGTGAACATATGTTTCCCCGGTGTTAGTCCGGTGTTGGCGCTATGTCAAAGAATGTGGGTGATCATCCCTGGGAGGTGGAAGGTATTATAAGTGCTATCCCGTAAATACAGGATGCGAATAAGAGATGACCGTATGTGAAGCCCGGTTTGGATAATTTCAGAGATTATAGATACCTAATTCCTCCCACCGATGTGACTTCTTAACTTCCACTTTGGCGAACCGTTTGATATGCTACATCGATTGGACAGATCGAAATGGTTTAAAGTTGTTTTTAACATAGTCCGAATGAAAGGATCTTTTGGGATAGTCATAGAGTTTCTACTTCCTTTGGAGCAACAGGATCATTGACATTATCGGCCTACCCTAGGGGTTTCCATTGTATTGAATAAAGGTTTGAAATCATAACAAACAGAAATATGGTTCGTGTATCCTTAAGAATCTCAAAACCGTAAGAGGACCCATTAGGGCAAATCTCTTTCCGAGCGTTAGTAGGATTAATACCGAGAGGAGTATAAGAGCTCTTGCTCTTTGGAGATTCCACAGGGTATAAGTACAGATTGACCTTGGTGAGTGCCAACCTTGCTTTCCAAAATTGTTCGTATTCTTATTCTTCTTCTTGGAAATCTTTTTACAGGATGTTGATGAAGACATTGTTGGGGTTTTGATTAAAGAGATTAGGGTTCTTTACGAGAAAGAGAGGAAAAGAAGATTCAGAGTGTGGAAAAGTGAAAAGACTAAAGTTTGTTTGGTTTTATAGTGAGGAAGTGGAAACACTCATCAACTAATGCCAAGTTACGTGGGACGCGGGTTGGATACACGGTGAGGTGGCGTGAAGTCGAGATTGGTAATAAGCATGATTAAAGGTGATCATTGCTCTTAATAAATGCACCATACCGTGGTTCGTGTGAAAGCGGTTCGAAACCTGGGTCATCGTGATTGACATGATGGAAATCTTGTAGGTCATAATTGCTCGTGGTCACATCAAAATCTTGTGGATATATTTAAAATAAGTATTTCTTAAAAAGGATTCAAATACATATTTTAAAGGGGCATTTTGTTAGCTGAAGATTTTGATATCTTGTGATTCGAAGAAGGATCATGGAGCTCGAGATGAGATGACGTTAAAGTATTCAGGGGAACATAGTGAATGTCATAATTTGGAAAGAAAAGAATTAGTCCTTCGAATGGATGTACTGAGTTTCGGAGTGTCGAACGGAAATAATGGTGATATGTGTAAAACAAGCTTCGATCGGGCAATAGAATTGTATCAGAGGAAATGGGTTCGAAATCGAAGTGAGTGATACATTTGAAATTCAAAACGCGAGCGGGATAAAAGGGAGTTGAAACGCGCGCTGAAGAAACGGTTCGAGAACGTGGAAGCAAGAGAAGCATGGTGTGCTGCATGTTCTAAACGTGGCAAGATCTTATGGGTCAGACCGTTATGGTCGAATTAGTATAAATAGGAGTCTTAATGTTAGGATTTCGTGTGTCATATCTATTGTACTAAAATTCACCACATTCAAAATACCACATGGCTAGGAAACAAATGCACGAATGATGTACGTATGATTGCACCAAAGCTTTATTATTCAACAATGTATCTTTATCCTTCCATCTAACTTTATTTTGCATCAATGTCTTTTAAGTTTCTTTACTTTCAAAGTCATTTCATTTAAATGTTTTTCTACCATCAAGTTCTTTACTTTTCCAAAAACTTTTACATTAACGTTATTTCCGAAAGCTTTTATACATTTGTTTACATTCTGTCTTTTACGTTTATTACTTTGAAAATCTTTTACACTTTAAGAGTTTATTTGAATATTCTGCATTTATATACTTTCTTCCTTTTCAATTTGAATGTTCTTGTTTGTTCGAACCAAATATACATTATTTACTTGATCATATCACTAAGTAATCGAAACGTACTTGAACCTATACAAAACATCCAAAAACAAGTCTCAAATATGGATCTTTATCTTAAGTTCATACCAACGGCCGATACCCCATAGGATCAATCTAGTCGATCCTGCAAGTTACCAGAGGGATTGAATAACATAACAGTTATAACGCTTATTCAATAGTTTGGAAGACTAGCGGTTGTTTCACCAGAAATCACTGTGAACACTTACCCAATTTAATTTTTACGAGTCTATTTAATTTTTATTTTCTTCTTTTTCAACTATCTCACATAGCAAAAATATATAAATAATAATTTACAATTACTTAATAATTAATTTATCAAATAATAATTAAATTTTTTAACTATAACAACAATGATGACTTCACATTGAAGGTAATAAAACAAACAGACCCATATTGTTCGCACGAAAAAATTGATTCATATAAATAAAAATTATTATTACAAATAATAATAGTTTTTAAACGGTTAATGACCAAAATTTAGTATAAAACTGTTATAGTATAAAAATGTTGAGTCAATTTAATCAGTCGATTAAAAAACTTAATATACACTTTAAATATTCTTTAATATACATTAAAAAATGTCAACATTTTGTAACTAAATTTATTGTAAACAAAATTAAAAAAAAGATACACGAAGTATTTGATATTATATCAAAGTAATCAAAACAATATAAATTTTTTGGGCAAAGCAATATTAAACACTATTAGACACACCCTCAATTTGATATCTTATGCTATACATATTCTTGCTTATCCACACCCCACTTCTAACTATCAAGTTGCCAATTTTGTTGTGGTTTATGCATCATTCCAATTTTGTTTTTGGAGAATGCTTGACCATATGTCCAATATGATGACCTTGTACACATGCATCATATGCATTGAACTGCTCAAACTTTCAAATTAGAACCCATGTAACAATTGAACCGCAAGGATTAATATCAGTCCTCTATGCAGAAGGATGTTAGAACCTGCAGACATAAAATCAGACCAACACATAATAGTAACACAATATACCGAGACATATGTGAGTTGTCCATGATGTAAAACATAAATGATCAAATTTAGCCGAACAACATGTCAGGACAACTACGCTGCACACAAAGATGCACGTTCAGCTTGATCAGATCGAAATAGTGTTCTTGTCCATACTATGTATGAGATTAGTCCACAATCTTCAGATATATCATCCTGAATTTCTTCAAAAAAATCCACCATTCATTTAGAACCAGCACATTCAAAAAAATCCACCATTCATTTAGAACCAGCACACAGGAAACATGATTGTAATAACTAAAAACACAATCAAAACATTTAAAACGTGACAAAGCTAGCAAAATCAACTCAAAATTCAGTAATGAGACTATTATATTCAGCGACACTAAAACTTATGTTTCAAAAAAGCGTCAAAGAGAATGCAAGTGAGACCTTCGATTGTATCATCAAAAGGAAGAATGTGCACATGTTTCCCATACTTGACATCAGGATACTGGTGCACAGACATAACATCTCCAAGCTAAACTCGCAAATCCGACTTCACAATTTTGTTCATCCTTATCTTAGCCTCTTTTCATGTATCATCAGCAAGCGGTATACAAATAGTATCATTCATTTTCTTTCCCTACAATCCAAAATAAATCACACTATATGAGTAAACTATCACACTCTTGTATATGATCCCTGAACTAAAAACATCATAAATAGTCTCCAACCATTCTTATTATAAGTGTGATTCAACAAAGTAACTATTAGTAGCCATGTTTTTGAATTGCTTTCTAGTTAGTAGATCAAACTTGGCAAATCCTACAAAATAAAACCAACTAACATATTTGCAAGGAATATAGCAAGTCAAAGCATGGTCACTAAACAAATAGATTTTTGCTTGAGATGATTGAATATGCTTCTCAAAGCAAAGTGATGGATAACAATTTTTTTAACTCAAATCGAGAGCACAGTGGTATTAAATATCAGAAAGGTCCATTACCATTGTACTTGTCACCCGATTTAACACATAATTCAAATCTTAAATTTAAATCTATAGAGTTTAGATTTTACTTGAATTTAACAACTATTTTTGCAGTCTGAATTTAACAACCTTGTTTTTACCCTCGTTGAATGATGTCGTAGGTTTAATAGGAGCAATATCTATTTGCCATTTGCCATTGGTTGTGTATTTTACGGTTGAAATACACATTTTTAAGGTGAGGGCTTCGAAAATGGAGCAAGAAATGGATTCTTCATAAAATGCATAGTGCTCTTTGTCTGCTTGTGTCAATAGTTGCTGCAGTGGCTTACTTTACTATGTTGATAACTGATTTTTTAGTTTACAAACCATTTAGCTTTTCAATGTAAGTTCATGTATTAGAGTAATTGTTAGTTGTTAATAATTAAGTAGTTTGGAGGAATAGATTATAAGTAGGGATGGCAAAATAACCCGTATCCGTGGATATCTGCGGGTAAAACCCGTCACGGATATGGATATGATGGTTTAATGGGTATTCACGGGTAAAATAAACGGATATTTAATTACCCGATTATTTACGGATACGGATATGGATTTGATGGTACCCGTACCCGTGGATATCCATATCCGTTAATAATTATAAAAAAAATACTTAAACGTTAATTTGTTTCACCAAAATTATTATTGTTATTTTCTTAAATACGATATTATTATTACTATTATTATTATTATTTGGATAAAAGAAGAAATAAAATGAAAGTGATTTATTTTTATTAATGTTTATAATTTGTTAACTTTGAAAATATTTTTTTTTACTTTAAAAGAAATTAAAAAATAATTATTTAAATGTACATATTTTTAAAATATATTTAAATAATAGTATTCATGGATACCCGTTAATACCTGCGGATATTTTAAATTTCACGGATACCTATCTAACAGGTACCCTCACGGATATGGGAAGGGTACGGATATCATATTTATTAAATGAGGCGGGTAGCAGAAGACTACTACCCATATTTATGGGTATCCGTTGTCATCCCTAATTATAAGTGTGTAATTTTCGAAGTCCTTGTGAGAGGATTTGATTTCTTTCTACACTAATATTTCTATGATATAATATTTCAACTTCAATTAAAAAAGCGGATCAAAACAAAATAGCAATATGAATGCCAATAGTCAATTTATATGACAAAATGTGTTAAAACTGCCAATTTCTAAAAGATAAATTATGTGTTAAAATTGTCTTGTATTTGAATTGCTTGTTGTTAGTTGTTTTTGTTTAGGGGAATTTAGGCCTTTTACATCTTTTAACTCTTTTTGTCTTTGGCCTAGTGTGACACTGGTTTTCTTGTACTTTTGGAGCCTTCTCTTATATGTAAAACTTGTTAAATGATTTACAACTTAGGAGCCAAACTTAAGGATATTTTTGAAATTTTATTATTTATATTATTATTTATAATTATTTATAATTATTTAATATTATTTATTCCATTAATTACCCTTTATAATTAATAAAATATTATTTATGATTTGTTTTTTAATTTTTTAATAAAAGTTAATTTTACAATAATATCTTATTATCTTTCCTTTCCATTTTAGTAGTTTTATAAGTTCATTCCAATGACAAATTTTAAGGTATTAGATGTAGTGTATTTATTATGTATGTAGCAACCAATAAATAAAAGTGAATTCTTTAACCCACCTTATAAGGGGGCGCGCACTCCATAAAAACTCTAAAATGTTTTTTATAAAATTGGAAGTTCGCATCATATTTTAAAATTTTCGGGTGAAATCGGAAGTATATCTTCGGTTCCGTATCGAAAATATAAATCCAGACCTGGGCATGACAATTAGCAAAAAAACCTAACTATAAGCATTTACTTTAGTATTTTCATTTATAATTCAAATTAAAGACTGGTAATTTTTAAATTGAATAAAAGCCTAAAAATGTTATCCAAAATACATTTCATAATAATAGTATTCAAAATAGAGATCCGGTACAATACGAAATACAAAAAACTAAGTCAAAATACAATCAAAATAAACTACTGCGTAGGACGGAGGCGGCCTGTCACCCTCGAGACGTCCCTCTGCTACCTCCTATAGTCCAAGGCACCCCGAGCCTCCGCCATGATGACCTCCAAAACGCCTCTGACATCGGATCCGTCAAGAAACAACCCTCTACCGATGCCATCCCTAGCAAGCTTCATGATACAGCGGCACCTGGGCAACACGTCCTGGGCATGATCCCTCCTCGCCTGCTTCTCCTCTAGGATCTCCTGATGGACTGGCCTAGGTGGGTCCCCTGGAGCCTCCCGTATCAAGTATGGATGGGAAGTCCTGAAGAATCATAGCATGTAACCGTACGTGTAACTCTAGTCGTTTGGAGCCACGACACTCCTAGCCTCCTCAGGTACGAGATGATTCTCAAGATCATCAAAAATATCATCAATCTTACTCCTCTTCACTTTCGGAGGAGCAAATAAAGCAGGATGCACAGGAATGGTCTGAGTATACCCGAACTGACGCATCACTCGCTTAGGCATATAAACAGCGACTCGTATGCACATGTACGAGGCATCTGCTCAGTATAATCCTCGACAAATGACCATCCAAATATGCGGGGGAAGTGTTGTAGGATCCATCCCTGAAATATCAAAACTAAACCAATTAGTTTCAAAATTAAAATAATTAAAAAAATGAAGCTAAGAGAAATATTTTGAAGATACTTTGAAGACCATGCGAGTTCATTCCATTCGTAGATAATGCCAAGCGAAGGTTTCTTGTTTCTCCTCCAAAATCAGAATAATCATTATCAATTTTCTTCCACTGTGGTGCATCTACCGGATGTCGAAACTTTCCATCGATAATTCTTTCATCTGCATGCCAAGTCAAATGTATTGCATCGGCTTCACTACGAAACATGCGTCTAAATCTCGGAATAATAGGAAAATACCATAAGACTTTTGCTGGAGATAATTTTTTCTTATATCGAGATAAACCGCACTTAGAGCACTCATTCAACGATGCATATTCGTTTCGAAACAAAATGCAATCATTTAGACATGCATGTATCTTATCATAGCTCATGCCAATAGAGCACAACATTTTTTTGGCCTCATAGGTTCGATTAGGAAGAACATTATCCTCAGGAAGCATATCTCTCAAAAGGGCTAATAAATCTGTGAAACTTTTATCCGACCATCCATTGCGCGCCTTTAAGTTGTACAACTTTAATACCGAGGACAGTCTTGTGAATTTGGTGCAATCTTTATACAACGGTTTCTCCGCATCGCTTACCAACCTCTCAAACATTTTGGGACAATCCTGAAGATCTTCTTCAAGTGCTTCTGCAATCTCTTCGACTCGATCACAATCATATGTATCCGTGACATTGTCGTATGAAGCATAGGTCGCTTACTTTTCACCATCGGTTCAACATTCTCGTTGCTTTTCTCACCATGAAATATCCAACACGTATAACTTCAATCAATTCCACGCATTAGTAAATGCAAATTCAATCCATCTGCGTCAACCCGACCCACATAACAATAATCCAAACAAGGACATTTCATTCTATTCGGGTCTTCAGCGTGTTCAACAGCAAACTTAACAAACTCTAATACCCCATTCTTGTACTCTTTTGACAATCGATCGGCACACATCCATTTTTATCCATGGTTTTACTATTAAGTAAGCTAAACAAAAACACTAATTAGGGCACAAAACGGTATAATGCGTTTCTATCAAAACACAAAGTATGCACGGAATGGATTCGGAGCAAGAAAACACAAATACAATAGTACACATTAGGCTAGGCAAGTACAAAAATACTATATTTATTCACGCAACTATAACAAAAGAACAACTAATTATCTATAGAGAAGCCAACAACTTCTGGAACCACACACTGTAAGATTCTTTGAAATGATTCGAACTTCACTCTTCACAAGAGAAATTAGAGATGCAGCAACGACGATGAAATCAGGCAGCAACTACACATAAACAAATAGATTCACTAATTCCATTTCAAATATGTTCAAAACAAAACGGAAAAGCAACCAATGTTACAACCAAAATTATCTTTTGAAACCAAACGATATAACACAAAAAATATCCAGATTTTATAGTAAATAAGAGAATTATTGTTTCTACAAATTACACGAATTTCTTATCATAAAGCTAGACTAATACCAAAATTAACATTTATGAATATGCAAGAAAGTAACTTTTATATATATATATATATATATATATTACTTTTAAAATGTAGTAAGTGTTAAGAAACATATTAAAAAAATTAATAACAACTGAGAAGCAGATTTATGTAATGGTACTACTGAGTCATATTAGTAATAGAACATGGAAATAAGCTTGCTACTAAATATACTAATTCTAAATTCTAATGGAAATTTTAAACCTGCTATTAATTATAAATTCTAATTCTAAATGCAATTCTCATTATAAATTCTAAACCTACCAATGGCAAATGACAATTTTAATTAGTCCAAAGTACCATTGCATAAATTGGTAGTATCAGCTACACTGCAAACAGATTTGCCCAACTACCAAATCTGTAAGACAGAACTTCTAGCTTATTAGAACTTCTCAGATTTTCCCAACTACCCATTTTTCTTTCAGGAAAACAATTTATTTAGGCCCAGTTTGGATTATAATCTAGCTTATTAGAACTTCTCAATTAAAATAAGTTCAGGGTTCTTCAACTGTGAAAGTAATATGCATAATGACTTTATGTGTGGCTTAATAGTAGAATGAACTGAAAACTCAACACAAAACACAACTGAAAACAAACCCTAAACCCTGAAGACGAAAGTGGATAAAACTTACAAGAGATGACAGTGACTGAAGGCGTTGACGGATGTGGCAGATGGAGGGAGTTGAACCGGAGATTCGCGAAAGGGGAAGAAGAACAGCGACTGAAGGCGTTGACGGATGTGGCAGATGGAGGGAGTTGGACTGGAGATTCGCGAAAGGGGAAGAAGAACAGCGAAAACGATGGTGAATCATACGTTTTAAAGAACAGCGCTTTGGACCAATTATCGTGAATTTGGGAAGAAGAACAGTGAAAACGTACCCTAATTGTTTATTTCAATTTTAATTCAGTTTTAATTTTAATTTTAATTGACCTCAGACAGCGCTTCTAAAAAAGCGCTTCCTAAAGTGTGGCTTTAGCAGCGCTTTAGACCTATGGCGATCTTATTCTTTTTTTTAGCGCTTTTAGAATATATTTTTTTTCAATTTTAATTGACTTTAGGCAGCGCTTACAAAAAGCGCTGTCTAAGGTGTGGATTTAGCAGCGCTTATTACTGATGGTCTTTAGCAGTGCTTTTTAGAATATATTTTTTATTTCAATTTTAATTGACTTTAGGCCAAAAGCGCTTAAACTTTAGCGCTTTTGACCTATGACGCTTATTATTTGTTGGTCTTCATAGCGTTTATAATAAAGCGCTGTCTAATGTAATAATTTTAAAATTTAAAATTTTATCGAGGCCTATGGCGGCGCTTTGTACATAAGCGTTGTCTAAGGTGCGCTGCCTTTCTTCTTTTTTGACGTAGTGTTTACATGTATTTTTATCAAATAATTAATGTTTAGCAGACAAATGAATGTCTGTTTACTACCTTATTTTTTAAATAATTTCTAGTGTAGTTCATTTTTTTGTTATAATAATATTTTAATTTTAGAAATAAATTTAAATAAAAAAATAATGTAAATATATAAACATAAAATTTCAAATTGAAATACTATTTTAAATAATTGTTCATAAAAAATTATTTTTAGAAATTATTTATTTTTTACTATGTTAAAATCTTAACAATTAATATTTTAATATTAAATATAAAAATTTCTCTTTTAATTAAACAAAATCGAAATGGTTTCTACTATTGAATCCTAAAAATTCATTTTTACAAATATAACATAGGAACTAATAAAGGGCTCTTAAAAATCCCCTCAATCTCTAGTGTAGACAAACCAATGTCACACATATGTTTGTCTAAAATAACTTTCCTATTTTTAAGCCTTTTGCCTCCAAGTATCTCTATCTCCCATTTTTATTTTTCTATTTTCTCTATGAGATTTTCAATCTTTACATTTTTTTCACCTTTCTTTTTCTTGAGTTTTCCATTAGAGAACTATTATGCATGATTGTATGTTGTTCTTGATTTGAGGTATGGCAGGCATTAATGTGTCAGCATATGCTCATAGTCCTGTGCACAAAGCCATCATATTGAAAGATTATGCTAATCTTAAGGAGATACTTGAAGGTTTACCAAAACTTGGTAATCCTTATGACATAAAAACTGAGGCTGCATCAATAGCTGAGGATGGAAAAGCTGCCAAAATTTCAGCTGTTGTAGATAGAAGAGATGTGTTAAATGGTGACACGCCTCTTCACTTGGCTGTCAAACTCGGGGATATTGTCGCGGCTGAAATGCTTATGGCTGCTGGTGCAAATAACAGATTGAAGAACAATGAAGGTTGGAGTGCTCTTAGAGAAGCCATCATAAAAAAACAAGACAAAATAGCATTTACTATGATCCAGCATTCTTATAACGAAATGGACGAAAAATGGTACAGAAGGTTTCCTCGTTATTTCGCGACTATGAGAAGGATGAGAGACTTTTACATGGAGATTACATTCCATTTTGAGAGTCCTGTGATACCGTTTATCTCGAGGATCGCGCCTTCGGATACTTACAAGATTTGGAAAAGAGGTGCTAATATGAGAGCTGATATGACATTGGCTGGTTTTGATGGTTTAAGAATCAAAAGATCAGATCAAAGTGTTATTTTCATAGGTGATGAATCAGATGATGAGAGGATGCAACCTGGTTTTATGTGTTTGGTTTCGCATGAGAAAAAAGAAGTTGTTGTTCCTTATTTATCTAGGCCTTCAAAACCAGATGAAAGATTAATGAAACAATATTTGGCTAAGAAATCAACTGAGGCTAAAGTGGTGAGAGTTGCAATTGATGTGAGTCAATCTCTTCTTGTTCCACAAGTAACATGGAGGAGAAAGGAGAGAAAAGAAAGTGTCGGGCCATGGAAAAGTAAGGTTTATGATATGCAAAATGTGGTTTTAACTATAAAATCCAAAAGGGTTCCTGGTGCTCAACCTCAGGCGGCAAAGTTACCTCCTAAGGAAAAGCAAAATGAAAAGCAAACTGAAAAGCTTGAAGATATGTTAACAGATGATGAAAGAAAGCAATTACAAGAGGCTGAATTCAATTACTCAGAAGAAAATAATACTCAGAAAGGGAAAAAAGGGAAGTCTAGTGGACATAAACAAAAAGATCATCATCATCTCAAGGCGAAAACTACGAAAGTGCCTTCTACAAACTCTGCTAGCACTAGTAGTAGTGCTGGCGTCATGGACGAAAATGGTGATACTGAGTATAAGAGAGGGATGATGCCAGTACTTTGGCTTTCGCAAAATTTTCCTTTGAAAATTGAAGAGTTTTTGCCTTTGCTTGACATTCTTGCGGAAAAAGTTAAAGCCGTTCGTCGTGTTAGAGAACTCCTTACCACAAAACTTCCAAAGGATACTTTTCCTGTCAAGGTAATTGTTACTTTTGGCCTTCTTTTATTACCAGTTTTGTTTCTTTACCTTATTTTACAAATCAAAGCGAAAAAGACTGAATCTCAGATGAATGAAAATTCATCTCAGATATATAAAGACTAACATAGGTATCATTTCATTGTGTTTGCAAATTTCAGATTGCGATTCCTGTGGTTTCGCCGGTTAAAGTTTTGGTCACATTTACCAAGTTTGAAGAATTGCCAAAAGTAGATGAATTTGAATCAGCTCCATCAAGTCCTACTTCTGCTGATTTAGAGAATCCACCAGCACAACCATCATCGTCGTGGTTTCAATGGATAAGAACGCCTTCTCAGTCGAATTCATCTGCTGCTGAATCCTGTAATACAGCACAAGATTTGTTTACAATTCCATCTAATTATACATGGACTGATCTTCATTCAAAGATGAAGTCTTCTGAAAAGAACAAGCCAAAAACCACAAAGCCATCATGACTAATTAACTAGGTTTAAACATTATCATGCTTCTTCTTTAGAGTGTTACAGTTTGATTGGTGAACCAGCTTTATTTTTAATGTACAGTTTTGTAGTTTTTACCTATTAATTTTCTTCTATTGTTGTTTAAATGGAATTAGGATTAATTTGAAGCATCACATAAAGAAAGAAAAATGATTGGACAAATTAAGAACTAGTTTTAGTAAGTTGATAAAGGTTGAACAACACTGGTCAAATACATATCCAAAGCTTTTTACTTACTAAGTTATTATAGATGGACATATGCTCTAAAACATCTCATATGTGCAACAACGGTCTGGAGGCGTTCTAACAGTCTCTCATATATATATATAAGCGTGAGTTTGAGTGACCCCAAGGATTTTTCTCATTCACACTTGCTTCCTTGGAGTTGAAATCTTGTCGGTACCCTTTGATCAACGCAACGGAGACTTCAACCATCGTATCACAAACCTTTACATGAGTAGTTATTACCTCTCATCCATTCTATGTTATTTTAGTACGGAATAATTGACATAGTCTTGTTCTTTGTGAAATACTAGTTTCTTGTTTTTTACTACTCGTAACAAAGTATAAGTCACTCTAAGAAATTTCTTCACTCACCTAGTGGGTTTTTTTTCCGCACCTGATGAAAAATCAAAAATACCTTCATGGTTTTAGAAACATTTAACATAATTCATAACATTCATTCAACTTAATTCATTCAAAGAAATTACATAGTGGATGCAGAAAATTAATTTACATATTATTATAAACGGGAAGCTGTGGAAATTGCAACATCTTGATAACATCTTCTGCCGATCTACGAAGCGACGCATCCATCTCAATCGAACCATTTGTCAAGTATTATTGAAAGTTCTCCCACATAACCTCTAAGTCCTCGTCGTTCTTCTGCTGAAACCGGGTGAACTTGACTTTTCATTCAGCATCAAGTGAAGGTGAACAGTACTCAAGTTTGACCACCTTGCGATTATCTAGATAATGCAATAGAGAATGCAGTGTCATAATGAGCTCGTCGTACGGGGTAACCTGCGAGAGCCTGAATTGAACTAGAGAATGTGCAGCAGTGAAGTAGAGAAACGCAAGGTGTGGATAGGTTTGTGTTATTTTTCTGGTTTTGGTTTGTGATGGAGAATGGAATGGATTGTAGACTCAATTTATAGGCAAGTAGGAGTAATATGGACCAAAGAAATCGTGTCCCCTATGTTGTTCTTTTTTTAAAAAACCAGGCAAAATTCGCAAGTGTACTTGCGAATTCTGCAGGAACAGACTAAAAATCAGTTTTGACTAAAACAGAATTATGTTAGTTGGTTATTTAGACATTCAAAATATTATAGACATAGATAAAATGGGATATATATATATATATATATATGTGTGTGTGTGTGTGTGTGTGTGTACATGTATTGAAACGTTAAGATTTTACAATGTTTCGACAATACATTTACATTCTAAAATGAACCGAAAAAATTGTCTCTGCTTAAATCTAAAATCGGTTCTTTCTTTGATTTCTCCCTATTGGATTCTCTCTCAAGATCCATCAAATGGGTGAACTCTGTCATTCTCTCAAAAAAATGATCTGGCCAAGTTTTTGCCTCTTTTTTGTGATGTTCCATCCACTCCATAGATGTGGCCGAAATAGGACAAGCCGATTTCAAATATACTTGAACAAAATGACATGACCGTAGATAGCCAACACACACAATGTGTCCAGATGAATCAATAGGCGGTGGAGCTTGTAGAGGAAAAAAAAATTCCGAAAAACCATATCTTGTCAAGTCGGCGCACACCACGTTATAAGCACTTGCTATAAGATGTCTCATTTCGGGGAAGCACGTCCATTTTTCAACCGGTGTGTGGACTGTAACACTTGGAGCCAGAGCATGGTGAATTTTATTAAACTTTTCCTTTGTCACGTATAGACGCGTATAAAATTCATTATGCGAGGTCAACTCCGAGATAAGTTTTTTCTGAACAAGAATGTGCTGCTCCTCTCCTTGGCCAAGCAAAGCGGATACGGCCTGATACCCGCAATTACCATCGCTTCCACATCCATGATTTTTTTAATGTGTTTGTGCATAAATAAAGGCATCTCATTAATGTATATTATCGGTGGTGGTGGTGGTGTCCGAGGTGATTTTGAAATCTGGGAATAGTTAATCGACGATTTCGTGATAAGAAAGAGTATGTTTGGTTGTATTGTTGGCTAGTGAGATTTTCACCTTTTTGGGCACCTTTAATTTATACCGGTTGGGTCGGAAGCTTCAAATCGGTTGTTTCCAAAAATGCGACTTTTCTCAATTGTTCTTTAATATGCAATTTTGTAGCATCGTCCGCTTTTGAAAAATGGTCTACTGTGATTTCCAACTCGGTTGTGATGGTAATGTTGGAACTACCTCCCTTTGTCGGCTCGTAATCATCGAAATGAGGCCTTTTCCAATGAGTGCATATCTCACCCATTCGAATAGGGAAATTGATTTTTTTTGAAATAATACAAGCACATGGAAGTCCATAAGTTGTCCGTATTGTACACCCATATTTTAAACTATCGGGACCTGTTGTTTCCGCTCATTTTTCTTCATAAAAAATAAAATTCAATCTCGCCCGGGATATATTGTGAACCAACTGTGCATAAAGAGTCTTGTCTTTGAACCGGCGTTCTAATACATTTTTGCTCCTACCAAATGTTTTTTGAATTTCATTATGTTGGTTTATGAGCATTTGGTTCACAACATCCCAAACTCTACATAAGTCACTCTTACTATCACTCAACCACCTCTTCAAAGCCGCATGTGTGGATAACACTCTATCAGTGTTTGTGTTCCCCAAATGTCTAACACGGTTCGTCTATGCACACACCACTTTCTCTTTCACTTGATCAAGAATAGTGGATTCAACATATTTCAAAAAATTGGGATATTCCACACGCAAATTCCTAAAGTGGATCACATTCAAAGTATACATATCCTTAGTAGAAGAATTAAGACTATCAGTCCATGCACTTATAATCTTCTCCACCACAACACCGGATTTGACAACTTTTTCATCTTCGTCTTTCTTCTTTTTGGTACCAAATGCAGGTTTTAGCCGTGCTCTCACATTTTTTGTGATGTGACACCGACATAGTAAAGCGGTTGACGATGGAAACATTATGGCAACCACATTCATAAGAGCGTTATCTCGATTGATGACAATAACCAAAGGCATGCTTTTCTTTATCTTTTAATATAGTCTTGCAAACACCCAACACCCAAGTGACGTTGTCTTCCTTCTCACATTCCATGAAACAAAAACCAACCGAAAATATCTTGTCCGTCGAGGTGACACCAACAATTGCAAGAAGCAGAAGCCTATATTTATTGGTCTTGTACGTAGAATCAATCATTATAACGGTTGGAATGTATTGAACAAATCGATACTTGACGGATGCATCAAAAATATATCACGGACACTTACATTGTCATCACAAACTATATGTCTCAAAACATAGTTGTTATCGTCCAAACATTTCAATAAATGTTGCATTTCGGAACTCAGACCCCTTTGAGCAACATGTTGTTTGTATCGATAATTGCAAACCGATTTTATATTTAATACACGTTCCGCTCTATTCTGTTTCAAACCGGAAAGTATGTTTTCAGGCGCAACTTTGATCAACGACAATTCAGAAACATATTTCTTCTCTTCCGTCTTAAGCCAACAAACAATAGGATGCCCGTGTAACTTGGTCTCCAACTCATGATTATGCATTCCAGACATCATAGTCAACCGCCATAAATTATGCACCCTACAATAATCGCGGAACTTGAACGGACACCCACATTTCCTCGAACCCGTGTCTTCGTGTTTTAACTTGCAGATTTTTGGAACATGTGCTCCACTTCTCTCGCATGTCAAAATAACAAATGGTTGTCGATTACTACCCCCATTGTCGGACCTCGCAATCACAACACCAAAACCAAGTTTGCTAGCTTCCATTCTAACATAATCAACCATTTGTTGACGAGTATTGAAAGTTTTGCCATTTGGAAATTGATTTTCATTATAGATCACAACATCAATCATTTTATCTAATTCTTTTATCACAATCGACTTATCATGTATGCTCACTTTGTCTGGAATCAGAACCTTCACAATAGCCTTGACAATGTTGTCGGGTGCACCATACCTAAAATATATAAAACATATGAATTCTTTTAAAACAGAATTCAGTTTGTGCTTAGGGAACAATTCGCAAGTACACTTGCGAATTTTTTCTGGTGTACTTCGCAAGTGTACTTGCAAAGCGACGTTGTTTTATGCAACAATAAAACAACAACAATGCAACAAATATAGGTTGAGGGGATGAAAGTTTACCTCAAATTGTAGCTTCCAATGCTCACTTTGCTAGGATCACACACTTGAAACTTGATTCGGAGAAGAAAAAAAAAACTATATTGATTTTGGGTGAAGTTTGGAGGGCTTTTGTGTCTAGAGGTGTGGAAAATGAACGAGATAGTATGAAGAGGTGTCCATGCAGCACTTTAGTATACAAATGGACATTTCGTAAGTGCACTTATGAACTAAGGTTATTTTTTATAATATCAACGTTTAAAATAATAAAACGTACAAAATAAGGTGAATTCGTAAGTGCACTTACGAATTCACCCAGAAAGATCAATTCGTAAGTGCACTTACGAAGGGTAGTTTTGATTTTTCAGTGAAGAAATTTTCAAAAATATATATGTTCCAAATTATTAGTATAAGTTATTTAAAATAAAAATACAACATTAATGTTTTTTTTAATATATTATCTATCATTTTTTTATTCTTTTAATTTTGCTTTTTAATATAATTAATGAAGGAAATTTTATTAAAAAAATTAATTTAATATGTAAAGAGTCATTTAATCACAATCGTTAATTTATTAGAAATATTTGATTTTTATTTTATTTAAATATTAAAATTATTGTTTTATTATAGAGTGATTATGATGTAGTGATAATTTAAAATAATTTACACTGACCGAGTGCAATAGCAATTAAATCATAGATCATTTTAATTTTTAATAAAACAATAATGGAGTAAGTTTGTTTTTCATTTTGGTCATTTGTGTTTACGCCATCATTACATTTTATTTCTGATTGAATTGTGTCTTTAATATTAGTGGTTGTGGTTCACAAGCAACATTTCTCCATTCATAGAAGACAATATAAGACCCAATCTTTCAACATAGTCAACAGCAATAAAATAATGAGTAGAACCAGTATCAATAATAGTAATTAAAGTTGTACTATTAATGAAACATGTACCTCTAATGAGTATGTCCTTATTAGCTGTCGGATTCCCAGCCAAAGCAAAAGCTCTTCCACTAGCCTGCCCCTTGTTCGATTTCAGACACTGACTACCAATGTGTCCCTCTTCACCACAACTAAAACAAACATATCTTTGTGCTTGCAATCAGACATCGTATGTCCCATCTTCCCACATTTGAAACACTTCTTCACATACGTTGTACAAACATTGCTCTTATGGCCAGGTTGACCACACTTGTAGCACACAATTCTAGCAGGAGCATCTCCCCCAATAGACCTCTGACTCAGAGCAACCCTCTATTTACCCTTACATGCATCATAAGGCTTGCCACGATTCTGTTGATTCTTGCCTCTCTTATCACTAAGAATCTTGTGATGAGCATTGTTATCCTCCTCAAAGATTTTGCAACTATCAATCAAATTAGAAAAAACATGAATCTTTTGATAGCCAACAGTCTTCTTGATTTCCGAGCGCAATCCGTTTTCAAACTTGATGCACTTAGAAAATTCAGCACCTTCTCCATCAAAATGCGGATAGAACTTAGCCAACTCAATGAACTTTGCAGCATAATCGGTCACAAACTTGTTCCCCTGCTTCAACTCAAGGAACTCAATCTCTTTCTTACCCTGAACATCTTTAGGATAATACTTCCTCAAGAATTCCCAATGGAACACAACCCAAGTAATTTCCTCACCTGCAGCCTCTAATCTCGGACGTATCTGATAAGTGCCAAAATGTAGTTATTTTGTATATACGTTTTGTGGCACTTATTCGTTCTTGTTTGTTAATAATCATTGAATAACTTCACTTTTAGTGTATAATCAAGTTTTAGTGTATTTATGTATCATTTGATAGTTTTTCATATCTTTTGTATGTATTTATTCATAATTGGAGCATTGAGTAATAAAGTGTCGAAGACACGGCTTCAAACGCATAATTTTGAGCAATAAAAGAGAACACATAAAGCAAAGAATGAGTTTTTCAAATATTTCAAATCATTAATTTGATTGATATTTATTCATGGTTAGATAGAGCATTGAATAAGCTTTCCAACGCTCAAACCGCGAATTCGTTCTGTTCTCAAGTTATGGCAAAATAAGAGGTTTTTTTTTGAACAAGATAGACGCGGCGTAAAAGACCAAAGCGCCCTACGATTTCAGAAATCTTTAAAAGGGGATAAAAATATATTTTTAGGTTATGGGTTGGGTATTTTTGAGTCCCAACACCATCAACATCATTTTTTTGATAAATTAGCTTAGAAAACAACATTGGAGCTTGCATTTGGATGATCCGGAGTCGAATCCCTCGTCGATTGGTGTTGACAAACCAAGAAATATTTGGTTCCTCTTCTTCTCTTCTTTTTATAATCTCTTTTGTTTGGTTTTGTACGTATATCTACTCATAACTCATTTATATTTGTCGCCCTTGGCGTTGTATAACGTCTGCTTTATGAATATGTGTTGGTAGTTATCTTAGGTTTTTACTCTATGTTAGGGATTTGAGCTTGCTAGAGATAGACTGCTTAGATTCTTACCTAGGATGATTATCTATTAGTTTCTAAATGCTAGAAATGAGTTTAGAGATGACACTCACTATAGAGTATCTGATCTTAATGCCTCTGCGTTGGTGAAGTATGCCAGAGATGGGTATGGAGGTGACGTAGTTGACTTCTGGTTGTCGAGGTAGGCCAGACAGGGGTATCGAGATGATTCGGGAGGAATCTCAATTTGGGTTAGAAATAGCTTAGGTTGTGAGAGGTATGTGATGACACGGACGAGTATCGTAGGCCGAGTATGATATGGGTGGTAGATTTAAGTCTGTGGCGGATAATGTGCATTCGTTCCGGACAAGCTGTCTATCCTTTATACTTTTTGTTCATTTACTTTCTGTCTTTTATTTTCATTTCTTTTAATCACAAACTCCTTAATGGTAGAATTGTCAAATGACGAATCAATAACCAATCTCTGTGGACACGATACGATATAACCTAACCGGTATATATCACCCGGTAAAAATAAATACCCAACATTTTGCTTGCTCGCTTTACCGCTTCAACAAAATGGCGTCGTTGTCGAGGATTGGTTTTATTATTTATGTATTGTGATAATTTCGTTGTGTTTGAGTTTTGTAATTAATGTATATGTTGTATAGGCTTTGTATATGAACTTGTATATTATTACTTGTACACGTTATGTGTTTACTTTCCATACTTGTACATATTTGTGATTCTCTTAGTTTTCATGTCATATTGTGAATTGTCTCGTACTCGTAATGTTTTTTGTGTGGTTGTTAGGATACTTTCTTTAGGTTTGTTCGGTGTGGCAATACCATGGCATGATGAGAGGAGGTTACTAGTGCTCACACAAGAAAGGCGTCGAGCTTACGACGTAAAACAAGCATGTTTTTGTTTGTTTTTGTTTATGTTTGGTTATGTTGTTTGGTGGCTTGTGTTTTAACAAGTTGAAATAGGACTTGCTCTTAATTTCAAATCTTCACTTTTCAACTTGTTAATTCATTTTCACCAAGTTTTTGTATCGTTATTTGCTTTAGTTTTGTTATGTAATTTGTTGTTTTTCCGCAAGCTTGTTGTGTTTAGCTTGAGGAGTTTTGTTGGTTGTAAATATTGTACATTTTATTTTTATAAGTCTTTTGCTGTTGTTTGGACTCGAATTTTGGTTCGGTAACTTGAAGACTTTTGAGATGATTTTCCGAGTTTGATCGTTTCAACTCGCGTATGTATGGTAATGATAGTTTTCAAAGTTGGTACACGTCAGGTACTCGTTTATCGCTTTCTATATCATAACATGTTTAGGAAATTTATCATTTGTATAATTACCATGCTATTCATTCTTTTTGCATTACTTGCTCATGAATTGAATCACTTTAGTTTCCTTTTACCCATAAATGTGAGGAAGCTTTCAATTGTTTACGTATTGAAGGTCACATTCTTGTTTTAACTGGATTTTATTATGCTTAATCTTTTGTTTTGTGTTGATTGTATGATTGCAAGAAAATGATCAAGGCATTTTGTTGATTTTGAGCATAACTACCTTGGCCAAATATTCAATTCACCTTGTGAGTGTGTGGTCATTTGTTACCCCCTTTGAGCTTTTATCAATATCCATGTTTATTTGAACTTGATGCTTGTCTATGAGTGTCAATTCACCTTTTTTGTATGGATGTTGATTTCTTTGTTTCTTGAATCCTCAACTACATGTTGTTGTATGAATTTTTACCTTGCCTTAGAAAGTAGGGAGTATTCACGTAATGTGTTGGTTGAATTCAAGTTGGGGAGAGGAATGTTTATGTACTTAAATTGTGGTTGGTATGAGGTTAAGAGAAAAAAGAAAGAAAAAAAGTGAAAAAGAAAGATTAGAAAAAGAAATAAAAAAAGAGAAAAGCTTTGAAAAAGAAAAACAAAAAGAGTAGGAATAATTTTATGTTAATAAGTGAGGTGTGTTTGGTGTGAAATTTGTGATGAAGAATAAGTTTGATTGAAATTATATTGTTTGGAACTTTGTGAGTTGATCACTCCCTTAGGTTTAGGCAAGTTTTTGTTTTGATTAGCTTTAGGACTTATCACTTGTTTGTTAACCAAGCCACATTACAACCTTGAAAAGCCCTTGTGATTCTTGCATTTGTATTTTCAATACGTTTTTGGATGAATGCATAATTTAGTCTATTATTTGCAAGATTGTGGAGGAATATTTTTTATCCCTCACCTTTGTGTTTTCTTCATCTACCTATGAATTTTTGCTAGGCGTGATTCATGATTGAGCTTGTTTTGTTTTAGAATATTTTGCATGATTTTTGTACTTAGGATTTGTTTCGTTTATATGTTATTGTAGTATAGTGGTAAGTTTGTATTTGTCGTGTACATTTTTTGTTTGAATCATACATTTGTTTTCCGTTTTCAAAACTTGTTGATTCGTGATTATTTGATTATCATTCTTTGTTTCTTTGAGTTATTCGACTTTGTTTGAGGACAAACGATGTGTCAAGTTGGGGAGAGTTGATAAGTGCCAAAATGTAGTCATTTTGTATATACGTTTTGTGGCACTTATTCGTTCTTGTTTGTTAATAATCATTGAATAACCTCACTTTTAGTGTATAATCAAGTTTTAGTGTATTTATGTATCATTTGATAGTTTTTCATATCTTTTGTAGGTATTCATTCATAATTGAAGCATTGAGTAATAAAGTGTCGAAGACACGGCTTCAAACGCATGATTTTGAGCAATAAAAGAGAACACATAAAGCAAAGAATGAGTTTTTCAAATATTTCAAATCATTAATTTGATTGATATTTATTCATGTTTAGATAGAGCATTGAATAACCTTTCCAACGCTTCAAACCAGGCGCAATTCTGAGTTACGGTTCTCAAGTTATGGCAAAAATAAGATGCTGATTTTTTCCGGAACATCACAGACCGCGCTGAGCGCCAAAAGACCAGGCTAAGTGCGCCCTGCGATTTCAGAAATCTTTAAAAGGGGATAAAACACATTTTTAGGTTATGGGTTGGGTAATTTTGAGTCCTAACACCATCAACATCATTTTTTTGATAGATTAGCTTAGAAAACAATATTGGAGCTTGCATTTGGATGATCCGGAGTCGAATCCCTCGTCGATTGGTGTTGACAAACCAAAAAATGTTTGATTCCTCTTCTTCTATTTTCTTTGTAATCTCTTTTATTTGGTTTTGTATGTATATCTACTCATAACTCATGTATATTTGTCGCCCTTGGCGTTGTATAAAGTCTGCTTTATGAATCTGTGTTGGTAGTTATCTTAGGTTTTTACTCTATGTTAAAGATTTGAGCTTGCTAGAGATAGACTGCTTAGATTCTTACCTAGGATGATTATCTATTAGTTTTCAAATGCTAGAAATAGTTTTAGAGATGACACTCACTATAGAGTATCTGATCTTAATGCCTCTGCGTTGGTGAAGTATGCCAGAGATGGGTATAGAGATGACGCAGTTGACTTCTGATTGTCGAGGTAGGCCAGACATGGGTATCGAAATGATTCGGGAGGAATCTCAATTTGGGTTAGAAATATCTTAGGTTGTGAGAGGTATGTGATGACATGGACGAGTATCGTAGGCCGAGTATGACATGGGTGGTAGATTTAAGTCTGTGGTAGGTAGTGTGCATTCGTTCCGGACAAGCTGTCTATCCTTTATACTTTTTGTTTATTTACTTTCTGTCTTTTATTTTCATTTCTTTTTATCCCAAACTCATTAACGGTAGAATTGTCGAACGACGAATCAATAATCAATCTCTGTGGATACGATACGATATAACCTAACCGGTATATATCACCCAGTAAAAATAAATACCTAACTCTTTGCTTGCCGCTCTACCGCCGCAACAGTATCTCTAGCCACCAGTCAACAGCTTCGCCCGCTAGCATATGAGTCCCATAACGAACCTTCTATGCTAGAGTGTAGTCTATCACATGAAAGATTCTCTGAATCTCTTTCAACCAATCAAGCGCAACATCTGGATCATGCCTACCCTTGAACACCGACAGATTCTCTCTTTGGAAAGTCGCCAAACTACGAGACCCAACATTCTCGTCAACATTTGGTTGGTTCTGCATAGCCTGAGCCATCGATTACAATGCAGCAGCAAGCGCAGCATCGTTCATTCCAGCCATCTCAACTTGTCACTACAACATAAACACAATTAGTACTAAATAACAATACTCGATTGTTAAAAGACTCAACAACTTGACTGGACAGACCGACCTACTCTAATACCACTAATGTAACACCCTAATTCTACCCTAGGCAATTATTCAATAAAATCAGAGTATAAAAATTTCTAACATAATTGGGATGTCACATTTTCAACTTAAACATATAAACATGTCATTTCTATTCAAATGGATACATAACACTTCTAAAGAGGCGGAAACTAACACAACGCATAATTATTAATCTTCAAACATAAACGACTTCATTAATCATGCAACGGAGTCATAATAGTTTTGCATACAAAGCATAACATCTTTTGAGTCTTAGCAACATCAACATAATAAAATCCTCAAATTAACAACATAAACTTCAACAATCAAACAACAAAATACGACAAGTGTTCATTCCCCGAATTACGTACAGAGCAATGACATTAGACTTGGACTAAAAACAGTAACGACTACACCTTCTGGATAAGCCTTCAACATTTTGCCAATCCAGGCCAATATTTTGAGCATTCGCTCCAACATAAAAATTGTCAATCCAGACCAACTTAATAATGCAATTTATGCCATGCGACTATCATGTGTGGCATACAACAACCACAACCAAAATTAACAAAGTAAAATGATAAAGCAACCATCAACATTGGCCATCAAGCCTTCAACAACAACAACGTTCAACAACAATGATTTTCCAACAACAACAACGTTCAATAACAACAATTCATTACATTCAATATGGATTCGACAAAACAAACATGCTACAATATCTCACTAGCACTCAATTCTTCCAACTTCGATTAATTGGCTAAATCGCTTACATTTACCAACATGTTAATTCAGAACTATTTCTAATCGATTCTTATATCATTCCTTACTTATTACTAGTGTTATGGTACTCATAAAAGCCTACTTGAAGTTCCATAGCCATAGTGTCTAAAATTGGGCAGAACTCAAAATCAAAAAGATATGACCAAAACAGTTCAGTATGCATCGCAAACCTTCTTTCGCATCACGACTTTAGCAGGGTTCAGTTTGCATCGCGTCAACCCGTTGGCGTTGCGAACTGAGCGTGATAGGTTGGGTTTTTGGCGCTGCCAGCCTCTTCCCCTTGACAATCCCTACATGGTTTTGGTACCCAATACCCATACCACCCAAAATAAACCATTCCAAGGTATTAGCAACATGGATAATAACCGAAAACAACAATTTTCTGATTTTGGTTTGCTCAATTTCAAGGCTTTGGTTTGCTCACACTTTTCTGATTTTGAGTACTGCCCAATTTTAGACACTTTGGCTAGGGAACTTTAGGTAGGCTTTTATGAGTACAAAATCACTAGTAATAAGTAAGGAATGGCATTGGAATCGATTAGAAATAGTTCCGAATTAATATGTCGGTAAATGTAAGCGGTTTGGCCGATTAATCGAAATTGGAAGAATTGAGGGAATGACTCGTATATGCTAGTAAGCTATCGTAGCATGTTTGTTTTGTTGGATCCATGTTGAATATAATGAACCGGTATTGCGAAACTTTGTTGTTGTTGAAAGTTGTTATTGTTCGTTGTTATTGTTTTTGTCGAACGTTGTTGTTATTAAAGGCTTGATGGCCAACATTGATGGTAGATTTGTCGTTCTATGGGGGTGGGTTATGTTGTCGTTGTATGCCATTGGAATCGACTAAGATAAGTGATTAGATTGGTAGGAAGTTTATTAATGAAGTGATCATATGGTTGTATGGTGCTTAATTGGATTAAGTTGATTTTAGTTGGATTATGTAGATTATGTGAATACTGACAAGAACAATGGTTGAAGATAATAGACGGTGTTTTGGTTAGCTAAGGTTTTATGGTAGCGTTGAAATAGTAGAAGCCGACTAGTTGCCGTATTGTGGACTAGTAGTATACTTAATGACTAGAATCAATATAATAATTCAATAGTGAATGGATAGTAGCGGAGTGGTTATTGATAGCAGTGTAGAATCGAGATACTAATAATCTTAACCGATAAGTAGTTAACTAGGATAGGATGAAAACAATCCAAATGATTATAAGTTGAATTGCTACTATGTCGTAGGCTTTTTAGCTAGTTTCGAGTTGTTGTGAATTACGTTGATATATTGATTACGTTGTAGGCTTTTAGCCAATGTTGGATTGTATTATGTTGTAGGCTTTTAGCCAATGTTGAATTGTATTATGTTGTAGGCTTTTAGCCAATGTTGGATCGTATTATGTTGTAGGCTTTTAGCCAATGTTGAATTGTACTGAGTTGTAGCCCTATGGCCAATGTTGAATTTCAGTTGACTAGTTGTTATGTTGTTGTTGTTGTTGTTGTGTGTTTTTGTTGCGTTGTCGCGATCTTGTTGGTTGAGGTTGAGGTCGCATGGCATACATTGCATTATTAAGTTGGTCTGGATTGGCAAAATGTTGGCCTGGATTGGAAATTTTTATGTTGGAGCGAATGCTCAAAATGTTGGCCTGGATTGGCAAAATGTTGAAGGCTTATGCCTTGTGCCTCGGAATTACTGGAAAATATTCTAAGTTGAGAGTTTTACTCCAATGGTACCACATGCATGTGCACAGTTGAGTAGCATTTGAAGTCGTATAATTATAGTTGATATGTTGATGTGTCAGTTGACTTATGTTGTTGCTGTTATTGTTTTATTGTGAAATAGTTGTTATGTTGTGTTGAAAATGTTGTTGTGTTATAATTGTTGTCGTTGCTAATTGTTAGTATATATGTTGCTGTAATCGATTGTTGGTAATGTTGATATAAATATTGTTTGAATTATGTGAAGCGGTGAATTATATGATCTACATTCTAATATATTATTTATCATGAATTCAATTATATTGGTAGATATCTCACCCTTTCATTTGTTTCGCCATTGCCTTTATACTGGTAACGTGCAGGTATTCGAGAATGAAGAATTTAGTTGTTGTTAGTCCAAGTCGGTTTAGTTGCTCTGATAGTAGCACTTGGGGGGATGAACAATTTTTGCTTAATTGTTGTTATTGTTTTAGTAGTTGAATTTTAAGTTGTTGTTATTAAATAATTGTTTTAATAAAAGTTGTTTTACATTCAAAAGAATAAATCAGGTTGTTATCAGTTTATCCGAACCAGTGTTATGTATCTAAATTAATTATGATTATATGAAGTTGTTCTAAGTTGATAATGTGGAATCTCATTTATTTGTTGAAAATTTTATACTCTGATTTCCCTTATAATTATCGGGTAGAAATGGGGTGTTACAGGGATAGTTCTTAAACTTTTCATCTAAGACGTGTATTGATGGTGTGTATCACGGGTTCTGACTTGGTGCATGTTTTATAAATTGTCAGTTCCAAAATAAACAGGTTGTATTAAAGGCATTCATTGCCTTCAGCCAGTGCACAAATTCACCTAATGCGGTTCTTATTGAAGTAGCGCTTCTTGACCAAGACAATTGTTACAGTCTAGGTATGTTACTTCAGTTGCTCAGGTATTTAGAGTGTCTTTTTGTTTCTTTTTCTTCCCTTCACTTTTTGTTGTGTCTTTGTTTGTCTTACTCTCATGCCCTTCGTTCGAATATGAGTAAGTTTAGAGTGTGTGAATGTTATGTTTGCCAACTTATGGAAAACATAGGGAAAAGGGTAGTGTTAGGGAAAAGGGTAGTGTTCAGACGTTGTTAAGTCTGAAGTTAATCTTTGCAGCTGTTTTTTCAAAGATATTGAATAGGATCTATTCCGAGTTTGTTGGTTCTTGCATTTTCTGCAAGTATTTTTGTTCCATGTCTTGTTTTTTAGTTATTAACACAAATTGAGTCTTGTGTTCTGAGTTATCCAATATAGAGTTCTGGTTCTCTATGTCTGTAAATGGATAGTTCAAGTGTTTGTTTCTGTTAGTGAGTTTCCTCTTGTACTCCAAAGAGGATGTTGTGTCAATCTGTGTCGTAGCATAGTTCTCAGTTTGAGGGGGAGTTTTAATAACTTCTTCCTCATGTGCATCATGGCCTCAATTTTCTCCTTCTTTGTGAAGATGGTGCCTATGATGTTATGTTTCCTGTGCTATAGTGAGTTCTCCTTTAACAAGCCTTTGTCTTATTATGGCTAAAAAGGAGGAGAAGTGGTTATGTTATGCTATATCTAAAGAGCAACTTTTAAGGGAGAGAAAATTTGTGTGATTTGTGGGATCCTTAAAAGAGAGAGAACATTGGAGTTGGACCTGCCAGAAAGATGTCCTAGCATGATGTTTCAACATCATAAAAGAAGACTAAAGACTATCACATGCAAAGTTTGAAATATCATAAACAATGACTACTGAAGACTTCTAAATGCTGCTGTTGGATTAAATTGTTTAAACCCTTGTACATTTTATTATGCTTCTGTAATACAAAGGTTATGTAAATTAGTTTTAGCCAAAATAAGTCAAAGGGGAAGATTGTTGATTCTCTATTTTTAGGATTGGCTTTATGTTTGGTAAAACTAATTTAGCGGCAATAGGTTAAATAGGATTTATAACTTGTTAGGAGAAAGCAGGTTGAAGTTCTATTTAATGAAGAAACATGTTGTGTTGAAGTGCTTCAACATCTGGAATAACATGTCAAATGAGATGTCGAGACATCAGACATCACACTACTGAACTGTCAAAGTTTGTTACAATTTTGTTTTTAATTGTGCAGAATATTCTAGGAATATTATGCATCATATGTGGCGTGATCTTGAAGGCATATGTGGGGTCCAATAGCTAAGGAGTAAAATCATCAAGGACCTTGATTGTAGCAGAAGTTATCTTCTTGTTTGTTTTCTGCATAAAGTTTGTTACTACAGTTTGTTACAACTTCAAGTTGTTATTTGAAGGCCCAAATCCAGTCGGGTAATAGATTATAAATAGAAGCTTTGTAACTTAAGTTTAGCACCAGCCGAATTTAGTAATGATGTAGTTTTTAGGGATGAGTCTGTAACAATCTCTAGGAGAGTTGATTTGTAGGTGAACCACCAGGATTGTGGGATGGTCACTAATTTGTACCTCGAAGCCTGTAGGCAAGAGGATTATTTTACTCACTCAGAAGCTGTGGAGCAATGAGTGTAGTTGTGTCATTGGAAGAAGCTGTGAAGCAATTCCAAGTTTGGTTTGTGTCACTTAAGTGACTGTTTTATATTGTGGTTGAAGTGTGGTATCTTCAAATTGTTTTAGTTGTGTTTGGAGTGAGGTATATTCAATCTGATTGTGTTAGGAGCCAAGCAATTGATGCAGTTGTTGGTGTGATATTAGATGATAAACATCATTGAGGTGATTGGAAGTGAGCGGAGTTTCTTATATCTAAGTGTGGTATCTTATGTAGATGGGGCATTGGGTAGTCTGATTAAGTGAGGAGTGTAAACATGGTGGTTTCTTTCCAAATTAATACCGCTGATAGTGACCTTCATTCCTGGCTTGGTATGCCCCCAGATGTAGGTTTGTTAGAACCGAACTGGGTTAACAATTCTTTGTGTTCTTTTGTTTCATGCATTTTAATTGTAATTCAACCTTGTCTATTTTGTAATGTCGGATCAAATGTCACGACATCCTGAGTCTGCCAACACCAGAATTTCAAATAAGATTTGAAATTCCTGGCAGCAGATACGTGATGTCACAGAGAATGTTATGACACACTATCTGACACTCTGTTAACAATTTACACAGTAAATATAAATAACAGTAAAGAACACAATAAGTTGTTTACCCAGTTCAGTGTCTAACTACACCTACATCTTGGAGCTACCAAGCTAGGGAGGAAATTCACTATTAGTAGAATTAATTCAGGAATAAACCACCAGTTTATCTCCTTCGCTTAAAACCTACCCAATGCAACTTCAACCTAAGTCCTACTTAGATCCGAGTACCTACTACTCCCCTCAATCACGGTGATATCAACCTATTGACTAATTGAATTGTGAAGACACACTTCAATAAACTATCTTGATCTCGCTTCAAAGCTTTCAATCAAGAGAGACACTCGTGCTTTAAAGCTTTGGTGATAAACTACCTTACAAACAAATCCTAGTCCAATGCACTTATCAATTGATAGTTGTTTGGCTCACAAGAGAAACTAGAATTACAAATACCAACTGTTACTAATCCTAACAGTACACAAAAACAAGTTGCTATCTCTTCAATACATTCCAAGGGCGCATCACAGTTGTAAGGGTTGAATTCCTTTTATAGAAGCAATCACGAAACTTGTTTTGGCTTCCATAAAGATAGCTAGGGTTCACTTAATTTAATCCTAAAAACATGGTCTTTTCAACAACCAATTTAGGTTTAATTAAGATTAACCTAGCAACCACGTGAGCATGCTTTCTAATAACAGAAAAACAATATTTAGCATCAACAAACTTCCGAAGAATCTCGAACAAGATTCTCGCAGAATGTCACTGAATGTCATAACATCCTTATGACATCGATTTTCTAATTTCCATGACTTTAGCTTCTAGTTCGAGTGTTTTAACATCCTTAGCGGTGGGATTTATCTTGATCTCGAATGTCATGACATCTATCATGACATTGCTAAAACCTAATTTTACCAAAATTGATGCCAACTTAAAACACTAATAAACTCCCCCTTTGGCACATTTTTGGCTAAAACTACTTAACCTATCAGAGTACATATGCAGCAGAAGACAAACTAGTTCTAAGCTTAAATAAACTAGAACCTAGAGACAAGATAAATTCTACCCATACAGAAATCCCACAATTCCCACAATTGCCCACATACAAAATTTAAATTTTCATACAGTTCCCCAAAAGCCCATACTACTGTCAAGTAGTTCTTCTCCCCCTTTTTAGCCATAAAGGGCCAAAGGAAACAATACAAGTACCCCAAGCATTCAAGCAAATAATTAAAGGAGGTACCAACAATTAGTAGGAGTACAATAATGTCAACAGTAAGTTACAATCATCCAAACAAAATTGGGAAAGAACAAGAATCAAAAACAAGAACAAAACAGAACAAAAAAAACAGCAAAAACAAGAACCATCACAGCAACAAATCAGTTGCTCTCCTTTCCTGAAGAAGCATTATGATCATTATCAGTGTGAGCAACAACATCAGCAGCTACCACTTCATCCTGAATCTTGAAACCAGAATCCTGATCAGACTCTGCAGTTTCAGGAGCTTTCCTTTTCTTGGCCATTGGTGTCCTCTTGGGCCTTGAGCTACAAACAGATTTAACCCTATACTTCTTTGAAGAAGTGCCAGTTTTGGTCATCTTATCAACTTGAGCACCAGAGATACCACCCCTTGCTGTGACAGGGGAATCAGCAGGAGTAGCAATATCAGAGTCCACAGAAGCTTTCTGGACATGATCTCCAGATGTCTTGACATTCTCTGTGACATCTGGATCAACTGCTAAGCTAGAGCTAGCAGACTCTTGGTTAAGGGGGACAGATACTCCAGGTACAGTGTGATTTTCGTCTAGGATCCTGGTGACTATCCTAGCAATGGCTTCTTCCACATACATGGTACCTTCTATTTCTTATCTCGGAGGAAGATGAAGATGAGTCGAGATCTTACCGGAGGCGACAACCTTCGTGCATTCTTTGCATGCGATTCTTGGTCTTCTTGGAGTCAGATGCCATTGAACGCTGAGGAGAGACCTTCACAAGTTCAACATTCATGGCAACGATTGCCTAATCTCGACCATGGTGGGAGATGGACGAGTCTTGGGATGAAGAGGATGAGGAAGACATGTTTATTGAGATAAGTTGAGAAACAGTCCAAGAATGACAAAGAGTTTGAGAGTATCTTTTGAATGAAGAAGATATGATACTTTCAAATGAAAAGGCTATTATATGGAAGAGTCTCTTCATATTCGTGAACCTTATAAAAATAAGAGGAAAATAATCAAATGACCTACTTATGATTAATAAAAGGTCTCTTCCTCCCTTGGAAGCAATCTTAATTGCTACAATTCCTCATCTTGACAAATACCAGTTTGCTCCTTAAATTTTCAAATTGACTAGCATCAAGAGCCTTAGTAAAAATGTCACCATTGAAGTTCGGTGACTACATGATCCAATTTAATCACTTTCTTCTCCTCTCGATGAAGTGATGTCTAATGTCAATGTGCTTAGTCCCTCTGTTGTATAGGATTCTTTGATATATTAATAGCACTCAGTTGTCCGACAATGTCATGACATCTGTGTGACATTGTACTCGAGACATCGCTTCATCGCACCATTTGAGAACAACGCTACCAAGCTATGTATTCACTTCAGACAGGACACAGTTTTGCTTCTTGAACCAAGAAACAAGATTGTTTCCCAAGAAGAAGCATCCTCAGAGGTACTTTTACATCATCAGACTACCACCTCAACATCACAATAACGGACAAAATTGATTCACATCCATGGGAATACAGGATACCATAATTGCAAGTTCCACTCACATACTTGAATTCTTTTCACCGGTTAATGTGACTTATTTTAGGTTCGACTTGGTATCTTGCACATACCCCAACAAAGAAATGCAATGTCGGTCTCATTGGTACAACAGCTCCTATCATGCTTCTATACAAACTTTGATCTACCTTTTCACCACTTGTGTCCTTGGACAACTTCACATGTGTGGGGCGGAGTCCTTTTATGGTGGCATTCTCCATTCCAAACTTTTGACAATATTCCTTGCATATTTGCTCTGTGAAAGAAATGTTGAGTCTTCCATCCGTGTGACTTGCGGTCCAAGAAAGTAGGTCACTCTCCCATGAGACTCATTTCAAACTCAGCTTGCATTTGATTGGCAAAATGTTTCACCATTGTGTCTGACATTCCACCAAATACTATGTCATCCACATAGATTTGAGCCACCATTATCTTACCTCCTTCATTCTTAACAAAGAGTGTTTTATCCAAGCCTCCTTTCCGTATCCTTTGTGCATAAGAACTTGGTTAGCCTTTCATACCAGCCCTAGGTGCTTGCTTTAGTCCATATAGGGCTTTCCTTAACTTGTAGACATGTTCAGGGAAACTTGGGTCCACAAATCCTTTAGGCTGTTCTACATATACTTCCTCATTTAAGTAGCCATTTAGGAAGGCACGTTTCACATCCATCTGAAATAATTTGAATTTCAGAATGCAAGCAACCCTAGTAGAAGCTGATTGATTCGGTCTAGCCAGTGCTCATCAAAGTCAATCCCCTCCACCTGAGTGTAACCCTGAGTAACAAGTCTTGCTTTATTCCTTGTGACAGCCCCTTCTGCATCAGACTTGTTCTTGTAGATCCACTTTGTACCAATGATATTTGTTCCTTCTGGTCTAGGAACTAATTCCCATACTTCATGTTGCTTGCTGGTTCAATTCATCTTGCATTGCTCCATCGAATTCATCACATAGAGCTTCTTTAACATTTTTTGGCTTTATCTTTGACACGAAGCAAGAGTTTGCGACAGTTTCTCTGGACCTTGTAACAACACCTTTGGTTGGATCTCCAATGATGAGCTCCTTTGGATGATCTTTCAATTACGATGGAAGGATCTTTGTTTGCTTCCTCGATTGATTTTGGTGGAGTAGGAATAGGTACATCTTCCTTATCGTGTACTGAGGTGATGTCTCAAACCATGTCTCAACATCATATGTGACATTGTGTTCGATGATGATCATCAATAATGACATTAATAGATTCCATCATAACACGGGTTACGGGTTGAATACCTATATGCTCTTTAGTGGAGTATCGGAAAAATGCCTTCATCACTCTTAGAGTCCATTTTCTCCTTTGATCACGATCTGTTAGAATATAGCATTTGCTACCAAACACATGGAAATATTTCACGTTGGTTTTCTTCCTTCCATAGTTCATACGGTGGAGTAAGTTCCCTTCTTAAGGTGACCTGTGAACATAGCAATGTATTCATAGCTTCCCAAAATGAATAGGAGTTTCTTAGCATGAATCATTGCTCGGCATTCTGTATAGTCTATTCTTTCTTTCCACAACCCCATTTTGTTGAGGTGTTATAGGAAGAAAACTCATGATTGATCCTACGAGGAAAATTCATCAAACTTGTTGTTCTCAAATTCCTTTCCATGGTCACTTCTTATTCTGACAATACAACTTTCCTTCTCTCTTTGAAGTCTTTTGCATAACTCTTTAAAGACATCAAACACATCAGATTTTTCTTTGATGAAGTTTATCCAGGTAAATCTGGAGAAATCATCCACAACAACATAGGCATATCTTTTTCCACCAAGGCTTTCAACCTGCATAGGCCCCATCAAGTCCATGTGCAGCAGCTCCAACACTTTAGAAGTGGTCAGATGTCTAGACATTGGGTGTGACATTACGGTTTGCTTCGAACGACACTCACCACCCTTCCTTCATCAATATGGAGTCTTGGTATACCTCTGACAGCCTCCATAGAGATGATCTTTTTCATTCCTCTAAGATGCAGATGTCCAAGTTTTTGATGCCACAACTTTACCTCCTTTTCATCTTTGTCTGTAGAGCACACAGAAGAGAGGTTGGTGTTCTCAGATTCCCACATGTAGCAGTTGTCCTTTGATCTGACTCCTCTCATAACTACTTCTTGTTTATCATTGATTACAAGACATTCAGACCTAGTGAAGTTGACCTTAAATCCCATATCACATAGTGACTTATGCTTATGAGGTTAGCGTCAAGCCTTTTACCAAGAACACTCCATTTAGATTTGGAACTCGGGCGGTCAAGTTTCCAACACCTTTGATTTCTCCTTTAGCTCCATCTCCAAAAGTAACAAAGTGGTAGAATGAGGTTTGACATTATTCATGAGTTCTTTATTCGTCATATGCTTGGAACACCCACTATCAAAGTACCAATCTTCCTTGGCGACACTCTAAGAGTGTGAGCTATCAATCTGATCTTCTTCTTCCACTTTTGAGTGTAGGGTACCTTAATGTTCTTAGGCTTAACATAGGAGTCGATTAGGGTATCCATGTAGCCTATAGCGAAGGTTTTATGTGTCCAAACCTTCCACAATGATGACATCTCCATCTCGAAACTTCTTATTCATGTTTCTCGATCCGATGTTGACCCCAATGTTGTGACATCTGTTTGACATTGGCTTATTAGGTCTGTTCTTCATTATCGACAAATTTCTTTGCATCCACATGCTGAGCCAGGAACATTTCTGTTTTATATTGTGACATCTGCTTTGACCTTGGTTTCCCATGCCTCTTCTTTTCTTGTCACTAACGGGTTCCTTTTCGACCACATATCCTAGACCATGCTTATTTCCACATTTTGTCCAAGTGAAGAACTTCTTCCGACTTATCGGTCGATGGTCGACATCTTGACAGACTTAGTCATATGATCAAGCTTGGAATTCAACACTATAATCTCCTGTTGAGATGACTTATAGTGATTGTATTCTCCTTCTTCTCGACTTCGACTTCACATTTTCTCTCCAACTCCTCGATCGACTTTTCATTTTCATTTGTCGACATACTTCACCACTGATACACTTCAAGTATCGCAAGTTCTTCAAAGGTCACTTCCTCATCACTAGAGTCATTATCAAGTTTGCCACTTTCGAAAGTGCGGTGACAAGTTTGGTTGATTCCTCTTGAGCCACTACTGATTCACCATCGACCAGTAATATCATTCCTCTCTTTTGTTTCTTAAGAAAGGTAGGACATTCGACCTTAATATGACCATATCCTTCACAACCACCTTTGATTTCTTTGACTTTCTTTATCCTCGACTTGGATCTTCTTGGAGTCATAAGACCTGATGTCGATGAAATGTCCTTGACATTTGACCTTGACTTTGGATCAATTCTCTTGATGAGCTTGTTGAATTGTCTTCCAAGCATAGCTATATCTTCTCTTCATCTTCCACCTTGCATCCTTCTTGATTGGATACAAGTGCTATGCTCTTGTTTTTTGTCAATAGTTTCACCGATTCCCATCTCAAAAGTCATAAGAGATCCTATAAGTTCTTCAACCTTCAAGGTGCGATGTCCCGAGCCTCCTCTATTGCGGTCACTTTCATTGCAAACCTTTTAGACAAGGATCGAGAATCTTTCTCACCTTTTCTTGACATCTTTTCACCAAGTGCTCCGAGGCATTGGCAATTTCAAAATATTCATGTGAAATTCATGAATAGTCTCATCTTCCTTCATCTTCAAATTCTCAAATTTGGTAGTGAGCATCTGAAGTCTTGACATCTTCACCTTGGATGTCCCCTCATGAGTAGTTCTGAGAGTGTCCCAAACATCCTTGGCCAGCTCACATTGATGGACCAGTCTAAAGATGTTCCTGTCAATACCATTGAACAGAGCATTCAATGCTTTAGAGTTCCCTAGAGCTAGCTCTTCTTCCTCTTTGCTCCATTCCTCCTCAGGTTTCAAGACAGTAGTCTCATCTTTCTCAAGCTTGGTGGGATGTTTCCATCCTTTGTCAGCAGCTCTCCAAGCTTTAATGTCCACTGATCTTAAGAAGGCAACCATACGAGGCTTCCAGTAATCATAATTAGACCCATCCAGAATAGGTGGTCTACCTCCAAATCCTCCTTCCTTATCCATTACGCCAAAAACTATTATTCCTAGATCTCACCCGAAATAACAGTGGTGCCCTCGATGCCAATTGAAATTCACGGCAGATACGTGATGTCACAGAGAATGTTATGACACTATCTCGACACTTTGTTAACAATTTACGGTAAATATAAATAACGAGAAAGAACACAATAAGTTGTTTACCCGGTTCGGTGTCTAACTACACCTACATCCGGGGCTACCAAGCCAGGAGGAAATTCACTATTAGTAGAATTAATTCAGAATAAACCACCGTTTATCTCCTTCACTTAAAACCTACCCAATGCAACTTCAACCTAAGTCCTACTTAGATCCGAGTACCTACTCACTCCCCTCAATCACGCGGTGATATCAACCTATTGACTAATTGAATTGTGAAGACACACTTCAATAAACTATCTTGATCTCGTTTCAAAGCTTTCAATCAAGAGACAAACACTCGTGCTTTAAAGCTTTGAGTGATAAACTACCCTTACAAACAAATCCTAGTCGATGCACTTATCAATTGATAGTTGCTTGGCTCACAAGAGAAACTAAATTACAAATACCAACTGTACTAATCCTAACGGACACAAAAACAAGTCGCTATCTCTTCAATACATTCCAAGGGCAACACGGTTGTAAGGGTTGAATTCCTTTTATAGAAGCGATCCACGAAACTTCAGTTTGGGCTTCCATAAAGATAGTTAGGGTTCACTTAATTTAATCCTAAAAACATGGTCTTTTCAACAACCAATTTAGGTTTAATTAAGATTAACCTAGCAACCACGTGAGCATGCTTTCTAATAAAAAAACAATATTTAGCACTCAACAAACTTCGAAAAATCTCAGAACAAGCAGTTCGCGAGCAGAATGTCTGCTTGAATGTCATAACATCCATTATGACATCGGTTTCTAGAATTTCCAGCCGACTTTAGCTTCCGAAAGTCTTTTAACATCCTTAGCGGGATTTATCTTCAATCTCTGAATGTCATGACATCTATCATGACATTGCTAAAGCCTAGTTTTACCAAAATTGATGCCAACTTAAAACACTAACAAGATTGACTAAGATAGTTAACCTATTTAATTTATTTCTCTGATCGGGAGGGGGCTGAACCCACTTGATTTCAGATATGTCTTTTAAATCGAATAATATTGATGGTAGAGCTAGCAAAACAGGCTACCAAGCCCGCTTCGGGCCGCCCCGTGATAGGTTCAGACCTTTGGCAGGCTGAGCGTAAAAGTCCAGAATTTAAACGGGCTACAATTTGGTTGTCCCAAGTCCGGCCCTTCATGGGTTACGGTTATTCAGACCGATCAGAATAATATTTAATATTAATTTTTATTAAAAAAATAATTTTTTAAATAAATTAATTTATTAATTAATAGACTATAAACTAAAAAACTAAAATATATATGACTATTGATCATTAAAAAGTATAAATCAGTTACATTCATAACATCTAAAATAAAATATCATAAGAATAAATTAATTTAACTAAATAATCAAGATTCAAGTTGAGATATTAGTGATTATAATGTATTATAAAATGGACATTAATTATATAATGTATTATAGATTTTTATTAAAATGGATATTAGTAGTAAAATGTATTATAAAATAAAATTTTGTATTAAAAAGTAATATAGACATTAATTATATAATGTATTATAGTTTTTATAAATAAAAAAAATTAAATAAGCGGGTTACCCGCAACCCGATCAGACTAGTTTGGTTAACATCAGACTTTTAACGGATCAGATTTAAAAATTCGAATAATAGACAAACTCTAATTTTTTTATTCAAATTCAAATTTTTTGATGAACTTTTAAACCGGTCCGATTAGTTCGGCCCGTTTTGCAGTAAGGTGATAAGCGAAACAAAATATACAGTTAACCTATTTAATTTATTTTTGTACATATTATTTATTTATTTATTTTAAATTAACTTCTTTTTTTCTTTCGCACACTCTTTCTTACCGGAACAATTAAACTTTTATTATTAAATAATTTATTTATTTTTGGTATGAACATAATTTATTTTATTAGATCATGTGAGTTTGTAAAGTCTGAGCTTGTTTAACCTAGCAAAATTTGCAACTGACATAGTAATTGAAGCACGCCGCTAGCTGGTTCGTATTGTGATTTTTCATTTCTAATCTGCCATACCTCGTACTCCTACTCCGAAATTGTAGCTTCATGCGCGGTGTTGTTGGCCGCTTTTCAATGCATGATTTGTAGTTGCGAATTGGGTTGTTTTCAAAGGTTAACAGTGTTTTGTTGTGTTCTTAGAAATGGGTTGGAAAGCAGCTGAGAAACTCATTAGGCATTGGAAAGTTGTGAGAGGGGATAATGTAAGCCAAACCCTAATTCATTCTTTTATTCTCTCTCTCTCTCTCTCTCTCATTACTCTCTCTTTTGTAACAAACAGGTTATGATTATAAGGGGCAAAGATAAAGGCGAAACTGGAGTTATCAAGCGTGTTGTTCGCTCTCAGAATCGCGTCATTGTTGAAGGCAAAAATCTGGTTTGACATCATCCCTATCCCACTTTTTATGCTTTTCATTTACTGCATTCATTTCCCACTTTGTCTTTCCAGGTTAAGAAGCATATCAAGCAAGGCCAAGGTCATGAAGGGGGTATCTTCACGGTTGAAGCCCCGCTTCATGCCTCCAATGTGCAAGTTCTTGATCCTGTCACTGGGTATGTGCATTTTGTTTACAAATTGGACTTGTGATTCAACATTCAGAGCTTGGGGATATATAACCTTTACTTATGCAGGAAGCCTTGCAAGGTTGGCACTAAGTATCTTGAAGATGGTACCAAAGTCAGAGTGTCCAGGGGAATAGGAGCTTCCGGCTCCATTATTCCTCGTCCTGACATCTTAAAGATTAGAACTACACCAAGACCTTCCGTCGGTAAGCATCCGAATATCATATACCATTTCTTTCTTGTAAACTGCTAGGGCCTAGAGAGAATTGAAAGTGAGAACCTGAAAACAAACTTGGACGGATATGTGAAAGGTGTGTACAATAAGCCAATTGGGTGGCATATATAACCTAGTGATAGCAACTAGTATCTTACTAGTTTCATGAGTGTATGACTAATTCAGCAAACTAAACTATAGTTATAGTTTATTTATCGCATTTAATTCTAATGACTCTAACGATGCACCTTTGCTCATTTCTGGCTGGTGTTTGTAGCCGCACTTGTTTTTTTATAACGGATAAATAGACATACATAGTTAACCATCTGCTTGTTGTCATGCTTGCTCCTTATAGACATTTTCTAAAGTTACTCCTTTTGTTGGAATGCATAATTATAATTGGTTAGTTAGTTATCAATCACAATATAAAAGAAAACCTCTGGAAAAGTTGGGTGCAAATAGATTAAGGCCTAGCTTGGATTAGCTTCTAACTTATGAGACTCGATTAAAATAAGTTAATGATTTTTCACTTAGTAGAAAGTCCTTATAAGATTTCTGACTTCTAAGGAGAAGTTGAGTGATGGAGCTTCTAAAAAATTGATATGCAGGTAGAAACTAGAAACTAATTTCAACTTATATGAGGAGCTGTTGTTTGAAAAGCACATAGTCATCAGATTCTTTTACTATTTTTTCATGTCATAGAGTGTTGATTATACAAGGTGTAAGATTAATTGTGTTCCTTTCTATTGTCTCTCAAACCTTGCCTCTAGGAAATGTATATATATTTTTCTCTGTCTTGAAAAAAGTATTATGGGCATGCAATATGAGACATGCATACAATATAACTCAAACATGGGGATACTGTGAAAATTTTGCCACATAATATTAGTATGAAATTAATATAAAACCAAATCTTAAATTGAGATGGAAAATTGATACTTCAAAAAGTTTATGCCATGAATAATTGGAGACGATAAAATGCTGTGATTTATTTAACTATTCTGGTGTTATCTTATGTATTGGTCATACAAAATTGGAAAATGCAGCTAGCAATTTATTGACCCTTCCATCACGTGTATTCTTTTGAAGTATTGTGCTTTCTTGTATAACACCAATGTCTTGAATTATGTAATTTGCATTGATGGATTTAAGTTGTGTAATTACTTGAGTCAAAATCTCGGTTCAGTGCAGAGAATTAATTGACGTGAACTCATTCTCTTGTTCTAGTCTCATTCCCTTGAGCTATTTCCTCTGCTGTTTTAACTTTTAAGCGTGTAAACTTAGTAGGAAATGTATGCTTTGTTAGTTATGAAAGATAGATTTAAGCATTTTTCAGAAACTCTAGTCTGTTATACTTACCTGTTTGTTAATTAATATTTGACAGCTGGTCCCAAAGATACTCCAATGGAGCATGTTTATGAGAAGACATATGATGCTAAAACAGGAAGGGGCATGCCTGAACTTTAAGTAAGGAGATACATCAATTCAGTACCTTATCGAATTAGAAATTTGCTATCTCAATGAGCATGGTATGGTATCAATTTTGTCGCATCATGAATCGGTTTAATAAATCTCATTCAGATTTATGTGGGAGTTACCAATCATTTGTTCTTTTACTTAATATATAACTTCAATAGTAGCTAGCAAAATATTGATATTTTTTGTTGTCTCTTATCAATTTATTCTAGCTTCCTAGGTGCTAGTGATGGTCATTTCACTCTGAACTTGTAAATTATTAAAATGAGTAAGAAAACTCGGTTTTATTATACTTATACTTTATAACAACTTTTTGTGGCTCTAATAATTTTTTATATGATGTGGTGGAGTACCTGTTAATAGGCAACATATGTGTCTAAAGGGTCCAAGTCACGCCTCTAGTGATTTAATGAGTTCCTCCATTTGTCTTTGATTTGAATAAGCTTGATTTCTTTAGGATACCGTGAATATATATGCGGGTTCTTCTATTACTTGGAAACTCTTTCAACCAGCATGTTACAACCACATGAAGTTGGTAAAATTATCTTTTGCGGAGGATTGAAGTCTGACATTTTAAAAAGGATATCATAAGTCCTACAACTCCGTGACTTGATTGTTAAGTGTAAACTTTGTAGGTTTGTATTGGGAAGCACTTGCAGCTGATCCATTCAAGCTCACTCCTTCATATCTATTATCTTAGGTCCCATTACAAAATAATGACACAATATATGGAAATCAACTTTTGATTCTCATGAATTTTTATGATTAGATCCTATTAATTTCGAAGCGACAAAGTAACTACAATGATCTTGTTTGAAAGACAATGATGATCTTCGATCCAATTGGAATCACCAGAGTTAGATGTGTATTTCTTAATAGTTCTTTATGGAAGTGTCTACCATTGCATTTTAGGAAGATCTTTCCTCACAATGCTAGATACCATGTTGTCCATATGAAGATGAAATACAACAATGAGTTTGGCAGACCTTCCGTCATTCTGACTGATATGTATTGAGTCTGCCTGATACTCAAAATGATACTTGAGAACCCACTAGCCAGCACTCTCGCAAGGAAGAAGACATTATACATTCACCATTCACATAATTGACATTGACTTATGCAAAGACAAAATTCGACCAAGTGACTAACTCAGCTCACCACGGGGGACCAAAGCAAAGAGCTGAGGTCGGTCGGTCCCAAATGGATACTTTAAAGTGGTATAACTAGATAAGAATCCATCATGATTGGTTCATATATGAGCTAATTTCCTAACCACGATGAGAGGACTCGTTGAATGCCTTGAGGCTAACACTGATCTCTTTGTGGTCCATGTGTGACATAGATCCTAGTGTGGCCTATAACCAATTGGATATTAACTCCTAGTTTGATAAGTAGCTCAACCAAGGAAATGACAATCCACTATAAAGGTCAAAGCAACCATGAACACAACTCAAGGCTCACTCAACATCAACTTTATTTCTTAAGTAAGGTATATGACTATTCAATTTTAAATTAGTCAAGAAAGCATCAACTTTATTTTTGAAGCAAGGTATATAGCTATCCAATTTTAAATTAGTCAACAAAGCATCAACTTTATTTTTGAAGTAAGGTATATGGCTATCCAATTTTAAATTAGTCAACAAAGCACAAGGGGATTGGAGAATGTGCTTTGACTACACCAACCTCAATCTAGCTTTCTTAAAAGACTCGTATCCATTCTCGAACATTGAAAAATTAGTAGACAACTCTGCTGACTACAAGATGCTATCGTTCATGGACGCATATTCAGGTTATAACCAAATGGTTAGAGAGATGAATAAATGGGTTGATGGATGGAGGCGTGAGTGAATGGAGAGATGGGTGGTTGGTTGGGTGGATGGATGGATGAATGGATGAATGAATGGAGGAAGCGATGAGGTGTTTGGGAAGATGGATGGATGAATGAATGGATGGATGGGTGGTTGAAGAGAGGGATGTATGGTTGGATGTAACGAGGGATGAATGTATGGTTGGATGGAGAGAGGGGAGAATCAATGGATGGATGGATAGAGGAATGGAAAGAGGGAAGGCCGAAGAGTGAATGGATGGACAGAGGGATGGAAAATGGAGAGATGTATAAAGGGATTGGATCGATAAATGGATTAATGAATGAGGAATGGATGAATAAAGAGTGATGAAGGGATAAATGGTTGGAAGAAGAGGGATGAATGCAATGATGGGTGAATGGATGGATAGATGAAGGGATGTAAGAAGGGGTGGATGGATGAATGAAGGGATGAGTGAAAAGGGATATATAGAGGGAGGGATGAGTGGATGGAGAGAGATGTATGGAGAGGGATGAATGCATGGATAGATGAATGGATGAATGAATGAAGGTGGATTGATGCATGGATGTATTGATGAATGGATGAAGATGGATGGATGGAGGGAACAAATGAGGGAGGGAGAGAGAGGGATGGATGGAGGCAGGGGGATGAAGGAGGGAGGAAGGAGTGAGGGAGGGAAAATGTTAGTGATAAGGGGTGAGTGAGGGAGGGAAAATGTTAGTGATAGGGGGTGAGGAGGGAAAGTGTAAAAATAGAGAGAGAGAGAGAGAGAGTATTGAAATACTTTGTACCTTTCAGTGTACCTCATTGCGAGGGAATATTAAAATATGTCTAGATTCATCATATGCTGACTTTTAAATTATAATGTCTTTATACATTCTATGTTGACTTGTAACATATTCATTAGCTATTTTTTTTAAAAAATCTTGATATCCAGTCTTGTGATCGACTAATTTAAAGAAATCAATCTTACCTTCTACTCGTGAGGTCCCTTTAAAGACAGATCAAAGTTTTATATGAATTTGACTTAACATAAAAATTGTTTACACCTAAAGGGATTAAAACCTAAAACCTTGAGAAAAACACATTCTAAAACCTAAGCCTTGAATATTATTAATTATATAATTAGCTATTCTTAATTTTTCAAATAATTCTAAGCCTTGAATATTATTAATTATTAATTATATAATTAGCTATTCTTAATTTTTCAAATAATTTTTGACAATAGTTGTATATTATTCACATATCATATTAATGAGAACGAGAGGAGTTACATTTGTAAAGAAAATAATGAAATTTTTATCAAATTTATCATGTGGTTTGTGGTGGGACACTGCATTGCGCGAATTTAATTTGCCATCCCATATTTTATATCTGGCACTCCATATATTTTCATTTTAACAAAAGTATCCCTGCTATTATTTACCAACCAAAATTTATATTTGGTAAAAAAAATTCACTTTTACTAAGTTGTAATTTTAGAAATTTTTGATACTTAAAACGGAAAAATTAAGGTGCAATTTTTTTCACATTATATTGAAAATATAAGAAAATTTAATATATTCTGGAAAAAAAACATGCAATTTTACCACATTTTTTGAATTTGTCGATTTGTCGATGAAGAAATATCATATATTTTAAATTTTTTGATAATTGTCTAAAAAAATAATAAATGTCGAGAATTTTGAAATTTCCGCTAAACGCCTAAAATTATCAGTTATTACCAAAATTTACGGTATATAAGAAATTTTGCCTAGATTTAAAATTTTCGATAATGCAGAATAATGTTTTACTTGTGCGGTCAAAAACCCGAGGACTCATCTACATAATCATGTAAAGATTATACATAATTCTTCACCACTAATGTTGTATGTTTTTTTTTTTAACATGTTTAGAATTCAAAGGTTTTTTCGTATCTATGATATTGATAATTTACTCTGTATATGTTGTAAATGCAGATATTTCCATCTCGATCTGAAGTATTAGCATGACATTATCCATTGGTAAATAACATGTATTATATTGTCATTGTTCGTTCTAATACCACAAATGAGATGTGAGAGACGAGATATAAATTGATTATGAGTTTTTAGAGACGACGAAAGTACAAAAGGAAGAATACATTTGAAAGCAATAACTTTTTATAAGGTATTTATAGTATGAAAGTTAGATGTCCTTTTAGGTTGAGATATGAGCCAAGTGGTAGTTGTTGGAAGGTGATGGTTGTACAATCATAAATTATCTAAGGATTTAGATGGTTATTACATACTGGGCCGTCTAAAAAATCATGAAAGATAGTTTGTGAATGACCTAACGATGTGCAATATGACTTCAAAGTACATAGTTGTTGTTTCGAAAGACAGAGATCCAAAAAACTTCACGAGTGTTACCTAAGTGTATAAGGCTAAAGCTACATACAATGCAAGCAAGAGAGGTCCATTGGCAGAAATGCAAATGTTGCTGAGTCTTATTCATGGAGATAAATATATGTGTTGAACTAGAAATATGGACGACTCAAACGTTATTGCTGATATCATTTAGCACATCCTGATTTAGTGAAGTTGTTGAATATGTTTCGTTTGGTGTTGATTTTTTATTGCACACACAAAATAAATAGGTAATGACTATTGACTACCACTCATTTAAAAATTCATATTTTGATTCATTTTATTGTTGTTCACCTGTTGATTAGTGACTGTGCATCGTGATCCTAAAGGTATTGGCTACCACTACTTAAGATTGTTGGTGTTACGTCAATGAAACTTACGTTTTTGATTGGCTTTTTCTATTTGAAACATGAAAGGGAGGAGAACTTCACATGGACACTAGAGAAACTCAAAAAATTATTCTCTTACGAGAATTTGCTACCTAAGGTTGCGGTGACTGACCAAAAAATTTCGTTGATGAATGTCTAGGAAGTCGTGTTTTCAAATTCAACTCATCTGTTGTGTTCGTTCCATATTTCAAAAAACATTAGTATGAAGTGTAAGGAGTGTGTTAAATCAGAAAGACAAAAACATGTCATAGATATATGGAACAACATCATATATTTAAATAGAGAGTTAATTTGTGGAACACTTGAAGCATTTATGTGAGTGAAACATGGTTGCCACCTCATAAATAAATATTTGTTGTTGTTTGGACTAATATAATCATTCATAACACAACAACACACATGTACATGGATGTGAGTTTAATGTTATTACATTATTAAACATAATTTAACATATATTTCTATTAATGGTTTTCAGGGTGGAGTGTGCTCATTGGAGAATAAAAAATATGCTCACTACGAATCGAGGAGATTTTTGAATAATTTTATTCATACTTGCTTAGAAAATTATAAAATATTTCTTTACTAAATTTTAGAACTTTGTAAAATGAGAAGAATTTAATATGAATTTTTTAAGTTTCAAACAATAACGATAAAAGTAATGAAAATATCGACTTAGAAATTAAATTTTGAGTTTTTTTTTCCGAATTTTTTATATCGTTCTTAACATGTCTGTAAAATAATCATTTAAAAATTCACATTAGTTTAACACGAGGGACTAAAACTATATGCATAGTAATTTTTTAGGATTAAAAGGTGCAATTTTTTTTATAAAGATCAAAAATAAAAATTGATAATTTTATAGGGAGTAAAAATATATTTAACCTTAAAATTAATTATATTAACTTAATAAATAATTTTCATTTTAATAAAAATTCAAAAATTTAACATTTTTAATATTAATTAAAAATTTACATATAAATCGCCCTAAGTTAACGAGTTTGGAGTTTTCTTATTTATATTTTTTTAAAGAGTAATGCTATAGTATGTGAAATATTTAACCCATGAAGGCAACGAATGTATACGTGGCTCTACATTCTTTCTTTAAACTAAATATTAATTATATAATTTATATTAAATAAGTCAATATAAAAACAGATTAATGGTTGAATACACGTTCGTGTGGTTTCCACGAAAAATAGCTTCGTAACATTTAGCATTTTCCTTTTCTAAATAATTTTCCAATATACTAAAGTTCTAATATTTGACTTTAATGTTCTTTGTGCAAAGGCACTTTAACACTTAACAAGAGTAACATATGTTTTAGAAAGAGTGAATTTGTTTTAACTTTTATTAAAAATGACTTTTATAATATTATACATATTTTTTGTAAACGAGTTTGTAAATTTTATTTTTTAAAAATTTTAAATAAATTTTCAATTTGAATAGTTGTTCTTAAAATTGTTATTTTAGGTATTTTATCCTTTATTAATTTTCTTTTTAAATATTAAAATTTCAAAAAATCACTTAATTTTGAAAATAATTTTAAATAAATTTTTATAAAAATTATTTTTAAAATATATATTTTTAAAAAATTTGTAATTTTAATTATCTATTGGTCTTTAATAATATATATATTTATGTTATATGATGTCAAAATTAATGTTTTAATTTAAAAAAATAAATATAAAAAATTTATAATATTTTAAAAACGATTTTGTAAAATTTATTTTTAAAAATATAAAGAAAAAACTATTTTTTTAAAACAGAAACAAACATATACCAAATATCATGTTAGAGGATGAATCAATTTTTTAACGTTAAAAAGTTATTTTAAAAAAATGAAGTCAAAAACTAAATTAAATGAATATTTATTTTATCAAAACTATAGTAGTAAAGTAGATGTCTTTTATTTTTTATTTTTTATTTAATTTGAGAGAGGATCTCCTCCACTCGCAATATTTTTCTCTTTCAATATATATATAGCGGAGGCCGGGGGTTAAATTGTTGAGCCCCTTGTACTTTATACCACTACCACTCGCTTTTTCGCTTTCACTCTCTCTAGTTCTTCGTAGTAGCGAAAATGGTAATATTTGCTCCTTTGTGTTTCTGTTTCAATTTCTGTAGTTTGATGTTATATTTTTGTGTTTGTGTATGTAGTTGTTTTTCTCGTACTTCAAAGATTTGGTGGGAAGGGAAGTGACGGTAGAACTCAAGAACGATTTGGCCATCAGAGGGACATTGCATTCTGTTGATCAATACCTCAACATCAAGCTCGAAAATACTCGCGTTGTTGATCAAGACAAGTACCCTCACATGGTATTCACCTCTCTCTCTCTTAGGGTTTTATTATAGTGTATTCAAATTCAATTTAGGGTTTAGGGTTTTCTAGGATAAAGACATGGTGGATGGAGCAATAGCTAGACAATGCAAAAAGAGGAGATATATTGTTCTTGATTCTTTTTTTCACCAATTCAAATGTAATATTTTTCATAGATCTAATAATGGTGGATGGAGCAATAGCATTAGGTGGCTACTAATAGGTTAGAGCAGTGGTAGGTTATATTGAGGTGGGGGGTTTTATTAAGGAACGTGCATAGTTGTAAGTTTCAATACCAGTAGCAGGTTTGCAACAGATTATGCTTATAGTTCAAACCTAACAACTATTAAAGGTACATATTCTTTGGGTTATGGGCACTGGTGGATTATAATTTCGGACCCACAACCCACCATTTGCAACTGAGCATACTCAGCTTTCTTCTTAACTTGTATCCGACCTTCAACTGGACCTGCCCGTTTCTCCAAAGCATCTGTTGCCAGTTTATATGGGTTTCGGGCGGGTCTCTTATCTCTGCTCACCTCTAATGCTGAGCATCCCATACTACATGATATGGGGCTCGGGCACTCTATATCTATGAAGTACTGACACCTCTATAAAAAAGGCGTGTCCGTGTCAATGTCGGATACTTGCACCGACACTTGATATTACGTCTAATTTATTTATTTCTTCAAATTATTGCTGGTGTCCCCGTGTCAGTGTCGGGGTCTTTTTAGAGGTGTCCGTGCTTCATAGCTCTATAGTATCCAAGTTCGTATCATAGCACCCCCCCTAAGAGCCTCCGTCTTGGAAACTGGCACTTTACTACACTTTACTTGGCTTTTTAGCCAGTCCTTTTGTTGGTAGCTCACTCCAAGCCACCAACAACCAGCTATGGTACCAATTGATAAGTATTCGAACTTTTGGGGAACTCTCCCTTAAAAGATAGCCATCAAGGGGGGAGAATCAAACCGCTTAAATACTCCACCAAGCATCCCGAATTGCTCGATATGGGGACTCGGGCACCCCATAATAGTTAGCTCTATCAGAGGGAAGGGGTGCAAGTTTCTTTGTTGGAAATCGTCACAGATAGGCTTCACTTTCATGGAGCAAAAATTTTAGAAGTAGAAAAAAATGTCATAACTATGCTTGAATCTTGATTATAGTGTTGTGCTAAATTATTTGGATTTTATTTGTGTAATCTGTATTTTAGATCTTAACAAACCCCAAACAATGTTGAAATTAGGTGTTGTATTGGGTTCTCAGTAAAACCGTTAAGTATGAAAATTTCCTTCGTCGACAATTCTTTTGGTTCCTTATCAGTTTCAACATTTGGATCCTTGTTTTTTTCGTTGTTGGAGGTGTGTCACATTGTTACTCTTCTTCTACATGAGTCTTTGTCTGTTAATATGAAATGGATGTATTTGTGGGAATGTTTTGCACTGGTAAGTTGCTTTCGTTCTTTGATTTGTGCTCAATGTTATGGCTTAACAATTTTATTCAACGAGGTGATATATTTTACTTCATCCACTTTTAAACAGAGTTGGAAATCAGTAATTTTGCACAATTATAGCCATAGTATAGTAGGGGGATTTTGTATTTTTGAGTCAGCCTACTAATGTTCATCTATCCTATTTTTGTTTTAGTAATTCTTCATGAAATTGGAGAAATTTAAACCATTATAACTTATATCTTGAAGGGCGTTGGTAATTGGGAAGAGTGCTGGGATTTTGGACGTCCAAACTGATTTTGATCTTATATAGGATCAGACGAAACATTAAAGATCATAAATGAAGGGAGTGTAACATTATCTGTAAGATCATATCTTTTTTTAATGATAATATAACTAATTAATATCTGTAATTATGATTAAACTCAAGAATTTAGATATTTATTTGATAGTGATTATAAAAAAATAAAAATGAGCATTACAAGAATAGTATAGTTTCATAAAATGGGCTAAGAGGGAATATGTTTTTGAAGGAGGGAATATGTATTTGAAGGAGGGAATAATTTTTTAATGATAACATAACTAGTTAATATAGTTCACAAAATGGGCTAAGAATATGTTTTTGGAGGGAGTATGTATTTGAAGGCCAGGCCCAGGAGCTAATTCTCAGCTATTGTATCTCAAAGAAAAGAACTTTAGTGAAAAAGGAAGAAAAATGCGAGTCTCAGATCAATGGGACAGAGTAAGAGAGTTTGAGGGCAGAGAGAGGGAGAGAGATAATGAGTTGAGACTTGAGAGATACGGATAGAGAGGTTGAGGGTTTAGGGTTGAGGGATAGAGATAAATATAGATTTGAGAGACAGGCTGATGGGTTTGATATGAGAAACAGAGTCACATGAAGGATTGTTGTTGATGGCTTCTGTGGCTGGTTGTTGTTGTTGTCCGTGTGTCATTATCTCACATTGTAGTGCAGCTTAAAACTATCATTAGGTTCATGAAAGTATTACAATCCCACTGTTCCTACAAATTTCCATGGGGATTCCAGCCAATATTTTGTGTGTATCAATCCACAGTGGCATTGCAATATTAAGCAAGTGATCTTGACAAACATGTTTGTTGAGCTTGTTTATATTCTTGATTAATAGCTTTTTGTTTGAAGGGGATACCTTATTGTTAAGTGCTATGGCCCTGAAATGAATAGTTGGTTATTTTGGTATGCCATTAAAAAAGATATGAACATAGCAAAGTTTAATATGTTGTATTTTCGTACCATATAGAATAAATGTGTGGGTATGCTGCTATGATAGATTAGACAAATGGGGATATTTTACAAGGGTATTTGCATAAGGTTTACAGAATTTACCTTTGGGTTCGAGGGAATTGAGTTAAATTAAAAATTTAGCAAATTTCTCAAATCATCTGGTCACCTTTTACATGCAGAGAATATAACTGAGTTATTTTCCGATTAATTTTGTTGTATATGGCTTCCTTAATTTGATTGACTTAACTTGCTCCAGATTTGGTTCTATTTTGAATGCTTATTAGTCAGTAACATGTTATTGTTTTATGTCAGCTTTCTGTAAGGAATTGCTTCATCAGAGGATCGGTGGTGAGATATGTACAATTGCCTCCAGAAGGTGTGGACATTGAACTATTGCATGATGCCACAAGGAGAGAAGCCCGGAGTGGTTGATTTTGTTATTATTGTACGTACGAGACATCTATATGCTGTAATATCATAGATGTTATCATTCCTGCTTAATTAAGAAACTATCAGAATGTCAAGGCTATGTAACTTAAGAATTTTTCTGCTTTACCGTGACAAAGTAATATGCATCTATTCAAAGAAACGTGTTAATGTATGGAATTATGAAAAACAGGTGTAATGCTCACTGTTTAGTACATGAATTTGCATTGTCAACATTTCAGTTATTTGAAATTGAATGGCTTATTACTGAATTCATGACACATAAATAAAGATATCGGTAACCCTAAACATAACCACCATTGACACGAATAATTTGACCATTCACCCATTCAGCAGAATCAGTAGCCAAAAATCCGACAACTGGAGAAATTTCATTCACCTTCCCGATTCTACCAAACGGACTCTCTTCCTCCGTTTTCTTCACCATCTCCTCCGTCTTCCCGGAGAAAAACATCTCCGTCGCAACAGGCCCCGGAGCTACACAGTTCGCAGTAATCCCCGTCCCCTTCAGCTCCTTCGCCAGAATCTTCGTCATCGCCTCTACAGCTGCCTTAGACGCCGTATACGCGCCGAACCCCGGCTTCAGCGCCGCCACCAACGACGAAGTTAGCAGTATGATTCTCCCTCCTCCGCCGCGCTTCAATCTGTTCGCCGCCTCCTTTGCACACAGAAACGCTCCTTTTGCGTTTACGTTCATGATGCGCTCGAAGCTTTCAACACTGGTGTTTGCTATGGTAGGATACTCGGCGTCGAGGACGCCGGCCGAGTTAACCAGGATGTGAACCGGTGAGTGGAAGGCCCTCTCAGCGGAGTCGAAGAGGTACTTCACGCCGTCTGGATCTGATACGTCGGCGCGGACCGTGATGGCTCGTGGAGTGGCTTGGTCGTTGTTGGTGTTGATCTCGGCGGCGACTGAGTCGGCATGGTTGGAGCTGGAAGTGTAGTTGATGATGAGTCTGGCGCCGAGGGAAGCTAGGTGGAGAGCGATCTCTCGTCCGATTCCCCGAGAGGAGCCGGTCACGATTGCAACTCTGTCTTGAAGCGGTAGAGAAGCCATTCAAGTGTGTGGCTGCTGAGTTGAGTTTATTTTAAACAACTAAAAGGGAATAAACTATTCTCTCAACTCTTTCTATTCTATCTATTCTAGACTCTTCATTTATCATTTATAATTCACTTTACAATAACTCTTTTAATAAATAAATAGTTACTGTTTATTAAACAAGTAGCAATTCACTTTATATTTTGAATTCTTTTCAATTTTTATTTTACTTTTGTATGTTTTTATTTTAGGGAATTTTTTTTTTCAAGAAATTCTTTTTCCTTTTGGTGGGAAATTTTTTCCTTCTTCCTACTTTCTAATTTTTAAAATCTATTTTTGGATTTTATATTTATTATTATTATTTTTGAAAAAAAGATAACTTTACTAACCAAAAAATACAAAAGAACAAGACGATCGCACGAATCGATCCCATAAAAACACCACACAGACAAAAGAAAGCCTAGTCTAACATTAACATAATAATCTTACGCTTAATCTTTAAAACAATACCATCCTTTAAAGATAATATTGTTTTTGATTTCTATGAGAGTAGCTTCCCTATTCATCTTGTTAAAAAAAATATGAGAGTTCCTATACTTCTATAAAAAAATATGAGAGTTCCTATACTTCTAAATGCCATATACAGACTCTACAACTGCGAGCTTCATTAAAGTAGCTTTCCAACCATTATCCTTCCTCTTAGATACGATCTAAGAGAGCTCAATGTCCCAACTGTTAGGCGTGTGGGGCTGCTGAATCCAAGCCAAAACAGAACTCTAAATAAACTTCTCCCGACACTCAAATAACAAATGCAAAGTAGTTTTATCATTATTGCAGGAAGCTCACTTTTTGTTATCGACCATTCCATAACTGAAAAGTCTACTCTTTGTGGCAAAACTATGCTGGCAGGCAAGCCAGAAAGTAAACAAAGATCTTTGTCTAGCTGGGTTGTGCCTCAAAATCTTGGACCAAACCATATCAAGGCCAATGAACAATGCATAATACACTTCTTTCATGCAGAACTTCTGCTTAAGCATCAATTCATCCAATAAAGCTAGCATACTATCAATAAACATTCTATGATCTAAGATTTTCCTCGTATTTCAGGTACTAGTTGTTTTAACTTTTACCTCTCTAATGTTACAATCTTTTATGTAGTATGTAACACTCCAATTCTATCCCGGTAATTATTAAGAAAATCAGAGTCATAAAATTCTTTTTCGATAAACGATTGGAGTATTACAATTCAACTTCAACTTCAACAACAACATGTTATCACAGGTACATAACACATAAATACTCGGATGAACTAAAACCATATGAATCAACTTTATCAATATTAAACAGCGAAATTACATTAATCAACTTGGATGACATATCATCTTTTCAACTTAAAACCATTTTTAAAATCAAGAAATACTTTTCATGTATCAACATAGTTATTCAAAACCAAAACAACAAAACAACTAGCGTTCATTCTCCGAGTGTTACGTATCAGAGTGACAACCCGACTCGAACTAACTGCAACTGAATCTTCATTCTCAAATACCCGCACGTTATCCACGTAGAGGCAACATCACAACAGAAGGGGTGATTATCAAGTGTATGATAAACCATATATTAGAATTTAGGCATACAAAATTACCACTTCAAACAACATAACTATACATAGATATAGGATTTAACACTTTTTTTTAAAATTATTATTATTATTATTATTATTATTATTATTATTATTATTATTATTATTACTATTATTATTATTATTATTACTATTATTATTATTACTATTACTATTATTATTATTATTATTATTACTATTATTACTATTATTATTATTATTATTATTATTATTATTATTATTATTATTATTATTATTATTATTATTATTATTATTATTATTATTATTATTATTATTATTATTATTATTATTATTATTATTATTATTATTATTATTATTATTATTATTATTATTATTATTATTATTATTATTATTATTATTATTATTATTATTATTATTATTATTATTATTATTATTATTATTATTATTATTATTATTATTATTATTATTATTATTATTATTATTATTATTATTATTATTATTATTATTATTATTATTATTATTATTATTATTATTATTATTATTATTATTATTATTATTATTATTATTATTATTATTATTATTATTATTATTATTATTATTATTATTATTATTATTATTATTATTATTATTATTATTATTATTATTATTATTATTATTATTATTATTATTATTATTATTATTATTATTATTATTATTATTATTATTATTATTATTATTATTATTATTATTATTATTATTATTATTATTATTATTATTATTATTATTATTATTATTATTATTATTATTATTATTATTATTATTATTATTATTATTATTATTATTATTATTATTATTATTATTATTATTATTATTATTATTATTATTATTATTATTATTATTATTATTATTATTATTATTATTATTATTATTATTATTATTATTATTATTATTATTATATTATTAGTATTATTATTATTATTATTATTATTATTATTATTATTATTATTATTATTATTATTATTATTATTATTATTATTATTATTATTATTATTATTATTATTATTATTATTATTATTATTATTATTATTATTATTATTATTATTATTATTATTATTATTATTATTATTATTATTATTATTATTATTATTATTATTATTATTATTATTATTATTATTATTATTATTATTATTATTATTATTATTATTATTATTATTATTATTATTATTATTATTATTAGTATTATTATTATTATTATTATTATTATTATTATTATTATTATTATTATTATTATTATTATTATTATTATTATTATTATTATTATTATTATTATTATTATTATTAATGACATTATTATAGTAATGAACCATTAACTATACATAGATATAGGATTTAACACTTTATTATTCCTATCATAAATATAATTATATATACTGCTACATTATATGCATTTCAAATGGTTATACACCTAATTTATAAAAGGTTACTCATCATTGTATTGTAAATTAATGTATAAAGAATCACTGTAGCCATGTTTAGATTGCAACCAAAGCCAAAGTCAAAACATGATACTGATTTTTATCATGGTACAATTTAATTTAATAATGAAACGTGATGACGAGAAACATATATATATTTAATGGTATGCCCTTAGGCACACTTTACAAAGTCCGGGGCGTAGAGCCAAGTTTGGAATGCATCAATGTGCAGAGTCCGGGCCATAAAGGTGTGGTATGAAGTCGAAGAGGATACACCTGAAACTAGTATCTTAACAGGTCCAGCTGAGATGTAGTGAACTCATGAGGGTACACTCGAAGATGCAAAGCTCGTGCCATAGAGGCGTGTCATTAAGCCGATGAGGATACACCTGGAACTAGTACCTTAATAGGTCTAGCCGAGGTGCAGTGCACTCATAAGGGTATACCCGAAGATGCAGAGCTCGTGCCATAGAGGCGTGGCATGAAGCCGGGGAGGATACACCTAAAACTAGTACCTTAATAGATTCAGTCGAGGTGCAGTACACTCATGAGTTACACCCTATTTGATCTTTACACAGACTAAACTTTTTTACGGTGCCTCATTGCCCACATAGGGGGAGAAAGACAACACCTTTATCTCTAAACATAAATTAGATTATTTACAACCGGCAGAGACATTTAGCTCGCCTTATACAACAATATTTTAAACAATTTTGAAAGTATAAATTTGTATTCTATCTGGCTTCACTTTTGATTCTTTGTAATCGGAGATAAGTTTGACTGTTAACTTCTATAATTTCCGACCCACGTTATCTCTGTTTCTATTGTCCATAGTTGTACTGACTTTTGCTGGATTGGAGCCCCAACGTAAGGATGCTGGAGTTCATCAAATCTCAGGTATCTAAGGAGGTTTTTCTAGAAGGATTCCTGGATACTAGTGGCCTCTATAGTGTTTCCTCTCAGTCAGTGGAATCTCCAGCTTCAAATGCTGTTAGCTTGTCCACCGGAGATCATTCTCAAGTTCTTGAAAGTTTTGTCTGTAATAAATTGTTTGTTTGGCATAATATGTTAGGACATACAAATTCTGTAAATCTCAAGTCTATACTAAAACTCTGTAATATTGCCTCATCCAATAAAGATGATATACTGTAATGTTGGCAAATCTCACAGATTGTATACACCTTTATCCACAACTGTTTATTCCAAACCTTTTGAACTTGTACATGTTGATTTATGGGGACCATCTCCCAATCCTTCTAGTCAAGGCTATTTGTACTATATGGTTGTTGTTGACACTTACACCAAGTACACTTGAGTGTATTTTCTAAAACAAAAATCTGAAGCTTTAAGTTGCTTCACCCAATTTCTTGTCTATGTCCAAACTCAGTTTCAAGTACAAGTAAAAGTTGTTCAGACTGATTTTGGGGGAGAATTTCGACCTCTGACAAAAATTTTGAGTGAGAAAGACATAAGTCACAGATTAACCTGTCCACACACTACGCACCAAAATGGTACTATGGAAAGAAAACACAGAAGCATAGTAGAGATGGGCTTAACAATTTTGGCTCATGCTAATATTCCTGTTGAATTCTGGGATCACAGCTTCACTCAGACAATGTATCTTCTAAATAGACTTCCCACATCTAATTCTCCAGCATTCACATCTCCATTTCATGCTCTTTTTAACACCATTATCAAGGCATAAGAGTTTTTGGCTGTCTTTGTTTCCCTCATTTAAGACCGTTTAATAAGCACAAACTCCAGCTAAGAAGTTCTGAGTGTGTTTATTTAGATGTATCTTGTGACACCCCGATTTAATTCAGAAATTAAATAAATAGGAATTTAATTATTTAATTAATTAAGGACTTGAATTAATTATATTTTTGGAATTTATGGGATTAATTGAAGAAAAGAAGAGATGGAGGTGTGAGGTGTAATTAGGGGTGTGAGGAGTAAATTACACTACACTTACTAATTACCATTTGTTTTATTTTATTGGAATAAATAAAGGATTATTAGAAGGAATATAAAAAGGAAAAGAAAAGAAAATAGGTTTTTTTGGAAGAAAAGCTATTATACGTAGAGTTGGAGAAGAGAAGAGAGGAAAAAAAACCTAGAAGCGTCGAATCTCAAGAACCCACAAGGTAAGGGTGATTTCGATGATTAATGCTTATTATAGGTTTTGATGTTGATTCTATAGATCATGGCATGTTAGGAATCGTGTTTAGGAAATTCTAGGTTTCCATGGATGTATACCTAATAGTGTCTGGTGTCGATTGAGTCCGATTGTGTCGAATGTGTATGGAATGTGATTAGAGTGTCGAGATGAAAATAGATGATGGAAACATGTTGTTTGATGAGATAGATGATGAAAAATGATGTGTTTTAGTGTTTCCCATGTTGGAGTTCGTATGGGTAAAATGGGTTTAATTGAAAATGGAAGGATCTTGTCAAAAGTGCGAAAATGACATTTTAACACGCAGAACCGGTTCTGATATGACGGAACCGGTTCCCCATTCAAAATCGGGCGGGTAATTTCAACTTTCGGAACCGGTTCAGTGCATTTTCAATTTTTCAAAACTTCAAAATTCATAACTTTCAAACCGTAAGTCCGTTTTGAGCGCTTTTGGACGTTATTTTCTAAATTTAAAGCTCTATTTTATGAAATGAAAATATTTTCCAAAACTTGAAATTATTTTGAAAATGGGCCAAATTCAAATAGATGACTATTGACGACGATTGATGTGTATGAGAGATCCCGTGGTGATGGATATATTGATACAGAGTGAATGTAAAGCATGTTATCTGTTGTTATGTGTGCATGATGGTTGGATTATCATGTTTTTGAGGTTGATTCGATGATGATTGATGTATTCATGATTGTATTGATATCATGTGTTTGTTGGTGTTGTATATGCCCGATGGTCGTTGATCTTAGTTGTCGTTGTTGTGATATATCGGTGATAGGCTTACCAATTGAAGGGTAAGTGTTTGGCATATTTATGCTTTGTGATGAATTGTTTCATGATAGGTGATTATATCATGTGGTGGTTGATGAGGGTTTATGATGTCCGATATGGTCATAACTGTGTTGATGTATGCATGATTGGTTGATATATCATGTGGATTGGTTTGCATGTTATCGATGTTAGATGTATGCATGATTAGTTGATATATCATGTTGATTGTTGAGATTCGCTTATGTTCAATGAATGTATACATAGACGATTGATGTTGCATGCTAATGATGTGCGTGCATATGCATTGTTTGGTGAAGTTAATTCCCATTGTGCGGAATTTGACTTGGATTGCCGATAACCGATACCGAGTGAGGATGGGTGGTTAGGCTGGATTCGTGTCCAGTGGTTATGGACGAATCGATGGTACCGTATCCGGTTGATGAATGGATCGGTGTTGGGTGACTTGGTCACAGTCGGCACCGCATGCATTGAGTCATTATATTTGTATGGAATAGTAACATGTTAGGATGTCTTCCGTTACTATTCTCGATTGATGATTGTTGTGCATGATGATTATATGGTTGTAATTGTGTATTGAATCGGTTATGTTGAAATGGGTGGATTAATATGCTAGAAATATATTGTTAATTGAGAAGCTTATAATATGCTTTAATTATGAGAAGTCTCACCCTTACTTTACCATTTCGATTAAATTAGCGGTGAGGAGTCGGTGAGGATGGCTCTAGAGCTCATCATTTTAGTCCGTGTGTCGTGTCATGCTCTGATTAGGTTGTAACACTGGGGAACGCTTAGTTAAGAGAATCATTATTGTTTAATAGTTTTGGATTTGAATTCCTTGAGAACTATGATGTTTTATTAAATTTTGGGTTGGTATCTCCGCTGTGTAAGACATGGTCTTATAATGATTAAATTGTTGAATGATGATCCTCGCATGGCTGTTTGAATGAAGGTTTATTCTATTTATTAATTGTGACATCCCGTGATTACCGTGTTAAACTCTGATTAAAGATGATTTAAATGTTAATTTAATTAATATATTCGGGGTATTTAGATGGGGTGTTACATATCTCCTTAGCATAAAGGTCATAAGTGCCTTAGTAAAGAGATCAAGATTTATATCTCAAAGGATGTTGTCTTTGATGAAGCAAAATATCCTTTTACTTCCTTGTTTCCTTCTGGTGGCACGAGTCAGTCAAGCACTTCATGTTCTGATAATGATCTTTCTATGTATAGATTGATGGTGTACAAAAATACTTTTGAAAATACTGCAGTTAGTTAGTCTTGTCAGTCTAGCCTTGATCAGTCTCTAGATGCATTAGATCATGTTGTCATTCAAAATAACACTGATAACTCTGCACAACAACCCTCACTTGCTAAGTCTCCTCAAACTCTGACAGACATCTCTAATGGTCTAAACAATACTTCTGTGTCTGTTGAATCTGCAACTTTCTTGGACCTAAGTCAGTCTGCTCATGTATTTGTGCCCACACAGGCCATCAACAACTCTCCTCTTGTGTCCACTAAGTCAGAACTTTCTCCCTCCATTCATGACACAGTGCCAAAATCTGGTCTTTCAACCAATAATCATCCCATGGTAACCAGAGGAAAATCTGGTTCTTTAAAACCTAGAGTCTTTCTAGCACATTTTGAACCTGTCACAGTTAAACGGGCTCTTTCACAACCTCGTTGGTTTGAAGCTATGCAGCAAGAGTACAATGCTCTAATGGAAAAACATACTTGGACTCTCACCACTGTTACTTCTCATAGAAACGAAATATGATGCAAATGGGTGTTTAAGGTGAAAGAAAACTCTGATGGCTCCCTCAACAAATACAAAGCTAGACTGGTTGCTAAAGGGTTCAATCAGCAATATGGTTTTGATTATCATGAAACACTTTCTCCTGTCATCAAACCTGCTACTATCAAAGTTCTACTCACTCTAGCTCTCACATTTCAATGGGATGTTCAACAAATTGATGTTAACAATGTTTTTCTAAATGGATCTCTTGAAAAAGAAGTCTACATGAGTCAACCACCAGGTTTTGAATCTGCCAACAAATCTCTTGTCTGCAAATTAAATAGAACCTTGTATGGGCTTAAACAGGCTCCCAGGTCTTGGTATAAGAAGTTGCACAAGAAACTTTTTTAGTTTGGGTTTATGGCAAGTAAATGTGATCATTCCCTATTTGTGTACAATCATCAAGGAATCACTATGTATGTTCTGGTCTATGTGGATGATATACTTGTCACAGGATCTTCTGCTCCATTAGTTCACAAAGTTATCTCCAAGCTTCACAGTGAATTTGCCTTGAAGAAACTTGGCAAGCCAGAATATTTTCTTGGCCTTGAAGTCAAATATCAGCACAATGGCACACTTGTTCTTACTCAAACTAAATATATAAGGGATCTGCTGAGTCGAGTAAACATGGAAGAAGCAAATGGTGTAGCTATTCCTATGCTCAGCAGTTGTAAACCTAGCCGGTTTGGTACAGATAAAATGCAAGATCCTTCCATTTACAGATCAATTGTTGGAGCCCTGCAGTAAGAGCCTATAATGACTCTGATTGGGTGAACGATCCGAACGACAGAAGATCAACTTCTGGCACGAGTATATTTGTTGGACCCAACTTGATCTCATGGACCTCCAAGAAACAAACTCTTGTAGCTCATTCGAGTGCTGAAGTAGAATATAGGGCATTGGCGCATACTACAGCAGAGTTACTCTGACTGCAATCCCTGCTCACTGAGTTATAGGTGAAATGCTTCCCTCCAACTCTGCTTTGTGACAAGCTTAGTGCTATTTTACTCAGTCATAATCATGTGTTGCACGCTCACACTAAACACATTGAGTTGGATATTCGTTTAGTTCGTGAGAAAGTTGTGGAAAATAAACTTCGCATTCAGCATGTACCAGCTTCCGCACAATTGGCTGACATGCTCACTAAGCCTCTCTCCAGCTTTGCGTTCAAATATCTCAAGAGCAAACTCAAAGTTGTTGTTGTTCTAGATTGCAAGGTCACTGAAGAATCCATGTCTCCCAATGACCTTGAGGGGAGTATTAGTGTATTTGGGCTTAGTAGTCTATTGTATAATGGGCTTAGTGGTTTATTGTATAATGGGCTTATGAGTCATTAGGCTTCAATCTCTTTCCATTCTTTGTAAGCCATTTTATCCATAGAGTTATGGCTGGCTATGAGAGAGTGTAAAGATATGATGTAAAACTCCTTTTGTAATAGAAACTCAGAATCACTTGCTCCAGAACTTCAGGTCCGTTCGTCTCAGAACTTCTGGTCCTTTCGTCCCAGAACTTCTGACTCTTTCTTTCAGAACTTCTTGTAATCTTGCTTTCATCTCTTCCATTGATAATGCAAGCTTGTCATAAATCTAACACTAACAGCGGAAGGAATTCAACATTCATCGTACTCATGCTTCATATTATCCTAAGTGGTGTAAATCTATGGTGGATCATCTTAAGTGCAATATTGAAGCTTCATTTTTAATAACAAAGTTGGTATATGCGTTCGCATTAGAAATGACACATCCTTTACGAAATGTTTCTCATCTATAACGGAGTCATTAAGTATAGTTTTATTTATACAAAAATATTCAACGGCTACATAACCTAGTTTGTTTTATCTTGTTTCCTAAAATTAGTTTTCGACGAATCAATTTTTCCCCTCATAAATCTAAATGCCTATGTATTCGGTTAGTTAGTTTTCATTCATTTGTTTCATTAATTATTAGATTTGGCTAAATATCACTTAGCTATAATGGATAAATCTTTTCTTATCAAATCTTATTACATACCAGTAACAAACTCGTGCCTACGCACGGGTTCTCATTTGGTACGCGCATATTTTTACATAATATATTTGTTTTAAATAAAAGGTTAAAAAAATTAGATTAATATTTAAAAAAATCGTATATAAAAATATTAAGATCTATAATAGATTTTATGCGTATATCATTTAAGGATGATAAATATTTGGATCATAAATACTATTTTTCGTATATACAAATATTTAATCAATAACATATTTTTCCCGTAAAAAAATATTATTTCTATAACAGATTTATTTCCAGCATATAATTTTTTCCAGATATAGTTTACAAAAATATCTGAATCAATAGTAAATTTTCGTATATAAAAAATATTTAGATCAATAATATAATTTTTCCCGTTTACGATTTTTGGATAAATAATACATTTTTCCGTATACAAATGTTATGTTTGTTTTCGTATCATTTACAAAAAAATATTTGGATCAAAAGTAAATTTTCATATATAAAAATATTAAGATCAATAATAAATTTGTTTCCCCCGTATACCATTTTTTAATCAAAGATTTTTATAGTATAAATATCATTTTTAGTATATACAAATATTATTTCTCGTATATCAATAGAGTTTTTCCCGTATACAAATATTATTTTTGTTTAGGCATCGTTTACAAAAATATCTAGATTAATAGTAAATTTTCGTATATTAAAATATTTAGATCAATAATAGATGTTATCTCATAGATCACTTTTAGATAAAAAAATATTTGAATCATAAATACTATTTTTCGTATATAAAAATATTTGAATCAATAATAGACCTGTTCCCATATTCAAATATTATTTTTGTTTAGGTATCGATTACAAATATATCTAAAAATTTACGAAAAATACAATATGACATTTCTATAAATTCTATTAAGTTTCTCTCACCATTTTTATTTAAGAAAAAAGGATAAATCTATAAAAAAAAATATAGATCTATGAAACTTGTTTAAGAACAATAAAACTTAATCTTTAAAAAGAGTAGATATGAAGAAAAAAATTTATTTTCAACTATTTTTATTTTAAAAAAAAAATTATATTTATTATTTCTTATTCTATACTTGGAAGGATGAAATTGAAAAACTATTTGAAACTCATATTTACCTTTTATCTTGAAAAATGTATCAAATGTTAAATTAATATTATGAAATGTTGAAAGAAGAGATTTGGAAGAAGAAATTTAAACAACGAGGAAGTTTCAACATTGTGAGATAATGAAAAATATATATAAATATGGTGAGAGGAAAGACATGATGAATGAGTAGGTGAGAAAAAATATATGGAGATATATGTGTTTGTTAAATAAAATGCGTTACGAAATAAAAAAAGCATTGATGAGAGATATGATAAGATTGTCAAAGATAACATTGGGAATGAAAAAGAAAGATAAAAATATGAATATGATTTTTTGTTGCACATGAAATGATGAACAATCATGTGGGAATTAGTTGGAATCTATAATAAAAAGACAATATTTAACCTCAAATTAGTAATATGTTTGAAAAATAACAAAGGGTAAAAATGTGATTTCCAGAACATCAATTTTTCTTATATTATAGATTATATTTCACTGCTTATCACTATCAATTAATTAAAATTTTAAATTCTTTTACTATACGGATTATAATTTTCTTAAATTTATCATTTATTTCATTTTGTGATTGATTCTTTTTCTCATAAATCTTCCCAAGTAAATCTATTAAGTACCAAATGTTATAAAAAAAGTTATTTTAATTTTATCTACTATATTGTGATGCAACTCTATTGAACTCAATTCAGTTCAAAATCTTAAATGTCAAAATTAATTAAATTTTTGACGACTTATAAAAAATTGATATATTAATATTTTAAATTTAGATAAATTTTTAGTTTCTAATATGATAAAAACTAAATATTTTTAAAAATAATTGATAAAACATAATGTTTGATCAAACATATTTAAAACAAAAACAATCATTTTTAAGAGAGTAAGTTAAGCCTTAAAAAATATTCTTTATTAATCGTTTTATTTTTTTTAAGTTTTGATTCCCATTTGACTGTTGGTCTATATTTCATTTTTATTTTTAATTTTAAGATCAAATTAATTAATATACCATTTTTTTTTGTGATGTGTGACTATCCTATCTACATAAATTAATCTTTATTATTATTTACTAGCACAGTGACTTCACTAAAATAAAGAGGAGCCAACACATCTCTACATATCTATATATCTTAGAAAGCAAGAGCCAACACATAATCCATTATTGAGCATCGCAATTAAGGCTGAAGATTTAAATTATCAATCCATTCCTCTAAGACTGATTCTTTAGATGATGGCTGATAATCATAGGATAAGAGTATAGACAGTACGAGAAATTAAAATTGACGCTCAAATTAGGTGATGCTTGAGATGTCATCTTTGTTTTGCAGATTAGCTCGTCAAGTCATGCATTTACACAAAAGAAGTGTTAACTATAATATAGTGCATACATATACCTTAAAGCAAGTATTCTAACAAACTCAAAGAAATGCCGGATATTGGAGTCGGTCATAACAATAATTATTTTATGCACCTCATATGCATGGTGATCCATTTTATGATATAGTACATGTGCTTTTTCATGCTTACGTGTTTTTCCATTCTTACATTTCCATGTCTTCGTGAAGCATCCGGCTACCCCATTGGAACTCAAACAAAAACCATACATGACAATAATAGAAAATACAGAAACTGAATTGAAACTTCAAAAACAATAATACATTCATTAAATTAAATATTGCTGTCAACACATATCAAATCATAAAGATAATGACTCAGTCCCTAAATAATATAACATCAACGTACAAATCTTTCATGTTTTAAAAATAATGAAAAACCCTAAAACTTAAAGATAAGTAAAATATATCAGCTGTTATCAAGCCCTACGAAGAACAGAAAAATCAAATCTCTTCTCGTCTTGATCCCATTTAAGACCAATCTCATCTCCAGCCTTTAAGTTCCTTATTTTTACAAAATCCTTGATCCATGTATCATTGAAAACATGACTTTCGTTCGAGGGCCGTATCTTAAACCCAAGAGAACGGGTACTTTGAGTGTCAACATCAAACACCGCAACTTTGACTCCATCATTTTCAGCTTCTGTTTTATCAACAAACGGAACCACCCATTTTCTTGCCAATTCTTTGTTTAACAGAAGTCTGCTATTATTGCCGAGATCACTTATTGTGAGCACCTTCTTGATCTTCCATGGATCATCAACATTAACGTTGGAAACAGCAACATCAATATCAACATCATTGCATATATTGTTCTTTGTTGAATCATTATTTTCTTGATGAAAAAGTTTGTGTTTCTTGATAATTTGAATGCAGTTACAAAAACCTAGAGATAGGTGGAGACAAACATTAGTTTCATTGGGATAGGAAGACAAATCCAATGCTGATGGAATATTGTTGGTTTCTTATTGTGGGCGTTTCCGTTTGAGTGTGTCATACCCCAAAATTTTCCCTCCATCTACTCAAGAGATTTCATACATCTATACTCAAGGATTCCTCAAGAGTTGATCAGACAAACTCTCTCCTAGACAATCAACCCAAACTAGGGTTTGGTATCTCTCAGTTCAAGATGGACTTCAACATCTCCAATGGTCTTCATGCCTTCTCATATGCTTCAAAGATTCTCCATGTCAAGTTTCAAGCTTCACAGATCAAGTTTCCTCAGACAATTGCTCAGATGGTTGAAAATCAGTTGTATTGGACAAAAAGTCAACTATGGTCAACATACAGTCAAACTTCATGATTTTTGGTCAACATCCTCATTTTGAAGTTACATTCATCATTTGATCAAGGGTTGATCATGATTCATCAAGAAAACTCAAGATTTGCTCAAAAGTCAAACTTTCTAAATTAGGGTTTCTAGATGAAAAGTCAACTGAACTTTGACTGATCATAACTTTCTCATACTTTCTCAGAAATTTCTCCACCACCTCTTGTTTTGAAGGAAATTCAATTCTCTACAACTTAATGTCTCACAAGAATGTCCAAAAAATGCTTCATTTGAGAGGTATAGCTCAAAACATTACAGGTCATTTTCAAAGTCAACAAAAAGTCAACTTTTTGTTTTGAGGATATATTGAGCATGGAAACTCCAATTGAGATGAGACCAAAAAGGTTGGTTAGAGGACTCTTAGAGATTTTCAAAAAGTCCAAGAACACTAAAAAATGTGGAAAATTGAGCAAGATACACTATTCAGAAGTTGGGCAATTTTGGACATTGCAAAAGGACATTTTGGTCAAAATGCAAAATTTTCCAAATGGGCCTAAAATCTTTTGATCCAAACTTGTTCATGACATTATTCTTGACCCATAAATGCTTGGCCATGGTAATTTTCTATTTTTATGATTTATATTTGAATTTTAAAACATTTAATTCAAAATTAAATCATGTAAAATATGAAAATAAGATTTTTTTCAAATAGGATTGGATTTATATCTTCCTTGAAGTCCAAGATAGCCCATAATTCATACCAAATTCGTGCTAGCCTTTGCATTCATGAGAAAATCAAATTTTTTCCAAAATTTGATTTATTTTTAATGGAAAATATTTGCACATTGATGGATCAATCTTTTTTCACTCCTTTTGCCATCCAAACTTTCTCTATAAATGCTCAGCAAGATCACAAGCCACAAGGAGGAAACCCTAGCTCAAGCCAAACCCTTATCATTGCATTTTTTTTCTCAAAACTTGAAAAAATCGAATTTTTGATCCAGCCACTTTCAGCCTTCAAGAAACATTCCATTGCCTTCAGGAGGTAGGTTTGAGTAAGAATACATTATTGGCATTGATCAAACCATCCAGAATCGATGCATATACATACATATACATTCAAACTTTTCTGATTTTTGCATTTTACTATCCTGCTTGTTTTAAATGGTTCTAATGCTTTTATCATGCTCATAAGATGCCTAGGATTTGATCTGGGCAATCGTTCTTGGTTTTGAACGTCAGAATCGTATAGTGCCATTACTAGGGTTTTTCAAATGTTAGCTTATTCTAATTGCGGGCCGATTCGGTTGAAACCGATGCCACCAATGGATTCGGAGGAGGTCCGATTTAGGTGGACTAGACCTTTCTTTGCTTTTAAATTTCGTATTTTGCGTGTTTTAAGATCACGTCGCCGGAGAAGAAGAGCTAGGGCTCGGCGTCGTTGACCTGGCTGACTCCGGCGTGGGCGTGCGTGGCAAAAGCGAGCTTCTTGATTTGTTCTCTCCATCCAACTGGGACCCAACGCTGACTGTGTTTGATTTTCAAATAATCAGTGACACGTTTACACTCAAATTCAATTAATTCCAGTTTTCCAAACACCAAGTGCAACATGGCGCAGCGGTTAAGGCGTTGGATGATGGAGATTCTCTCAAAGGCCTCAGGTTCAAGTCCTGGCAAGACCAATCTCTTTTCCTTTTTCTCAAACTTGCATTATTTTTCCAAATTTCTCTATTTTTTCTAATTATTTAATATTTGCATGTTATTTTAATTAATTTCACAATTTTATTTCTGCATTTAAAAATCATCAAAAATTATTTTTCTTTTTGCATTTATTTTCAGAAAACCTTTATTTAATTTATAAAATTAAAAAATACAATTTTGCATGCATATTTATTTTTATTCATAATTTTGCATTTAAATCACTTTTAATTCATTTTTAATTATTAAATAGCATTCAAAAAATCCCAAAAAATTATTTTAGCATATTTATATTATTTCCAGCATGTAATAATTTTCTCATATAAAAATTTTCATTTTTCTAACATTTTTTCTCTTGTTCGATTCACATCGTATTTTCCGATTTCTCGTTCCTTTACAGGTTGATCCGATTCAGACGATTCTTTCTTTATCATTTTATTTTTTCAATAATGTAACTGTCTATGGGATGTAATAGTTTAAATTAGGACTTTATTTTCCGCATTTTTTAAATTATGTATCTGCCCCAAAGCCATGTAATAGCGTAGGATTTACCTTTCCGCATCTTTACATTCCGCATTTTAATTTCCGCACCCTATAAATTGCTAGTAACTAGGCGTGTATGGCAAGATAATAACGAACGTAGCCCACTAATCTGCAAGATAAAATATCTGAAATTAACACATTTCTTTCACACATGCACCCCTTAGGGTAATTCTCTCTCGTTGCCTTACGAATTCAAAATGGTCATGTCCCTCGAACGTAGAGGTATTCTAGCACCGTTGCCTTCCAAACAAATCATCATAGTCCCTCGATACAAAGATCATAAGACCCACGATGTCGCCTACGAATACATGATCTTGACCCTCGATTGTCGCCTACGAAAAATGATGATAGTCCCTTCGAATGTGCTAGGATACTTCCTACAAGTTGCCTTCTATGACCATCCGATGTCCCTTCGAATGTCCCGCTTACATCCAACGAATGGAGCTACCTACTAACTAATGGTACGGCTAGCGCTATTCTAAAGGAACGTAGAAGTACGAAAACGACCAATTCTGAGTGGGTAATAAGTCTTTCAGTTGCTTGCTCTAAACCAAATGCTTTTCACACCACACACTCTTTTTCAAAGTTCAAACTCTTTTCAAAAACGAAACATTTCCGAACACTTTGTATACATTCCTACATGAATCATTACAAAGTCAAAGCGAAATGCCTTTTCAAAACATTTTTCAAACACACAGAAAGCACAATTTTAAAAGGTGATCTAGAGCAACTAAGAGCCCGTAGATAACTACGGATGGAAAGGGGTGCTAATACCTTCCCTTTTCATAACCATTCTCGCGAACTCAGAATCTAAACGAAGGTCTTTTTCTGTACTTTTACCTTCCCTTAATTGGATAAAAAATAAAAGTCGGTGGCGACTCTTGCTATCCGCACATTTGCGATACAAAAATCCTACAAAGTCAGTTCACTGTGTTACAAAACTGGCGACTCTGCTGGGGAATAGTAGTCCTAAAAGAGAGAATTGCCTTAGGGATTTTTAGATAACCTTTATTGCTTTTTGTTTGACTTGTATGCTTTATCTTTTAAGGGTTGCTTGGGTATTATATTTGTGGGGGATCCTACACCCGGATCCGGGTTTCCTTTTAGGTAAGTAGCATTAAATCATCGCGACCGCTAGACGTATAACTAAACGGTCAACATGATGGCTACGTTAGCGTGACACTTTGGATGTCCCGATACTCTTCATTCCCAAGTTGAAGATAGTATTTGGCTTCTGCGTGGTGTCATCAAACGCTAACTAAACTTTTAGAACCTTAATTGACCCATCTTGGCCATTAGAAGGTAGTGAGATGGCCGGCTTTGGTGCAGACTAAGGTTGGTTGATACTCGATGCTACGCTCATTGAGATCAGACTTTTGGGACATTTTCGGTCGACCACTTGGTAGTCGTATTGAAATAAGCGCCTACAAGAAAGATCAATGATGTGAGATTCCTAGAACCCGGTTACTATTATAGGACAGGATGAACCAACTCAAACTTTTGGTGGGGTAATCACCTATACCTCATGCAAACCTTAACCCTAGGCTCATTGTGTGAATTGTTTGTGTGTGCTAAACATGACATCATGACATCATTTGCATTGCATATCATTTCTAACTATTTCAAGGACCTAGGGATTTATCTTTGCTCTGTTTTGTAGGGTATTATGGCTTCTAGAAAGACTATCCGAATCAACTTCATGGGTATACCTTCTCAGCTCAAAGAATTGGTTTCAGAAATTCCCGACCATGCTCAGTTCATCAAAAGACATGGTTATCTACTTGATTTGGTTATCTCTGGTTTTGAAGAAGATATGATGCATGTCTTATTCTAGTTCTTTGATCCGAAGCACCATTGCTTTACATTTCCAGATTATCAGTTGGTTCCTACCTTGGAAGAGTTCTCTAAGCTACTTGGGGTGCCTATTCTTGACCAAATGCCATTCACCGGTCTAGAAAAGGTTCCTAAGTACGAAGACATTGCATCAGCTTTACATCTTAAGCGCTCAGACATTAAAGCCAATTGGGAAACTAGAAGCGGAGTTAAAGGTCTACTTGCCAAGTTCCTAGTTAAGAAAGCCCGAGAATTCCTCAAAGTTATGAGTTTCCATGCATTCGAAGACATTGTGGCCTTGCTAATTTATGGTTTGGTTCTATTTCCTAACTCGGATCAATTCATAGATGTCAACGCCATCAAGCTGTTTCTTACCCGCAATCCTGTGCCTACTTTACTTGGAGACATCCTACATTCTCTCCACACTCGTACTATCAAGAGACAAGGAACTCTCATGTGTTGTATACCGTTACTTTCCAGGTGGTTTATTTCGCACCTTCCTCCATCAGTTTTGAAGAACGAACAAAGGTTGAGATGGTCTCAAAGGCTAATGTCACTCTCTCATTCAGATATCCATTGGAGCCTTTTCTCTCAAAAGGACTTCATATTCATTGAGCGTTGTGGAGAATTCCCTAATGTACCACTACTTGGTATAAGGGGAGGTATTACTTACAATCCTTCTCTAGCTCTACGTCAGTTTGGTTTTGCTCGAAGAGATGGTCCTCATGATATGCTTCTCCAAGATATTGTGTTTGACTACAATCACGATCTCCAGAATTACCGACGTAGGTTCATACACGCTTGGGGCATGGTAAAGAAGACTGATACCAAGACTTTGGGGCACCAAAACTCCATTCCTTGGGAACCTTACCTCAAATGGGTGCGAGCTCGAGCTCAAAACCTCATGATGCCATTCACGCCTGTTCTACCAATAATTATGGTACCTGTTGCTATAGGTGACGTACCCTATACTGTTCTCCATCCTGACATGCCTACTGATTTTGAAGACTTGAAGAGATCCTGGATTCAACTAAAAGAAGAAAGGGATACCTTTGAAGCTCAGTGCTATGCAAGCGAGAAGAAAGTGCTAGAGTTGACCAAGTTACTTCACGAGGAGCGAAACATCAACGCCTACATCGGCACCAAGAGGAAGCGCCCATGGGAGACTTAGTGCTTTAGGATTTTTATGCCTTTCTTTTATTGTTTTGAACTATCTTTTGTACTTAAAAAGAAAAATAATGAAAAGAAGAACTAATAAATGTTTGCTCATTGCTTGTTTAACAAATTTAAATCTCTTAGGTCCTTGAAAACATTGCATTGCATTCGCATAAACATTGCATATCATAGCATAACATCGCATCACAGGTACATTGAAGATTAGTTTTCTCATTGGCTCGCTATTTATTTTAGCAGAAATGGCTCTTGAACAATCACAAAGATCTTCAAGCTCGAAATGCTTTGAGATGTTTACCACTTGGTCCAAGGCCAAGAAGATCCAAGAAGCTCATCAATGAAAGAAGAAGGTTGTTGGTCTCCTCAACATGGGCGACGCTACAAAGGTGGTCCTAAGAGGGTCAGTTGGATAGAGCTCTCAGAAGGAAGTGTCAAGACTGAACAAAGTAACAAAGGTAATGGTGAAGGCAGTCAGAGCTTGAGAAGAACTATGATGATGGCCAATAATCGATGAGGATGACAAGTACAAGCAACTTGAAGACCGTCGAATCTGTGGAAAACTCAAGATGTCCGGCTGAATTTTGATGATCCGAGTCTTGTCCCTGTGTTGTGATTCCTCCCAAGTTCAAAGTTCCTACTTTTGCTAAGTATGATGGAATGTCTTGCCCTAAGTCGCATTTGAAGTCCTATGCCCGTAAGATCAATCCCCACACCGATGATGAAAGTTGTGGATGCACTATTTTCAAGAGAGTTTGTCCTAACTCGTTGGAATGGTACTATCACTAGAGAACGACCGTATCCGTACTTGGAGTGACTTGGCGATGCTTTCTGCACAATATGAGTACAATGTCAATTGACACCCACTCGCATGCAACTACAAAGCATGTCTATGGGTCGTGATGAGAAGTTCAAGGAGTATGCTCGAAGTGGAGAGATCTAGCAGTGAGTTCACCACCCTTGTCTAATAGGGAGTTGGTTGATATGTTTATGGGAACACCGACGGGCCCATTCTTTAATCATCGATTGAAACTCTTCACCGGATTCACCGAGTGATACTTGACGCGTTGAAGCTAGTATCAAGAGTGGAAAGATTCGGTAGAGACATCTTCAAATGTGCGAAGAGATCTTTTGGTGCTAAGAAAGAAGCTAATGCTTGTATGGTCGAAAAGCCGAGCCAAGACCGACCGCTCAAACTGTGGGGTTGTGATCTCCAATCCTACATCAAGACAATCTCGAGACAACGTGCGTAACCAACGCCACGAAGATTTAAGATCAACATGCCATTGTCGCAAGCCTTGCAACACATGTTGAAAGTAGAGCCTTGAGGATCCTCCTCGAATGTCAACACCTCTCTCCAAGTACAATCTTAATGCTAAGTGTGCTTACCATTCCAATAGCCCTGGACATAGTACTGATGATTGTTGGGCTCTGAAGAACAAGATTCAAGATATGATTGAAACTAAGCAGATTGAGTTTGATCCTCCTGTTGAGACTCCGAATGTGATCAACGCGCCTATGCCTAACCATGACAAGGGTTCCAATGTTGTTGGTGACGATACTTATGTTTTCAACATAGATGACTTGACCATTCCTCTAATGACTGTTAAGAAGAATTTGCTGCCGTGTCAACCAGGATGCCCAGAATTGCCGTTGGTGCCCATCCGCACCTGATGGTTGTGCTTGGTTGAGAAGACGTGTTCAATGCATGATGGACAACCGTGAGATACTATTTCTGAAACCACCAGTGCAGAAGCTGTGTGAAGAAATGTCTAAGTTGAAGATTGACAATGCGAATGAAACTGTACCATCTGTGTGGGATACCTTGGGGAAGCCAAGTGGAAAGTATGATTACATGGTGAAGTACACTGTTCCTGAGAGTTACAAGATTCCTATTGAAGATGTTCAGGCGACCGATGGGGTGACGATTTCCCAAAAGATTATGCTGATGTTAACACTATAAGGATTTCCTCTGCTGATCCTGTGCCTAGAGTGGCACCTCTCATTATCACTTCTCTAAGACCAGTTCTATATTCCTCCGACAAAGCTATTCCTTGGAATTATGGAGCTGATGTTTACTATCATGGCATCAAGCAAGACCCTCTGACCATTGAAGATCTTACAGTTGAAGCTACCATTCCTGACATTGATAACATCACCAGATCAAGTAAGGTGACTCGAACCGGAAGGGTATTCTCTCCAGATATCTCTCCTCCAAAAGACACCGCGACTCCATTCCAATATTCAATCCCTTCCCAAGCTAGAGGAAAGAACCGGTGACTCGTCTGCCAAAAGTACCAAAGGAAGTTACTGAAGACACCTCCAAACAAGAAATGGAGGAAATTCTGAAGATAATCAAGAAAAGTGACTACAATGTTGTGGAACAATTGGGACAAACTCCGTCCAAGATCTCCATGCTTGCTCTACTCTTGTGCTCTGAGGCTCATGCTAACGCCTTGGTGAAGTTTCTGAAGAATGCTCACGTACCGTAAGACACTACCACCGGTTTGAAGTTTGTATTGCTAGCCTGGCCAACAACGGCCTAGGCTTCTCGATCTCGATTTGACTCTGGAAGGAAACACAACAAAGCCTTGCACATCTCTATTGAATGCAAGGGCACTACATTATCTCATGTTTTGGTGGATACCGGTTCTGCTCTGAATATCCTTCCGAAGACTGCTTTTGATCGACTTAATGTTGAAGGGTTGGTTCTGAAACCCAGTGACATTATTGTGAGAGCTTTGATGGTTCTAAGCAACAAGATTGAGAGCTCACTCACACAAAGTCGGTTCCCATTTTGACTCCACTTTCTTTGTCATGGACATCCGTCCACTTTGCTTACTCGGACGCCTGGATACATGGAGTAGGCGCTACTCTACCTTGCATCGGTCAAGTACCCGAAAGGGAAGGTTGTTACAAGCGATGAAGAAGAATATATGGTCACCATCTATCATTCCGATACCTCGAGGTAGAAGGTGAATTCTTCGAGACTCCGTCAAGCTTTTGAAACAATACCCAGTCATGCCTTGACTCTCCCCACTCCGGTTACGCAAGCTCCTCCTAGGATGGCCTCGTTGAAAGATGCTCAAGCATTGTTGAAGAAGGTAGTACTATTTGGGGTCACTCCCGATCTTCCTTTCAAATTTGACAAGACCGGTTTAGGCTTCACCATCAAGGGTCGAAGATGATACGCCGCGTGGCCAACTTCCTTTCCGTCACGTAGTGGAATCCATGCTATAGAAGACGACGACAACGACTTCGACATCGCTAGTGGATCTTCCCAACTCGCATAAAGGGCTCAAAGAATTGAAAGACCAAGACGCCATACCAATCTCCTTTAGTCGAGTAATTGCTCTTGTTTTGTTGCTTTTCGATTTCTTTATGTTTTGAACAATAAACTTTGAAAGCCTAGTGCCTTACCCGGCATCATGGCTCGCTTGAGGGTTATTATCTCGTTTGCGTATTTTCATTCAATAAATTCGTCGGACTTTTGCATTCAATTGTTTGTTTTCTTTCTTTACTTTATCACCCCTTCAAAAGCTATGTGTTTCTTACACACCCACGATACACCGCAGAATCACTCCGAATCTCATTATACAACTATGCTATTGCTAAATATGACTTCGATAATCCGATCTACCAAGCAAGACGAAAGTGAGGAAGATTGTGAAGTGCCGAGAACTTGCCAGATCTACAGCAAGAGGAGCGAGTTATACACCACAAGAAAGTTGAGGTTGTGAATTGGACCGACGAAAAAGAGAAAGATAGGAGCGGGTCTTGAGAATGTTAAAGAAAGGTTGGTTCGATGCTACGAGACTACATTGAGGTTTTTGCTTGGTCATACGAAGACATGCGTGGTTGGACATTGATATTGTAGTGCCGATTGCCAACAAAAGAAGGTTTTCTCCCCGAAAGGTATGTCGCATGTCCCGAGATGTTAGAGAAAATCAAAAAGTCATGAAACAGTTCAACGCCGTTTCTTAGTCACACCTCTTATCCCTGGGTTGCAATGTGGTACCCGTACCTAAGAAGGATGGCAAGGTACGAATGTGTGGATTACGAGATCCGAACAAAGCAAGTCCGAAACACGATTTTCCACTCCCTCATATCGACGCTCGTAGACAACACCGCCAAAGACAAGGTTTTCCTTCATGGATGGCTTCTCCTTACAATCGATCAAATGGCTCCAAGACATGGAGAAGACTACTTTTGTTACATGGGGCACTGCTACAAGGTTATGCCGCAAGAACGCAGCGCCACTTATCATACATTATTTCATGACATGATTCATCACGAGATAGAGGTCTACGACATGATAGCTCGATCACGCATCAAGAAGAACATCTAGATCATTTGCGTAAACTGCTCAATTGAAGATGATTGAGACCGAATCCCAACAAATGCACCTTTGGAGTCGATCCGAAAACTCTTAGGGTTTGTTGTCGTAATAAAGGTATTGAGGTTGACCCCGCCAAGGTTAAAGCTATTCAAGAGATGCCACCGCAGAAGGAAGTCGAGGTTTCGGGCCGATTGAACTACATTGCCGTTCATTGCACATCTAATCGCTACTTGTGAGCCAATCTTCAAGTTATTAAAGAAAGATCAAGTAGTGGAATGGAATGACGATTGCCGATCGCTTTTGACAAAATCAAGGAGTACCTATCCTCCTATCCCGATGCCGAAGGAAGACCTCTTATCATGTACTTGACGGTGTTAGAAAATTCAATGGGGTGTGTGTGGGGCAACATGAGCGTCGAAAAGAGCATGCAATATACTACCTTAGCAAAAGTTTACCGATCGTGAAACAAGATACTCACACGAGAAAACTTGCAACGCTTTGGCTCGACTAAGACATATATGTTGACTCACTACTTTGTTGATTTCAAGATGGATCCGATAAAATACATATTTGAGAAACCATTTCTCCGAAGAATAGCAAGATGGCAAATGATCCCGACCGAATATGACATCCAAGACACTTAAAGCAATCAAAGGAAGTGTAGTAGCCGATCATTTGGCTCATCAAGCCGTAGATGACTATCGCCTATGCATTTGAATTTCCGGATGAAGATGTTTTACTAGTCATCGATTGAAGAACCGTGCCCGCATTTAAGGACACGAACAAGGATCCCGATGGACCATGGTCTTTGATGGAGCCTCAAACGCACTTGGCAATGGCATTGGCGCCATTATCACATCCCCAAAGTGACACACGCCTTTCACCGCCAGATTTGTTTCACGAACAACATGGCGAATACGGCGTGCATCATGGGTATCAAAGTCTATTGACTTAAGAATCAAGTTCTTACAAGTGTATGGAGATTCACTTTAGTGATCACCGATAAAGGCGAGTGGGATACGAAGCATCCGAATCTCATTCCATATCGAGAGCAGTTCGAGTTTGATCCCTACTAAGAAATTACTTTGATCACATTCCACGAGAAGAGAATCGGTGGCGCGATTGGCTACTATGTCGCCTATGTTCAAAGTCGGATGGAGGCACCCCGGATCATCATTGAGAAGTTTGACAAGCCAGATATTGTTATGAGCTTGATACGTAAGAGAAACCTTGGTACTACGATGTGAAGAGGTATCTTGAGACTCGTGAATATCCCGCAGGGCATCTTAATGATAAGAAGTTCATGAGAAGATTTGCATCCAAATTCTTCCTCAACAACGACATCTTATACAAGCGCAACCACGACTTGTGCTTACTCCGTAGATAGAAAAACAATGTGCATCATGGAAGAGTTACACGGCGCATTTGGTACCCACTCCAGGACACACCATGGCTAAGAAGATTTTGAGAACAGTTACTATTGGTCTACCATGGAAGTCGATTGTCATCGCTACGCCGATCTTGTCACAAATGTCGATTATTAAAGCATACCTCCAACCTCGAACGCTTTAACTTCTCCTTGGCCTTTTGCAATGTGGGGCATGATCGGAGAAATCAAGCCCACAACTTCCAACGGACATCGTTTCATCCTTGTGGCAATCGATTACTTTACCAAGTGGGTAAAGCGACCTCGTTCACATACATTTAAGAATGTTGTGGCTCGTTTCATCAAGCATAACCTTATCTCGGTATGGCACTCCGAAAGGATTATCACGTATAACGGCTCTAATCTCAATAACAAAATGATCATTGAACTGCAGCTCAAGATCAAGCATCACAACTCTTCTCCTTATCGGCCTAAGATGAACGGGCGGAAGCCGCCAAGAAGAACATTAAGAAGATTATACAGAAAATGACGGTGGCGTACAAGGATTGGCATGAGATGTTACCATTTTCTCTTCATGGTTATCGCACTACAACGGACATCCACAGGGCAACTCCATTCTCTAGTATACAGATGGAAGTCGTCTTACCCATCGAGGTTCGGATACCCTCAACCGAGTCCTCCAGAGGCGAGTTAGGCGAAGACGATTGGGTCCGCATCTCCAGATTAATTTGATTGATGAGAACGACTCGCGTCCATTTGCCATGGATGATCTACCGTGCGAATGATCGAGAGCATTTAATAAGAAGGTCAAGCACCGAGTCTACCAAGTCGGTGATCTAGTAGTCAAGCGCATCATTCTTCCACAAGGTGATCCTGGGCAAATGGACTCCCACCTGAGGGACCATTTGTAGTCAAGATGTATTTTCCGGAGCTATGATACTTAGCACCATGGATGGTGAAGACTTCCCACACCCGTGAACGCAGACATAGTCAAAAATACTACGATAACGAGACCCGCTAGGTCGATCGACCTAGGCAAAAATAAGGGCATCTGGCGAACCAAAAGGGTTCGGCAAAAGTTAAGGATATATACAAAATATGTACACCGCAAGTCGAAAACCGAAAAGCGGCTTGGGCAAAAAGGGTATCCTGACTGAAACCGAAAGGGGTCTAGGCAAAAGTTAGGATTTAAGCGCACTATGTTTCTTCCGATCACCGCTTCACTACTATCAGCATTCAAGATTCAAATGACAAAGATCAATTCACTCACTTTCTACTGACAGCAAGGAGATGAGATAGTCGAAATATATGAGTACTAGCATGGTTGAAACTTAACGAGATTGTTTCCGCATAGCTTTTTACTTTTCTTGTGTATAAACTACTCGGCCATACGCCACCTTTCAAATAAACGCAAGCTTCTTTCTCTTTACAATTTTTGTTGTTGTCGTTTGCAAAAAGTCCAACGTTTGTTTTGAATGACTATACGCATTTGACAATAAGAATCTAATCACAAACATACGAAAAGCGGGCATACAAAAGTAATTACTACAGGCTCTAGGAATTGAGATGACGACGAAGGTCACCAAAAAACATTCCCCCACAGAGCATAATCTCCACAAAGGTGTCACTCACAACACAACTTCCCCAGCAGAGCAAAAAGGAATTCCACTCAACTAAGCAATGTTACGTCGGTCTCCAAGCAGTAACACCTCACCCCAGTCAAGGTATTTATCCCCAGTGGATATTTCTCAGTCCTTTCCTTTTTCCGTATCGGACGAAACTTGGTCGATAATGCGAGGAAACCACATCTTCATCTCCCACTGGGATTACAACGGATTCCCGACCCTTTCTCCAACCACCAATTGCTCTCCAATGAGATCAGTAATCCCCGTGAGCGCCTCCTTTCCTCGGCAGGATCTACATACAAGGTCCCCAACGACGCCTCCAGTCTCCTCGGCGGGGTCTATATATGAGATCTTCAACAACGAGCCTCTCAAATCTCTACCTTCCTCGAAGATATCAGGCCCAAGACTTGGTCGATAGTACATCGGAGGAATACAGGATTTCTTTCTTCTCCTTCAAGAGCGGGGTTCTCACCTACTCAATCCCTAAACAGAGTCGAAATCTTCAAAATATCCGCATCTTCTTCAAGATGGATATGTTTTGAAATACCACAACATCTATCATTCATACATTTCTCATAAAGTCATAATTCATGCATATGTCATTCATGTACAATGCATCATACTTTGCATAAAACTAACCAATATTCTATCAAAGTTCCTCTTGTTTTCTCCAAAACAGTATGAACGCAAACAGTCCAGGATAAAGCCCGAATCGACGGAAAACTATCTCGAAAGACCGCCTTGGTTGTCCTCCGACGATCGAGATTAAGCCCCGAATCGACGGAAAACTATCGAAAGACCGCCTTGGTTGTCCTCCGACGATGGTCCAGATTAAGCCCCGAATCGACGGAAAACTATCCGAAGACCGCCTTGGTTGTCCTCCGACGACTAGTCCAGGATTAAGCCCCGAATCGACGGGAAAACTATCCGAAAGACCGCCCCTAGTTATCCTCCGACAACAGGCAGTGGATCAACACCCGATGCACAACAGGGAAGATATCCACATTTTGCCAACTACCAGTAATCGGCACGAAGATTTATTCTGATCCTTTCTTATTATCAACAACAACTACAGAGTTTAGCGTACGACTCAGTTGCCTTGGATGGCATCTTAAGCCCATCTCCTACTACTTATCAACAATGCTTCACTTTCAGAATGCTGCATATATGGTTAAAAATCAATGCAAACCAATAACTTCATTCAAAAAATGGACACGAAGTCTAACGTACGACTCCCTCCAGATGGCATCTTAAGCCCATCTCCATGCTCCTTCCAGAAACGACTACAGAGCTTAGCGTACGGCTCATTCCCTAGCATCAATTTTTCCAGATGGCATCTTAAGCCCATCCCCGTCAATTCTCCTATCGACATTCTCAAGTATAGCGTACGACTCATCCCCCAGCGAAGTATCCAACTTCTCCAAATGGCATCTGTAAGCCCATTCCTGCATCATCCACCAACAGCGAGTGCAAATTTTCAGGTGTACTCGAGTGTTCAATCATCTTCTACCTCCGGTCACGAAGACAAGCGTGTCAATCTAACCCTCCAAAGACAAGAAGATTGAACAGGGCAGCTGTCATACCCCAAAATTTTCCCTCCATCTACTCAAGAGATTTCATACATCTATACTCAAGGATTCCTCAAGAGTTGATCGACAAACTCTCTCTAGACAATCAACCCAAACTAGGGTTTGGTATCTCTCATTCAAGATGGACTTCCAACATCTCCAATGGTCTTCATGCCTTCTCATATGCTTCAAAGATTCTCCATGTCAAGTTTCAAGCTTCACGGATCAAGTTTCCTCGATAATTGCTCGGATGGTTGAAAATCGGTTGATTGGACAAAAGTCAACTATGGTCAACATACAACAAACTTCATGATTTTTGGTCAACATCCTCATTTTGAAGTTACATTCATCATTTGATCAAGGGTTGATCATGATTCATCAAGAAAACTCAAGATTTGCGCAAAAGTCAAACTTTCAAAATTAGGGTTTAGATGAAAAGTCAATGAACTTTGACCGATCATAACTTTCTCATACTTTCTCAGAAATTTCTCCACCACCTCTTGTTTTGAAGGAAATTCAATTCTCTACAACTTAATGTCTCACAAGAATGTCCAAAAAATGCTTCATTTGAGAGGTATAGCTCAAAACATTACAGGTCATTTTCAAAGTTAACAAAAAGTCAACTTTTTGTTTTGAGGATATATTGAGCATGGAAACTCCAATTGAGATGAGACCAAAAAGGTTGGTTAGAGGACTCTTAGAGATTTTCAAAAAGTCCAAGAACACTCAAAAATGTGGAAAATTGAGCAAGATACACTATTCAGAAGTTGGGCAATTTTGGACAATTGCACAAAAGGACATTTTGGTCAAAATGCAAAATTTTCCAAATGGGCCTAAAATCTTTTGATCCAAACTTGTTCATGACATTATTCTTGACCCATAAATGCTTGGCCATGGTAATTTTCTATTTTTATGATTTATATTTGAATTTTAAAACATTTAATTCAAAATTAAATCATGTAAAATATGAAAATAAGATTTTTTTCAAATAGGATTGGATTTATATCTTCCTTGAAGTCCAAGATAGCCCATAATTCATACCAAATTCGTGCTAGCCTTTGCATTCATGAGAAAATCAAATTTTTTCCAAAATTTGATTTATTTTTAATGGAAAATATTTGCACATTGATGGATCAATCTTTTTTCACTCCTTTTGCCATCCAAACTTTCTCTATAAATGCTCAGCAAGATCACAAGCCACAAGGAGGAAACCCTAGCTCAAGCCAAACCCTTATCATTGCATTTTTTTTTCTCAAAACTTGAAAAAATCGAATTTTTGATCCAGCCACTTTCAGCCTTCAAGAAACATTCCATTGCCTTCAGGAGGTAGGTTTGAGTAAGAATACATTATTGGCATTGATCAAACCATCCAGAATCGATGCATATACATACATATACATTCAAACTTTTCTGATTTTTGCATTTTACTATCCTGCTTGTTTTAAATGGTTCTAATGCTTTTATTATGCTCATAAGATGCCTAGGATTTGATCTGGGCAATCGTTCTTGGTTTTGAACGTCAGAATCGTATAGTGCCATTACTAGGGTTTTTCAAACTGTTAGCTTCGTATCTCTAATTGCAGGCCGATTCAGTTGAAACCGATGCCACCAATGGATTCAGGAGGTCCGATTTAGGTGGACTAGACCTTTCTTTTGCTTTTAAATTTCGTATTTTGCAGGTTTTAAGATCACCGTCGCCGGAGAAGACGACCGGAGCTAGGGCTCCGGCGTCGTTGACCTGGCTGACTCCGGCGTGGGCGTGCGTGGCAAAAGCGAGCTTCCTGATTTGTTCTCTCCATCCAACTGGGACCCAACGCTGACTGTGTTTGATTTTCAAATAATCAGTGACACGTTTACACTCAAATTCAATTAATTCCAGTTTTCCAAACACCAAGTGCAACATGGCGCAGCGGTTAAGGCGTTGGATGATGGAGATTCTCTCAAAGGCCTCAGGTTCAAGTCCTGGCAAGACCAATCTCTTTTCCTTTTTCTCAAACTTGCATTATTTTTCCAAATTTCTCTATTTTTTCTAATTATTTAATATTTGCATGTTATTTTAATTAATTTCACAATTTTATTTCTGCATTTAAAAATCATCAAAAATTATTTTTCTTTTTGCATTTATTTTCAGAAAACCTTTATTTAATTTATAAAATTAAAAAATACAATTTTGCATGCATATTTATTTTTATTCATAATTTTGCATTTAAATCACTTTTAATTCATTTTTAATTATTAAATAGCATTCAAAAAATCCCAAAAAATTATTTTAGCATATTTATATTATTTCCAGCATGTAATAATTTTCTCATATAAAAATTTTCATTTTTCTAACATTTTTTCTCTTGTTCGATTCACATCGTATTTTCCGATTTCTCGTTCCTTTACAGGTTGATCCGATTCAGACGATTCTTTCTTTATCATTTTATTTTTTCAATAATGTAACTGTCTATGGGATGTAATAGTTTAAATTAGGACTTTATTTTCCGCATTTTTTAAATTATGTATCTGCCCCAAAGCCATGTAATAGCGTAGGATTTACCTTTCCGCATCTTTACATTCCGCATTTTAATTTCCGCACCCTATAAATTGCTAGTAACTAGGCGTGTATGGCAAGATAATAACGAACGTAGCCCACTAATCTGCAAGATAAAATATCTGAAATTAACACATTTCTTTCACACATGCACCCCTTAGGGTAATTCTCTCTCGTTGCCTTACGAATTCAAAATGGTCATGTCCCTCGAACGTAGAGGTATTCTAGCACCGTTGCCTTCCAAACAAATCATCATAGTCCCTCGATACAAAGATCATAAGACCCACGATGTCGCCTACGAATACATGATCTTGACCCTCGATTGTCGCCTACGAAAAATGATGATAGTCCCTTCGAATGTGCTAGGATACTTCCTACAAGTTGCCTTCTATGACCATCCGATGTCCCTTCGAATGTCCCGCTTACATCCAACGAATGGAGCTACCTACTAACTAATGGTACGGCTAGCGCTATTCTAAAGGAACGTAGAAGTACGAAAACGACCAATTCTGAGTGGGTAATAAGTCTTTCAGTTGCTTGCTCTAAACCAAATGCTTTTCACACCACACACTCTTTTTCAAAGTTCAAACTCTTTTCAAAAACGAAACATTTCCGAACACTTTGTATACATTCCTACATGAATCATTACAAAGTCAAAGCGAAATGCCTTTTCAAAACATTTTTCAAACACACAGAAAGCACAATTTTAAAAGGTGATCTAGAGCAACTAAGAGCCCGTAGATAACTACGGATGGAAAGGGGTGCTAATACCTTCCCTTTTCATAACCATTCTCGCGAACTCAGAATCTAAACGAAGGTCTTTTTCTGTACTTTTACCTTCCCTTAATTGGATAAAAATAAAAGTCGGTGGCGACTCTTGCTATCCGCACATTTGCGATACAAAAATCCTACAAAGTCAGTTCACCGTGTTACAGAGTGTTCCACTAGGGCAAGAAGCAAGTGCAAGATAATCACCGAGTGTAAGATGATCATCAGCATCATTAATAATGGAAGAAGAGAGGTTAGATGAAGATGGGGATAGGGATAAACCGTGAACCTTAAACTGGCCCATGGTGTGGTTGGTTGAGTTGATCTTCAAAGCCACACAAAAGAGGAAAGAAATGTTAAGTCAGTATGGTAAGTGTAAAACTGAGTAACTCAGTATCTATTTATAAGAAAATATTCAACGGCTACATAACTTAGTTTATAAATCAAATCTTTTATTCTCACAAATCCTAAGGCCTATGTATCGGTTTGTTACTTTTCTTTCATTTCTTTTTCTTTTTTTTTATTGTTTTACTAAATTTTAGTAAATATTTGTTACATTTTGCTATATAAATTTTTTTTATCAAATCTTTTTCCATGGATGCATCGGTTAGTTTCCATTATTTTATGGATTTGTCAAATCTTATTAAATATTAATTATATTTCACTACATACATTTTTTTATCAAATTATTTTCCCCACAAACTATGGATGACTTAGTTAGTTTCTACTTTTATTTTTTGTATGATAGAATTTTTTTATTATAAATATTATTTATTATTTTTGGTGAATAAACTTTTTATCATAAATTTTTGCAATTAAATCTATAAATAATTAATAATACAAAATTGTATAAGATATTTTAATCTTACTTTTTTAATTATTTTATGTTGCCTATTTAAATTAATTATTGAATTGAATTTATAAAATGTAAATTTTAAATAAAATATATTATCTCTTACAAATTTAATATCAAAAACACTATTTTCATGTGTGGTGGTCAAATGTGATACTATCAAAGGTTAACTTTTTTGTTTCACAGTTATATTGGAATAGACTTTTGTCGGAGGATAATTTAATTAGGAGACATATTATTATAGATGAGGAGCAGATCTGTCCAACTGAGTGGTCAGATGGAGGACAAATATTATATTTTTGTACGTTGTGATTTTTATGACAAGATTTGGTCAATATTAACTAGTCAGCTAAAGTTCACGTCAACATTTCTAGGTCATTTTAGAGATCATCACTATAAAAACAACGCGTAAGATTGTGGTAGTTATTTTAAAGAGTTTTTAGAAAATCTCTTCAAATTAGAATAAAGAGTGAATTAATTCTATGTTTTTATTCATTTGCGATATGTTTTTGCTAATATTTTTGCCCATTAAATTTTTTTAATTAATTTGATAAAAAAAATAAAGTAAAATAAATTTTTTTGGCACCTCCCCAAGAAAAATTGGCGCCCGAACAAATACATTTTAATTTTTTAGTTCATATAAAACAAACATATTTGTTACATATTTTTTAGTTTCTATTTGAATTTCACTCGGAAGTAATGGATTATAGTTTTAATTTCGTTTTAATTTCCTTTTGAAATTTTTGTCATTTTCATTTGATTTTAGTACGAAATACAAAGCGTTGAATTTAAAACTCAAAGAGACAAAATAGTCAAAGAAAAAACATTTAGTCGTCTCGAGCGACACTCGTTTCGCCAAACAGCTGGGGGGCTCGTCATCATCATCCGCCAGAATCTATTTAAGGCTATTCTCGAGAAGTTTTGTACCTTGGTTCACATCAAAACTGAGCTATAAAGACGGAGAGGATGATGCCGGAGTATGAGCCGGGTATGCAACTCGGACGAATAGGCATAAAAGAAACATAATACTATCTGGATATGGTCCATTTAAACGCTTAAAAAGCTAGTTATCGACCCATACAAGCCGGTACAGGGTATACAAGCCGGTACATGACTCTATTCCTCGGTTCTAGGTTGAGCCGGCTTAGTTATTGGAGTCGGTCATACGAACAGCTCATAACAATAATTATTTTATGCACCTCATATGCATGGTGATCCATTTTATGATATAGTACATGTGCTTTTTCATGCTTACGTGTTTTTCCATTCTTACATTTCCATGTCTTCGTGAAGCATCCGGCTACCAATTGGGAGTACTGGAATTTTCATTGAATGCTAACTTTTTTTAAGTGAAACAACTTTGGTTTGGTTTGCCTGTCACTGCAATACTACAGGTATAAGAAAGTTCAAGGTGTCTGTTACTAAAGAGCTTCTTTATAAGCTAAACTATGATGTTCTCGCTTATGCCACATAATTCATGCATAAGCTATGATATTTCTCATAAAATGTGTCATATAATTTTTGGTGTTACTGCCAAAACATAATGATCCCAATTATGTTCCTATGAAACCATGCTTCTAGAAAAGTATAAAAACAACTACTGATCCATATTAACATGATATATGTAAACATAGAAGCAATACTCCAACAATCAATTGCAGTTAGTTAGTAAGAGATTAACTAGGATGTAGATAGAGTTTGATAGAGTAACAAGGATGGATCCATTTCGTATAGCTCATGTCGGATCCGTAGTGGATGTTATCGCCATGAACAAGGACGATTGGGAAATTTAGATACCCTTTATGTTGGGATATGAAACTGCATTGATCTGTTGACAAAATTCTGGCCACTTGAACTATAATCGTAGCATCGTGGAGACTCAATATAAGTACAAATGAAAAAGGATTTGGTAATATGAATCAGTATACACCGTTTGAAATACACTCTCTCCAAACATGAAAGTCCATCAAACACAATGCTATTCAACTCCGTGCTGAAGCAGCTGCTTGAGGCTGCACTGCAGAAAGTGTTTCTTTTTTTTGTTGACAGATTCATTATTTGAAGTAACTTGTGTATATATATAAACTCTAACTCAAAACTATAAGCCAATACCCCATTGGAACTCAAACAAAAACCATACATGACAATAATAGAAAATACAGAAACTGAATTGAAACTTCAAAAACAATAATACATTCATTAAATTAAATATTGCTGTCAACACATATCAAATCATAAAGATAATGACTCAGTCCCTAAATAATATAACATCAACGTATAAATCTTTCATGTTTTAAAAATAATGAAAAACCCTAAAACTTAAAGATAAGTAAAATATATCAGCTGTTATCAAGCCCTACGAAGAACAGAAAAATCAAATCTCTTCTCGTCTTGATCCCATTTAAGACCAATCTTATCTCCAACCTTTAAGTTCCTTATTTTTACAAAATCCTTGATCCATGTATCATTGAAAACATGACTTTCGTTCGAGGGCCGTATCTTGAACCCAAGAGAACGGGGACTTTGAGTGTCAACATCAAACACCGCAACTTTGACTCCATCTTTTTCGGCTTCAGTTTTATCAACAAACGGAACCACCCATTTTCTTGCCAATTCTTTGTTTAACAGAAGTCTGCTATTATTGCCGAGATCACTTATTGTGAGCACCTTCTTGATCTTCCATGAATCATCAACATCAACGTTGGAAACAGCAGCATCAATATCAACATCATTGCATATATTGTTCTTTGTTGAATCATTATTTTCTTGATGAAAAAGTTTGTGTTTCTTGATAATTTGAATGCAGTTACAAAAACCTAGAGATAGGTGGAGACAAACATTAGTTTCATTGGGATAGGAAGACAAATCCAATGCTGATGGAATATTGTTGGTTTCTTGTTGTGGGCGTTTCCGTTTGAGTGTTCCACTAGGGCAAGAAGCAAGTGCAAGATAATCACCGAGTGTAAGATGATCATCAGCATCATTAATAATGGAAGAAGAGAGGTTAGATGAAGATGGGGATAGGGATGAACCGTGAACCTTGAACTGACTCATGGTGTGGTTGGTTGAGTTGATCTTTAAAGCCACACAAAAGAGGAAAGAAAGGTTAAGTCGGTATGGTAAGTGTAAAATTGATTAACTCAGTATCTATTTATAAGGAAATATTCAACGGCTACATAATTTAGTTTATGAATCAAATCTTTTATTCTCACAAATCCTAAGGCCTATGTATCGGTTTGTTACTTTTCTTTCATTTCTTTTTCTTTTTTTATTGTTTTACTAAATTTTAGTAAATATTTGTTACATTTTGCTATATAAATCTTTTTTTATCAAATCTTTTTCCATGGATGCATCGGTTAGTTTCCATTATTTTATGGATTTGTCAAATCTTATTAAATATTAATTATATTTCACTACATACATTTTTTTATCAAATTATTTTCCCCACAAACTATGGATGAGTTAGTTAGTTTCTACTATTATTTTTTGTATGATTGAATTTTTTTATTATAAATATTATTTCTTAGTTTTGGTGAATAAACTTTTTATCATAAATCTTTGCAATTAAATCTATAAATAATAATACAAAATTGTATAAGATATTTCAATCTTACTTTTTTAATTATCTTATGTTGCCTATTAAATTAAAGTGAATTTATAAAATGTAAATTGTAAATAAAATATATTATGTCTTACAAATTTAATATCAAATCTTTTATTCTCACAAATCCTAAGGCCTATGTATCGGTTTGTTAATTTTCTTTCATTTCTTTTTTTATTTTTGTTTTACTAAATTTTAGTAAATATTTGTTACATTTTGCTATATAAATCTTTTTTTATCAAATCTTTTTCCATGGATGCATCGGTTAGTTTCCATTATTTTATGGATTTGTCAAATCTTATTAAATATTAATTATATTTCACTACATCCATTTTTTTATCAAATTATTTTCCCCACAAACTATGGATGAGTTAGTTAGTTTCTACTATTATTTTTTGTATGATTGGATTTTTTTATTATAAATATTATTTATTATTTTTGGTGAATAAACTTTTTATCATAAATCTTTGCAATTAAATCTATAAATAATAATACAAAATTGTATAAGATATTTCAATCTTGCTTTTTTAATTATCTTATGTTGCCTATTAAATTAAAGTGAATTTATAAAATGTAAATTTTAAATAAAATATATTATCTCTTACAAATTTAATATCAAAAACACTATTTTCATGTGTGGTGGTCAAATGTGATACCATCAAAGGTTAACTTTTTTGTTTGACAGTTATATTGGAATAGACTTTTGTCGGAGGATAATTTAATTAGGAGACATATTATTATAGATGAGGAGCAGATCTGTCCAACTGAGTGGTCAGATGGAGGACAAATACTATATTTTTGTACGTTGTGATTTTTATGACAAGATTTGGTCAATATTAACTAGTCAGCTAAAGTTCACGTCAGCATTTCTAGGTCATTTTAGAGATCATCACTATAAAAACAACGCGTAAGATTGTGACAGTTATTTTAAAGAGTTTTTAGAAAATCTCTTCAAATTAGAATAAAGAGTGAATTAATTCTATGTTTTTATTCATTTGCGATATGTTTTTGCTAATATTTTTGCCCATTGAATTTTTTTAATTAATTTGATAAAAAAATAAAGTAAAATAAATTTTTTTGGCACCTCCCCAAGAAAAATTGGCGCCCGAACAAATACATTTTAATTTTTTAGTTCATATAAAACAAACATATTTGTTACATATTTTTTTAGTTTCTATTTGAATTTCACTTGGAAGTAATGGATTATAGTTTTAATTTCCACTCAGTTTTTTAATAAAATATATTATCTCTTACAAATTTAATATCAAAAATACTATTTTCACTCAGTTTTCTAAAATAAATGAATTTCACTTGGAAGTAATGGATTTAGTACGAAATACAAAGCGTTGAATTTAAAACCCAAAGAGACAAAATAGTCAAAGAAAAAACATTTAGTCGTCTCGAGCGGCACTCGTTTCGCCAAACAGCTGGGGGGCTCGTCATCATCATCCGCCAGAATCTATTTAAGGCTATTCTCGAGAAGTTTTGTACCTTGGTTCACATCAAAACTGAGCTATAAAGGCGGCGAGGATGATGCCGGAGTATGAGCCGGGTATGCAACTCGGACGAATAGGCATAAAAGAAACATAATACTATCTGGATATGGTCCATTTAAACGCTTAAAAAGCTAGTTATCGACCCATACAAGCCGGTACAGGGTATACAAGCCGGTACATGACTCTATTCCTCGGTTCTAGGTTGAGCCGACTTAGTTATAATCTTACGGTTTGTATAAACTTTATATGGACGGGGGTTAATAACTTTTGGTGTTCATCCGACCTATTCACAAACAGAATCTCTGCTAGAGTCTCTGGTAGACAAAAGCCGAAGATTTGTAAATAGCGATCTGTCTAAACTAGATGTTTTGATCTAAAAAAAGCCTCAAAAGCAAAAAAATGCTTGAAAGCTACTTTTAAGCTCGGTCAAAATTAATAAAAACTATTCCTGCGAAATAATGCCTGCCTTAAAGCGAAAAAATGGTAACCACCATGGTGAAGCAAAATTTGCACTAAGGCATAGCTCGGTATTGAAAGTCTGGCCCGGGGCAAAGATTTATGTTTCTATTAAATCGACCATAAGACTTCAAGATCTAAAAACCATATGCTCGGGGGGCTTATGATCATAAATAAAATATATAGCTCGGGCTAGGAGCGATAAATAGAGACTAAGATGGGTCTACTAGCTGATAACCGGGCAGCACCTCGGCAAGACCCCAAGGTCGGAGCCGAGTACTTCGGCCGGACGCGCTAGACATATATCCGCGGTCTAACTGTGTTGGCCGGATAGTACCAGACCGGGTTGATTTCTGTTACGAAACCTATTAGAGAATGGTTATATACGTTACGTTACTTATGGGTCGGTTACAAACGTTACAAGTCATTAGTAATCGGTTACAAGTATTAAATAGACGGTTATGTCATCATGAGCCTTAGTGATGGCCATATTATATAAAGAGGCCTTATGGCCATGAAAAAGGATGATTCTCTCATTCCCTCCCTTAGCTACACGCCTAAGAGGAGTCACATACACTATACCTAAGGGCTCCCAATTGCGGGGTAAGCTAGACCTATAGTTTGGAGGTCAAATCGCCCTTATTAAACCTCTGAATCCCTCAAATCAATAGTATAGTTTTTCCTACAAATACAATAATAATAAAATAAATTTTAAAAAATGAAATTATTATATTAATTGTACAAAAATAAATATTAAATGCACATATTATTATCTAAAAAAGAATCTTTAATTTACAATAATGATTATTGCATTTTAGTGACATTATTTCCTTAATCAAAATAAATAAGGCAAGCATGCATATTTCATACAAATACATCTTTTTCCGTTTTATTATACGATAAACACACTGTTTAATTTACATGAAGTAAAAATAACCACCAAGCTCATAAAACAATGAAGAAAACAATTATAAGAGAAGTTTTACACAATTAATTTACACCATGACATCACTATGCCGTATTTTTTTAGACCTTTAACAGCGCTTAAAAGCGCTGCTAAAACCAACGCTGCTAAAGGTATAGACAGCGCTTATGTAATTTCAAAAGCGCTGCTATAGGTACCCCCTTTAGCAGCGCTTTCTCCTGAAAAGTGCTGCTATAGGTACTCTTTTAGCAGCGCTTTTTCCTGAAAACCGCTGCTATAGGTACCCCCTTTAGCAGCGCTTTTTCCTGAAAAGCGCTGCTATAGGTACCCCCTTTAGCAACGCTTACACTTTAAACGCTTTTAATGTGAAACTTTAGACAGCGCTTGTTATAAGCGTTGTCTATTCCCTCCCTTTAGCAGCGCTTTTCCTTATTATTTTTTAATATAAATTTTTTTTCAATCACTTTAGACAGCGCTTCTCATTAAAAGCGCTGTCTATCCCCCCCTTTAGCAGCGCTTTTCCTTATTATTTTTTTAATATAATTTTTTTTTCATTTAAAAAAAATGCTGCTAGAATTTTTTTTTCATTTAATATAATCTCACCATTTTTGCACCAGAATTTATAGCTTCAATATAACATTTTAAACAACAACAACATCAATATACAACAATAAAACAATATTATATCAACATCAATATACGTCAATATACATCTTCAATCCTTTTTTGCACAATATACACAACAACAACATTAATATATACAACAATGAAACAAAATCAACAATGAGTTACAAAATAACTCTATCTTCTACATCGATCTGCACCTATATAACCTGAAACAATCAAAAAATGAAAATTCATACAAGTTACCAAATAACAACAAAAACAATAATATTGTAACACAACTATAACGACATATATTATATTCTCAAAACTCAAAGTTATACCTTATAATAAAACTCTCAACTCCATAACAAATTGGCACCAATCCTCCATAAGTTCATCCAATTGATCTTTTGAGTAACAAGCACACTTGAATTCATCAAAGTACTACATAATAATATAACATAGTATGATTTACTTAAAATACTAAGTCATTTTATGAGAAATATTAAAATAATTTCTAAGTTAGAAATTCATACCGTGGATGGAATCTCTAATCGGTCCAAAAGAATACTTTCTTTCATAAACCTCAACATAAAATAACCGCAATCTACACCATTGCGCTGAGGAGGACACTACACATGGAAAGAAAATAAGGATATACATCAAGATATACACATTAACTTATTTTATCAAGTATCATCGCTATATAATCAAAAATGTGAAAATCTATACCTCCACTTTGATCCAAGAAATATTGTTGACTCTACTCCTTGGTACTTGAATATCTCTTTGTGCTCGAAAACTTTGTAGAATGCTATAATAAAATAATAACGAATATTTAGAACTATCGCACATAAATAATTAAATATACACAGGAATATTTTAGAACAATCTCGATTACGTGTCAATCGTCTTCTTCATATCTGGGTATGTTGTCCAATCATTGCCCAATGAATCCAGATAATATACAATTTCTCTCACAGGATTAATTGCAACCAATAACCAGTGTCCACTGGAATATTAAACAAAGGTTAGATGGAAATTTTCTACACAACGTTAAAAAATGAAAAATTATAATAGAGGAAATTTAGAATGAAAATATTACTTGTGGCCAGTATTATATTGTAAAAAGAACAATTTTTATGTATCTTTGATGGCCATAAATAAACTGAGTACAAATGCTATTACTTCATCTGGTTTTGAGATGATTGACCCTGCATGGACAACGTTGGGATTTATGAAAGCGAATCTGGACTCCAATCCACGCGGGCGAATCAACTTGTCATACAAAAACCTTAAATAAAACATCATTAACATTAATTATTCATTGAAATGAGTAAATAAATTATGCAATTAATTAAACAAAGTTGATTGGAGTATACCTGATGTATGTATTGATAACAGTGATGCCTAATGTCAAGTGTCCAAAAACTTGTTCCAAATCCTCCATACCAATTGCTGTCATGCCTTGAGAACCATAAATCCCTTCATCCAGGGGTATAAGAGAAGTACCACCTTGCGAAATAGTTGTGAAGCTTATATATGTTTGAAGGCACGACCTATAATGTGAAGTAGTTTTCTTTCTAGCCCCCGGTCCTCTTAACAACACTCTTTATTTCTGTGGGAATTGTCATACCCCAATTTTTGACCTAAGATACCACCTTACATTATTCACATATGCATCATTGCATCACTAACAGTTTCAGAACAGGATAGATCGTGCGTGTGCTCCTAAAGTCAAAAGTTAGGGTTTTATCAAAATTTCATCTGTTCAAGATATGATCAATTAGGGTTTCAGTCTCCACTCACCTCAATTGATCTAACTCAATCAATCATCAACAATTGATCTTCAAATTCCCAATTTTTTTCTCATGATCTACCTTGAATCGACCAATTAGGGTTTTGATTGAAGATAGTGAATCATTGACTTTCTGCTCAATGAATGACCTATTTGCTTGAAGATTGATCTTAACATCTTCAATGCAACATCTTGACCTAATTTCTTGGTTCAAAACATTACAAAATCCATGTTTCTTCATCAGGCAAATTCTGAATCATCTGATGAAAATTCATCTGTTCAAAAAGTCAAACTTTGACTTTTGGTCAACTTTTTCAAATCCAAACTTTTTGAATCATAAAATCATTTCAAATAATCCATCATGATCATAAAAAATCAAGAAATGTGAAAAAGTCAACAAAAAGTCAAGATTTGAATTTTTTCTAACACTTAGAAAAATTTTCAAGTGTTAAGAAACATGGTTTTTCCTTACTTTCATGACCATTTTTCACCTAGATCCATTGTGATTCAAGAAAAGCTCAAAACATGAAAGTTGCAGATCTTGTTACAAGGTTTCTAAAATGTCCAAGAACTTGAAAAAAAACTTTGTGTAGCTAAGGTTTTGAAAATTAAACTTAGATCTCCATAACCATGAATTACAAGTCATTTTTCAAGAACTATAAGTCATTTTTCACAAACTTCTCCTTCTAGAAGCCTTGTCACCAAGTTAAGATAGGTTAGAGCTGATAAAAATCAGATGAGAAGTAATTATGAAGGAGATAAGATCAAGTGAGATTTTAACCATGGTTAAAGGAATATTCCATGTGCATTTATGGCAAAAATGTCTTTCTTGCCCTTGAAGGCAAGATGTTCAATTTCAAGCAAATCTCCTATACTTACCATTCAAAATTCTTGGCCTATAAATAGACCTCACTTATTCATTCAAAATCACCACAAAGCAATCATAATCCAAGTTTTCCTTCTTTCTTTCTTGATTTTCAAGTTTCAAAGTTCTAAGTAGGAGAATTTGCAAATTTCAAGCCTTGCAATTTCTGAGCAATCTTAGGCTTCAAATACTTTCTAAACATCATTAGAAAGTTGTTAGAATCCTCAAGCTATCCCAAGAACTAGCCAAACTCAGAAAACACTTCCAAACCTCATGTATGCACAAATTGAGCCATAACTTACAAACTCTCAATCCAATCGTGCATCTTCCAAACTTTCACTTCAAACACCTTCTATACATCACATAGAAGTGATCCAAACCATCTTTTCATCACTGTAAACACAGAATCATCAAAATCGATTCTCACTTCAAGTGACTGTAGCTGAACTTGGTCAGAATGATCCAGACCATTTCAAACCAAGGTAAGCACATCAACACCTTCCATAAACATCACTGAAGCTGTAGCAATCATCAAAACACTTCTGGAACCCCTCCAGCAAGGAACTCGGTTTCAGTTTCAAGAGGTATGGAACTTGAACTTTGAACTCTTTGATTTCTAACTTCCAGTTCAAAAAAGGGTTGGTCATTTTGTTTTTGCACTATCACTGAGTAATAACCCTCAATCAATTGCTTAAAATTATGCTCATACATGATTTCATAATCAAAACTTAGAATTAGGGTTCTTCGTGTTCATACGAAAATTAATGGTTCTAAGCTTAAAATAAATGGAATTAATTGTCATAATCATGTTCCTGGTAAAAATCCGAGCAAGTTTGATGTTTGGATCATTTGATTTCACTGAGAAATGAAGATTCCATGGAGCAAGAATCTGGAGGTTGAAGAAGACGTTGTTGCGCGCGTTTTCCAGTTTCTAGAAATTCAAATTCATGTTTTATAATATATATTTATGGTTAGAGTTAAGATAATGGATGTATTACCACCCCAGCGGTTGCCAGCACGCTCTTAATCCTTTCCTTTGCCTCAAGGCCCAGGGTTCGAATCCCCCTGGGACCTTTTTTTTATTTTTAATAAAAGGCTCATCAGCTTCCGATGCTTGCTTCTTCAGAAGCGCTTCTGAGGCTTAACCCTCCATAAGTACTTCTGATGCTTCTACCTCCAGAAGCATTCAGCTTTTACTACCTTCAGAAGCACTTCTAGTGCTTCTCACCCTCCAGAAGCATCAAGCTTCTAACATCTCTAGAAGCATCAAGCTTCTAACATCTCTAGAAGCATCAAGCTTCTAACATCCACATAAGCAATGCGCTTCTCATTCTTCCAGAAGCAACCAACTTCCACTGTCTCCAGAAGCAACATGCTTCTAATGCCCTCCAGAAGCAACATGCTTCTAACCTTCCTTCAGAAGCAGCCAGCTTCTGACCCCATCAGAAGCATCCAACTTCTGAACTTTTTCAAAGACTTCATTTTTTCAAAACTCCTTCAAAGCAAGGTAATTAAATGACAAGTCAAGCACATGGCTCAGTGGAAAAACTCTTCACTTCTAAGCCAAATGTCCAAGGTTCAAACCTCCTTAGGACCAAAAATCTTTTTTATCACTAATTTTCTCAAGTTTTTAACAAACTTCAACATTTTCAAAAACTAATCAAAACTTCTCATTTTGAGACGATTTTTTGCACACTTATCATTTAATATACCTATTTTATGATTATGTAAAAAAAAATCCAAAAATATTTTCTTTTTGATTATATTTTTATCAAGTTAAAAATGAGACATTTTAAGTATTTTTATACTTTTCAAAAATGTTCTCTTTCCAATTTTCAAACCTAATCTTTTTCAAAACATCTTGTGAATATCCTTCACTTTTCAAAATCATTTTCAAAACCTTTTCAAAAAACCTTTCAATAAACTTACACACCTTTTCCATGATCAATTAGATTTAAGGATAAACCAAACCAGGTTTCTCCTTGAATTTCTTAATTGATCATGGGCCTCCCTTACGGTGTAAGTCCCAACCCTCCTATGTACATATTCATTTCCTTGTACATAACAACCCCTTTGTGTACATATTCATTTCCTTGTACACATTCAATCATCTTTGTAAATATTCAAGCATAAACAAACTTCGCTCGTTTGTTTTCATCCGCTTATTTATACACCGATTCCATTGGTATTTAGAGAAGTATTATTCCCGGTGAAACTGCTCGTAAACCAATGGTCCTCCCTTAAGGTGTAAGTCCCAAAAACCTTTTTATATATTCAAGTTACACTTGCTTTAATTTCTTGTTTTATACACTTGTTTATATTTCCTTCATAAACTCCTGTGAATACACATCACACACTTGTTCATATAACTGTTCAGTTATAACCTAACAACTAGTCTAACAACTAGGTTCCTTTAGCCTCCTCTTAGGCTTCGTATAAGATAACTCATTTACTGAGTTAGCCTCCTCTTAGGCTTCATATAATATAACTCATCCGTTGAGTTTAGCCTCCGCTTAGGCTTCATATAAGACAACTCCCCTGCTGAGTTAGCCTCCTCTTGGGCTTCGTTCAAAAGAACTCCCTCATTGAGTTTATCCTTCTCTTGGGCATCAAACAAGAAAGAGACCTGGAAATCTCACAGCCTCCTATTGGGCTTCCAATACAAAGAATCACCCGTGCTAGGATAGAACCCTGAGAGTATGATTTCCCGGTGAAATCACTCTTGAATCCTAAGAGGATGGTTTCCTGGTGAAATCACTCTTAAAGCCAAAGCCAGCCATACCCTATAGCTTCCTCTTGAGCTTCATACAAGGACCCTTGATGACCCTCGGAATGCCTTCTCTTGGGCTCACAATGCAAGGACCCTCGATGACCCTCAGAATGCCTCCTCTTGGGCTTACAATACAAGGACCCACATTCTTCTTAAAAGCATCCCCCTAATCAATAATCAATTTCTCCTAGAGATTAGACATTTATCATCTCTATGGAAAAAGTATCTCATCTATCACATCACATATAATCAAACTCTTTTCAAACCACACTCTTTTCAAACAAAAATATCTTTTAACTGTAAGTGGTAACGCTTGTACACTCAAGCAAAACACCAAAACTTACAATTAAAGATTCAATCATCTTTCAAACATCTTTCTTAACTCGTAAGTGGTAACGCTTGTACACTCAAGCAAAACACCTAATACTTACGACGAAAGATTCAATCAATCAACTCTTCAAAATGTATGTGATGAAATAGATTAGATACATTTTTTCATTAAGATGACATTTGTCTTTGTCTCTTAATAACATCTTTTGCTTCCACTAGCATAAGTGGGAACTACGATTGCTCTGACTTTCTCAACCTCCCTTTGAGAATACGTAGGCACAAGGTCTCATCCTTGGCAAGCATACCTCTTTCTCCCTCAAACCAAACAAAACCATAGCTCCCTTAGATCCGAGCTACAGATGCTCTGATTCCCATTATGGGATATGTATGCAGAAGATCCCAATGATCTTTGCGAGCACAATAATAACAAAACCTAGGATCCCATATAACCTACCTTTCTTAAAATCCAAAGGAGAAACTTTCCCAAGAATAGAATAGCAAATTAAAACACACAAACATATCAAAAATATTCATATATATATAGGATGCCACATCTTTCCCTTTATATAACAAACCCCCTTGCTCAGATCTCTCCCCAATGTGTTGCATCTAGTTCACGCTAGTCGCACCGTATATCATTATTTATTGAGGTTATTGCAGCTTTCCCCTTTTTCATCTCATTTTTCTTGTTTTGGAAATAATAAAGCTTGATGCTCGCGGCATCTTTAAAAACAAATCAAAAGAGTAAATCGTTTCGATCCAAAGATTCAAATTCCGATTCGATTCCCTCGTTTGTCACTTTTTAACGTGAACAGGAATGTTGCTAATTACAGGCTCCTTACCCCTACTTACAGCTTCAATCTCTTTAGCAGGAATAATCTAAATATCATAAAATTAGAATGGTCAAGTATAGGATGACAAATTAACATTATGTAAGCATAAATATCATATAATTGTGTTGTACCTATTGTTTTAATGCCACTAACTCCATTGGCTGCGTAATACCTTTATCTTTTGGTCTGGGTTTTGTAGGAGTCTAACATTACCATGTAAAAAATGTAAGTAAAACGAACGTAAAAAATTTGAGTACTAAAAGGTTCATAACGGTTTTAATTATACCTCATCATCTATGCGAACGAGTCTTGACGGCCATGCAACAAACGCTCCTATTGCCTTTCCCACCAATGTTGCATCCGGAACTTCATCTGGGATTGGTAATAATGCGCCCTCCTCTAAAGCAATATCAATTGACACTTTCAAATATCCAGAAGGGAGCGGTTTATGATGAAGTACTTCTCCCAGAGTGTTATGGACTTTTCCCTTGCCAACCATGCGATAAGTTGGTGTCTCTAAAAAGAGTTGACAAGGTGAAATGCCCTAAAATCAATAATAAATATGACATCGTTAATGTGTATATATGCCAGTTAAGTGAAATTACACTAATTTAATTTCATAATAATATATGAAATTACCTCGGGAATACTTGGTTTAACAACACAATTGACACTAGCTATGTCACTAGTTTCTTTAACACCCGAAGCTTCCCTTTCTGATTGGTATTGTCTTGCTTTTTCCTTCCTTAATTCAAGAACTTCAGCTTCTAATGCATCCAACCTTGCCTGCAGTTCTTTATTGCTAGCAGATTTTGTTTTTGGGTTGTTCTTTTTCAAGGAGCTTGGAGTAACCCCATGTCCTTTACCCCTCACCCGACCAGAATACTCACGAACATCTAATGCTCGACTAAGTATGCTCCTGCAATCATCTGGTGGAGATGTAGACTGAGATAGAATCTCCTGAAATTCATATGAATATTGGAAAAACATGAATATTATATGTTAATAAAATTTTGATTTAATTAGAATTAATGTTATACTTACACATTTTTCAAAAATTTGTTGTACATCTTCTTTAAGAACTCCATCCTTACCCACACGGGCAGCCTTCCACAAAACATGTTTCAGAAGAGATGTTTCAGAACTATTCTCCTCTTTTAACTACACATGAACACAAAAAATAAGCTCAGTCATAACTCTTGATGAACAAGTATATCATTACAATTTGTAAATCCTTACTATTTTTTGTTCTAATCGTGCATATCCCAAACGCCCTTTTTTGTATGGATACACGGGAGATGATGCTCTTTGACGATTTACGTCACTTGATCTACACTTTTATCATCAATCACTTTGTTAGATAAAAGCACTATAGACCATTTCGTACTCTTCGGGTCTGTGACATGGAACACTTGTTTAGCTTGAGAGGCTAGAATAAAAGGCTCATCTTTGTACCCACCCTATTAAGATCCACTTGCAAAAACCCTGACTTATCCATTCGTATGCCACTACTATGTACCCACTTGCAAACAAAGATAGGAATCTGAAACTTCTCGTAATCAAACACCCAAATGTGATTGATAACCCCAAAATATGACAGATTTTCATATATGGGGTTTAAGTCCTTCATACTAGAAATGTGCATTGCTTCAGCTACCACTGTGACACCACTATTTTGCATAGTACTTTTATCATCTTGTTCTTTGGTATAAAATGTGTATCCATTAATTGTGTATCCTCTATAAGAGAACACAATCGAACTTGGACCATATGCCAAACATCTCAACCTGTCTGATATTGAAGTGGGATCTGAATGAAACTTTGAATATATATGATCCTTAAACCACTGTATAAAACTTTGATTCTGCTCTCGTACTATCCAATTTTAATTTCTACTTTGATTCTCACCTCGAAGTATAGCCTTGTGCATTTCAACAAAAGGCTCAACCTCATTGTCATTGTGCAGAACATACAAATGCACTTGATCCCGTTCATCCCTTGATACTGTCACAATTTCATTTCCAATTAATTTTTTACCTTCTTTTTTTTTCGAAAAAATGAGATTTGGGGAGTCCAATGGATTGCACATTGGACAAATATTCAGTATAAAACTCAACCGCTTCTTCAACAACGTATCGCTCAACGATACAACCCTCTGGACGACTTCGGTTTTTCACGTACCCTTTTAATATTTTCATATAACGTTCAACAGGGTACATCCATCTCATATAAGCTGGTCCACACAATTGTGTTTCTTTCACAAGATGAACAACAAGATGTACCATAATGTCAAAAAATGATGGAGGAAAATACATTTCAAGGTCACACAAAGTAATAACTATTTATTTTTGTAATACTGGTAAGATCTCAGGATCGATCACCTTACTACAAATTGACCTGAAGAAAAAACACAATTTAGTTATAGGGATTCTTACTTTTTCTAGCAAAATAGAACATATACCTATTGGTAGAAAATGTTCCATTATGACATGGAAATCATGTGTCTTCAAACTCTTTAACTTGAGGTCTTTCATGGACACAATTCTTCTAATGTCTGAGGAGTAACCTTCTGGAACTTTAACTTCACTCAGAAGCTTACACAATATTTTCTTTTCCTTTCTAGATAGAGTATAAGCAGCAGGTGGTAGATATGTGCGTCTTCCTTTCTTCACGAGTCCCAATTCAGTTCTTATTCCCATCTCTACCATGTCCTCCCTTGCTTTAAGGCCATCCTTAGACTTTCCTTTTATATTGAGTAACGTACCAATAACACTTTCAAATACATTTTTTTCAATATGTATAACATCAAGAAAATGTCTTACGTACAAAGATTTCGAATATGGCAATTCAAAAAAAATTGACCTCTTCTTCCACCCACATGTGACAACTTTATGTGCAAAAGGTTTGCCAAACTGAATACTCACATCTTTCACCTTTTCACAAATTTGATCACCTGTCAATCCAGGTGGAGCTCTACGTTGTTCGGTATCTCCATTGAACGCTTTTCTCCATCCACGATATTGATGTTTAGAATTTAAGAATCTATGGTGACCGAGAAAGACATTCTTCTGACAACGTTTCAATTGCATGGTATCGGTTCCATCTTCACAGACAGGACACACTTTTCACCTTTAATGCTATACTCGGATAGATTTCCATATGCTGGAAAATCGTTAATTGTGCCAAACAACATCGCCCTCAAATTGAAACTTTCTTTCCTATATCCATCATAAACCTCCACACCGTTCTCCCACAAAATCTTCAAATCTTAGATTAAAGGTTTCAAGTATACATCTATTTCATTCCCTGGTTGTTTAGGCCCAGAAATTAACATAGATAACATCATGTACTTGTGCTTCATACATAGCCATGGAGGTAGGTTATAAATCATAAGAATCACAGGCCATGTGGAATGTGAGATACTTTGAAGACCATGCGGGTTCATTCCATTCGTAGATAATGCCAAGCGAAGGTTTCTTGTTTCTCCTCCAAAATCAGGATAATCATTATCAATTTTCTTCCACTGTGGTGCATCTGTCGGATGTCGAAACTTTCCATCGATAATTCTTTCATCTGCATGCCAAGTCAAGTGTCTAGCATCGGTTTCACTACGAAACATGCGTCTAAATCTTGGAATAATAGGAAAATACCATAAGACTTTCGCTGGAGATAATTTTTTCTTATATCGAAATAAACCGCACTTAGGACATTCATTCAACGATGCATATTCGTTTCGAAACAAAATGCAATCATTTAGACATGCATGTATTTTTTCATAGCTCATGCTAATAGAGCACAATATTTTTTTGGCCTCGTAGGTTCGATTAGGAAGAACATTATCCTCAGGAAGCATATCTCTCAAAATGGATAATAACTCTGTGAAACTTTTATCCGACCATCCATTGCGCACCTTTAAGTTGTACAATTTTAATACCGCAGACAATCTTGTGAATTTGGGGTAATCTTTATACAACGGTTTCTCCGCATCGCTTACCAACCTCTCAAACATTTTGGTACAATCCTGAAGATCTTCTTCAAGTGCTTCTGCATTCTCTTCGACTCGATCACAATCATATGTATCTGTGGCATTGTCGTATGAAACATAGGTCGCATTACTTTTCACCCCCAGTTCAACATTCTTGATGATTTTCTCACCATGAAATATCCACAAGTATAACTTCGATCAATTCCATGCATCAGTAAATGCGATTTCAATCCATCTGCGTCAACCCGACCCACATAACAATAACCCAAGCAAGGATATTTTATTCTATTCGGGTCTTCAGCGTGTTCAACAGCAAACTTAACGAACTCTAATACCCCATTATCGTACTCTTTTGACAATCGATCGGCACACATCCATTTTTTATCCATGGTTTTAACTATTACGTAAGTTAAACAAAAACACTAATTAGGAAAATCAATTATGAACTAAGAAAATCAAAGTATTACTTGACTATGAAATTCATATCCCATATTTATCCCTTTTATTTTCAAATTCAAATTTCAAAATACAAAGCATAGCCAAAATTCCCTTTAATTCTTTCATACATTTCACGCCCTGTACCAGTTCAGTGGTCATCACATTTAAGAGAACCGAAAGCAATTTTTCAAATTCCAACACTTTATGCTAAATTCAAAACTTGAATTTGAATTTTAAAATAAACGCTTAAACTAAATATCCTATTTAAGCAATTATTTTAATGAGATTAATGATTATGTATTGTTAATATAAATTATTTTACATAATCTATGTATCACAATCAGTGATATTTAGCATACAATTAAATTAAAATATTATAAAATATTATAAAAAATAGCAACTATGATTTACTAACCATAACCATGTTAAATATCTTGTTAAAATAGGCGATACAATTATATTCAATAGAATTGGAATCTATCAATAACAAACAAAACATGAGTTAGTTTGGCAGTTAATTAGTTCAACAGAATCCAAACACATCTAACTAATTAACTAACTTTTTTTCTTCCTTTTCATATTCATTCATATATATTTATATATCATTCCATATTCATTCTCACAATTACACTCTCATCATTCCATATTCATTCAACACACATTTACTTTCTTTCTTTCTTCACTCACTCACTCGCCACTCCCACATAATCAAGAGTTCTCCACAAGACAAGTGCTACTGCTACTTGCACTTGTTCTTGTTTTGAGGAAAATGATCCTTTTTTGGTGTTGATGTATGACTAGTGTTTATGTGCTTGGAGTGCTTTTTGTTACATATTGAGTATTGATTTCAAAGTTTTGTTCTGCAGACAAACTTAAGTTTAATTTATAATTACTTCAAATTTTGTGTGTAGACCATGGACATGGACGCATCTTCCTCCACTTCCGCTGTTTCCAAAACAATAAAAAACTTCGTCATAAACAATTATGCGGAACTGCTTACTATTAGGGTGCAACCTCCTAACACGCTAGTTTGCATCCATTTTCCTAAATCGGTACGAGACAGAGGCCTTCAGACAATATTGATTCATCATGCCAGAAGATTTGGGAAGACTTTTGGTTTTGAGGTTACTACCCTCCCAAAAGACCCCAATATTATTGACCAAGACGAAGGCTGGGACAGTTCAGACGACATAGTGGATTACTTCGCTTATGAAACGTATCAATCGAAAATATGATTGTTAATTTGTTTGTGTTTTACTTTGAGATTACCAATGACTTTTAGTGAAGTTTTATTTAGTTTTAAATAGTTCATTTAATTTCACATAAATTTGATTTATCAGGAATAACGCGATTAATTTGTCACCTATGCTCAACTCAACAACACTTAATTTGTCAAGGATTGTAAATGATTATTCTTCTGTTTTCATCTTATATTACTCTATTTTCTTCTGTTACCAAAGAAAAGAAGTACCTTTCTTTTCATCCTGAATCTTACTATGACAGTCCAGCTTAAGCCTACAGTGAAGTAAAGTCAAGGTTACATGGAGACCAGCCTAAGTATCCTAAGTAGCTATGTTCCAATCTAGTAACCTCTAACAAAATCATCAATTGCATCATCTAATAGAACAAACAACAATATTATGCATTCATCTCAACATCAATTTTGACACACAAAACATAGCATCGACATCGAATCTAAACATACACATATAACAGATCTACAGAAAGCATAAAAGAAGATTCAACGTGAAATATTACCTACTGAAGAAAAGCTTATGCTGTTATCGATGTGAAGATGAAGCTTCTGCTGTTAGGCTAGCTGGTGATGTAGCGACAGTTCAAGTTCCTCAACGGCAGAGCCAATGAGAATTTGCATCGAAACCGTGAAATGTTATTAGATAACAATAAATCAGAACACTAAACCGTGGAGATAACAAAAGGAATTCTGCTTTTGAATAACTGACCGTGGAGATTGTTGAACTGACAGTGGAGGTGTTGTACGGAGGAAGAACCACGGTTGGACTACGGTGAGGACTGAAGGAGTGGCGATGGGGCGAGTTGGAGAAGAATGTGAATGGGAGGAGACGAGTTGGAGAAGAAGAAGAACAGAAGCGATTTCTAGGGTTTCGTACGAGCGCGAGCGAGATTTCTGGGATTCTACGGTTGGACTATGGTGAGGACTGAAGGAGTGGTGATAAGATGAAGAGAGGTTTGTGAGTGATGAGGCGAGTTGGAGAAGAAGGTGAATAGGAGGAGACGAGTTGGAGAAGAAGAAGAACAGGAGCTCTTTCGTATGATTTTTGGGAAATTTGGGAATTCTGGGATTCTGATTATTAATTTAGGGATTTTAAAATTTTTTAATTACCAAAGGCAGCACTTTCTAAAAGCGCTGCTAAAGGTATTACCTTTAGCAGCGCTTTAGAGTAAAGCCTTTAGTAGTGCTTCTGGAAAGCGTTGTCTAAGGTAAAACCTTTAGCAGCGCTTTCAAGAAAAACACCTTTAGCAGCGCTTATTTTAATTTTTTAAGTTTTAATTTTTCTGAAACCCTATAGCAGCGCTTAGGGAAAAAAAAGTGTTGTCTATGATAAGGCCTATAGCAGCGCTTATAAGTAGCGCTGTCTAAAATATTTAAATTTTTATTTTTTAATTTTTCTGAATACCTATAGCAGCGCTTTGGGCATAAGCGTTGTCTATGTAGTGCTGCCAAAACTCATTTTTGGCGTAGTGCATGATTGCAAATCACAATCCGTATATCACACATATTCATCATAGTTTTCTTTTGTCATGTTTATTCATGACATAGATCCAACACTTGAATCAATCAATCAATTTCATAACTAATAATATACCATGAAAGTATTTCCCTTTTCTACTAAGAACTTAAATGCCAAATACTAATGTGTATTTCCCTTTTCTACTAAGAACTTATATGCCAAATACTAATGTGACATCGTGAGTTTAAACCATAAACCATAAATTTTAAACTTACAAGTCTTGCCTTAAACACTGGTTCTTCAATTCTTGGAATACCTTAATTCTTCTTGAAAATTCTCTTGCATCCAACCATCTTTTTTTTCTTAGATAGTCTCATTAGCTCCCAAGTACGGGTCTTCATAAGTGAACTCATCTCATCATTTAGTGAAACCAACCATCTTTGACTATCTTTGCTTTTTAGTGATTTCTTGAAGGTCTTTGGTTCTGAGTCTTGCAACCCCTTAGCCACATTAAAAGCATAACAAATAAGACAAGCATAATTGTACCTTTGAGGTGGTACAATCTTCTTCCTTAATCTATCATGAGCCAACTGATAATTAGGAGACATTGTATATTTCCCTTCAATAGTGCGGGAAATAGGAGTCTCTACTACCTCATTGTCTCTAGTCTCAATAGTAGGAACCTCCACCTCAAAATAAGTCTTTTCCATCATAGTTTCTGATTCTTTAACATACAGTTCTTTGCACTTCATCCCCATATAAGTCTCATCAAAAGTAACATCTCTACTTATGATAAATTTTGAATAGTTTGTAACCTTTCACCTCCTTTAGGATAACAAATGAAGACACTTCACAAACCTAGCATCAAGGTTGACTTGTTTGATATGAGCACAAAAGCTCTCAGAATATTCAAATTTGGGTATTCTACCGATTTCTCACTCCAAACTTCCATAGATGTATTGAAGTTTATTCTTGTGGATGGACATCTGTTGATCATGTAAGCTACTGTAGCAACAAATTCACCGAAGAAACTCTTTGATAACCCAACTCCTAGCAACATACGTACACTCTCTATAAAATGGTTATATTCATGTGTTTTTCTAAGCCATTTTGTTGAGGTGTTCCAGCACCAGCAATGGCTATATGCCTCTTGATACCATGTTTTTTGCACATCTCAATAAACAACTCTGAAACAACCTCCAAGTCATTGTCATCTCTTAATACATTCGGTTTAATTTTTAATTGATTTTATACAAGAGTGTACCATTCATTAAACTTTTCAAAGATTTTACTTTTACTTTTGTTTAGAGAAATCATCACTAATAGAGAGGAAATAGAATCCACCCCAAGAGTTATCACCCTTGCAAAATCCCATAGATCTGAGTGAAAATACTCAAAAGGTCTACTAGACACCCTATATTGTTTGTCTAGAATGCAATTATCACAAAATTCTAGTTTATTTAATTTCTCACTCCCTATCAAATATTATTTAGCTAGTTCAACTAAACCTCTTTCACTGACCTACCATACTCTCAAATACCACAACTTAGATTTATCAAGAAGGTTTTAACTAGCTATTGAGGCATGAACAATAACAGTGGAACCATCCAAACGATTCGGTTTTGATTTATATTTGATTAGTTGCAATTCATTTCGGTTTTGACCGTTAGTAAAATATCGGTTTGATTTATATTTTGTTAGTTTAACATCAGTTCGGTTTGGTGGTTTGGCTCAATTCACAATTTTTTTTAACAGCCATAGATGAGACTTAACATAGAAAAAGAGAGAAAAGTGAAGACATACCAATTCACATATGAACAGAAGCATGATAGTATAATCATGCTTAGCTACTATGAACAAAAGCCTAAGATTATCAAAAGAAACACTACAAATCAATGGCAACTTAGAAACTAGTGAATTTGTGCAAACTATCATCCCATATGCATAAGAAGAGTGGAATATGTCAATTAAATATGGAGCACATCTATCAAGCGCATTCACAGAGATACAGCTTAATGCGGATCCTGCTAAATCTAAAGCAAGTTTCTGTTGTTTTTTCCCGATCAAAACACCTCTTTCTATATGACGGAGAACATTATAATAAATTTACTTATTTCTTATGAGTGATCTCAAACGGCATTGTTACAACTTACAACTTATTTCATGATGATTTGAATAGATGCATATCAAGAGTTTAATTCTGTTAATGCTTCTTGCAAGAGCAACTGGTTAAAGTATATTGTAAATTAATTTCATATCTATTAAGCTCAATTCAAGACTTCTGTATCAATTTTTAAATTAAATTACTTCCCCAGTTTAAACTTATGCCCTATAACTTGCTATAATGTTGCATCTTCAGAGATCATTCAAAGATCAAACAGGTATGTGACATTAAACCATTAAACTCATTGATCTTTCTCTTTCTCATCAATAGGAACACAAAAAGAAAACCAGCTACATACATGAGCATAATAGAAAATGCAATAATGAAATATATAGAAACTGAATTGAAACTTCAAAAACAATAATATGTTTATTAAACTAAATATTGTTGCCAACACATATTAAATCATAAAGATAATGAATGACTAAATCCTAAATAATAACATCAACATATAAATCTTTGTTGTTTTAGAAATAATGAAAAATCCTAAAACATAATGATTATAACAAATTAATATCAGCTTTTATGAAGCCCTACGAAGAACGGAAAAATCAAATCTCTTCTCGTCTTGATCCCATTTAAGATCAATCTCATCTTCGGCCTTTAAGTTCCTTATTTTTACAAAATCCTTGATCCATGTATCATTGAAAACATGACTTTCGTTCGAAGGGCGTATCTTGAACCCAAGAGAACGGGGACTTTGAGTGTCAACATCAAACACCGCAACTTTGACTCCATCTTTTTCATCTTCAGTTTTATCAACAAACGGAACCACCCATTTTCTTGTCAATTCTTTGTTTAACAGAAGTCTGCTATTATTGCCAAGATCACTTATTGTGAGCACCTTCTTGATCTTCCATGGATCATCAACATCAACGTTGTGTTTCTTGACAATTTGAATGCAGTTACAAAAACCTAGAGATAGGTGGAGACAAACATTAGTTTCATTGGGATAGGAAGACAAATCCAATGATGATGGAATATTGTTGGTTTCTTGTTGAGGGCGTTTCCGTTTGTGTGATGGACGAGAACAAAAACGTAGCGCAAGATAATCACCGACATTAGTTACATGATGAGTGGCATTAGTAATGGAAGATGAGGATGGTGAAGATGAAACATGAATGTTGAAGTCAGGCATAGTCTGTGTGTGGTTGAAGACTTGAAGTGAACAAGAACGAGAATTTGTGTTGATGTTGAAACCACACGCAGACGCAGAAAAAAGAGAATGAAAGGTTAACTCTTGAGTATAATCGTAAGAGTCATTAAGTATAGTTTTATTTATACTAAAATATTCAACGGCTACATATCCTAGTTTGTTTTGTCTTGTTTCCTAAAATTAGTTTTCAACGAATCAAATTTTTTTTCTCATAAATCTAAATGCCTATGTATCTTAGTTTTCATTCATTTATTTCATTAATTATTAGATTTGGCTAAATATCACTTAGCTATAATGGATAAATCTTTTCTTATCAAATCTTATTAAATATTATATTTCACAACTATCAGTTAGTTAAAACTTTAAATTCTTTTATTATACGGATTAGAATTTTCTTAAATTTATCATTTATTCTATTTTGTCATTAATAAAATAATAATAATATTACTAATAATAATAATAATAATATTAATATTAATAATAAAAATAAAAATAATATATTTATTATCCTAGTAACTACTATTCATATACTTAACAGACCCTTAGGACATGGTTGACTCTTTTTGTTTATTCCTCTTTGTTTCCGTGACCACCCATCTCACCCCTCTGGCTAAGTTTACATCCATTTAGATTTTATTTAAAATACTTATTTAAAATATTCACATACAATAATTCTTTTATATTTTTTAAAATAATTAATATAATAAATATATCAAATATAATAATAACTAATTTTGTAGTACTAAATCTAGTAAACTTATAAAATAAACAAAACATATCAAATATAAAATTGTAGACAATTAACTTTAATATTATTAGTAATGTTTAATTTAAATATAACTATATCATAAAATAATTTTTTTAGAATATAATGAAATTTACTAAAAAATATAAACGTTTTGCATAAAATATCGGGATGTTACATTCTTACTCCCTTAAAATATTTTGTCATCGAAATTAGAAGGTATAAAACAAAAACACATTTGCATGTACATCTTATGTTAAACAATTCAATTCTTTTCATTTATTTAAATTCGCAATTGAAAACTATTTTTTTATTCTTTTTGGTATGTAGAAAAATTGTATAAACTATTCATTAAAGTTTATAACATCAAAAAAATTAAGAGGACGTCACGCTTCCTCCTCACCCTCTGATCTCAAATGAATATGGTCGTCAAATTTAAAATTCAATATGCTTGATATAAAAGAAAAGATTGTTTGGAGAATTCAAGAGTTTGGACCAATTTACAACAATTGCATAATACTCATGAATTCTTGGTTGTTGATGTTTTTTCTTTCTTACAAGAATCCAATCAAGACCAGCATGCTCTGCTCTCTTTGCTACTATTTTGCGGAGTTTATGGAAAGCAGTTGACTCTCAGGATTCCATCTGTAGTCGTGTTTTCCATCTTCTTCAAGGTTGAGAAATGCCCAACTATTAGTGTATTTGGGCTTAGTAGTCTATTGTATAATGGGCTTAGTATTTTATTGTATAATGGGCTTATGAGTCATTAGGCTACAATCTCTTTCTATTCTTTGTAAGCCATTTTATTCATAGAGTTATGGCTATATATAGGTGTCTATCAGAGAGTGTAAATATATGATGTAAAACTCCTTTTGTAATAGAAACTCAAAATCACTGGCTCCAGAACTTCTGGTCCGTTCATCTCAGAACTTCTGGTCCTTTCGTCCCAGAACTTCTGACTCTTTCTTTCAGAATTTCTTGCAATCTTGCTTTCATCTCTTCCATTGATAATGAAAGCTTGTCATAAGTCTAACATGGTATCAATCGCTACTGATCCAAACCGTCTTCCGTTGTTCGTTTCATCATTCTCATGTTCTTGCTGAGAAGCTGCAGCATCTTCCTTCGTGATTCAACAAACTAGTTTTGTTACACGTTCTTGCTCAATTGCTTCAGAAAAGTTTCATCAATGGATGCATCATCGAAAAACTTGGAGTTTCATCCCTTCACGACGACACAGTCGTCACTCATCAATGCGTCCCATCACACAGTATTTGGGCCCAAACTCTCCATCAAGCTGCAAGAGAAGAACTTTCTTCTCTGGAATCAACAGGTTGAAGGTATCATTCTTGCTCACAAACTACATCGATTTGTAGTTAACCCTCAGATTCCTGCAATGTTCAAGAAAGACGAAGATCGTCGCGTCAATGTTCATTCTGATGAATATGAGGCTTGGATTGCTCAAGATCAAGCCTTGTTCATGTGGCTTCTGTCCATAATTTCTGAGTATGTGCTTCCTCGTGTGCTTTCTTGCAAGCATTCATATCGAATCTAGGAGCAGATACACCAGTATTTTACAACGGTCATGAAAGCTAGGGTTCATCAACTTTGTGATGAGCTGAAAGTCACCAAGAAAGCAAATCGTTCAATTTCAGAGTTTGTGCTTCGCATTCATGCAATTGTAGATGCGCTTATGGAAGTTGGTAAACTAATATCTGAGCGCGATCAAATTGACTCTATCTTGCAGGGTTTACTAGAGGAATACAATCCATTTATCATGATGGTGTATGGCAAGATGAAACCTCCTACACTCTATGAAATTGAGGCAATGTTGTATGTGCAAGAAGCTCAACTTGACAAATATCGTCAAGAACTTTCTCTTGCTAATGCCACAGCAATGTTGCCCAATCTGAAGCCAATTTCAGCTCCAAATCCACCAGAGGTGGTTCTCAGTATCAGCGAGGCAGAAGTATCTCTCGCAGCAGAGGTCATGCCAGAGCTAGATCCTCTGCATCTTCTGGAAATAGACCAACTTGTCAGCTTTGTGGGAAATATGGCCATGTTGCTATGGACTGCTGGCATCGTTATGATGAAAACTTTGAGCCAGCGCAATCAAAGAATCAAGCCTCTGACTCCTCTGAATAGGTGAAGGGTGAGAAGAAAGATCCAAAGGCCAACTCAGTCCAAGATTCAGCATATTTAGAGTCTCAAGCATGGTTTGTAGACTCATGTGTTACTCATCATCTCACTCATAATAGATCTTTACTACAAAATAAACAAAGTTATTCTGGTGCCAATAAAGTACTTGTAGGTAATGGTCAAAGATTGAACATTGAGTTTGTTAGCTTATCTAACATCAAGACTCCTTCATTATCTCACTCCAACTTAGTCTTGAACCATTTATTGCATGTACCCAAAATCACTATAAATCTTTTGTTTGTGTCAAAGTTTGCTCAAGATAATAATGTGTTTTTTGAGTTTCATGCTAACACCTATTTCATCAAATCTCAGGTATCTAAGGAGGTTTTTCTAGAAGGATTCCTGGATACTAGTGGCCTCTATAGTGTTTCCTCTCAGTCAGTGGAATCTCCAGCTTCAAATGCTGTTAGCTTGTCCACCGGAGATCATTCTCAAGTTCTTAAAAGTTTTGTCTGTAATAAATTGTTTGTTTGGCATAATATGTTAGGACATACAAATTCTGTAAATCTCAAGTCTATACTAAAACTCTGTAATATTGCCTCATCCAATAAAGATGATATACTGTAATGTTGGCAAATCTCACAGATTGTATACACCTTTATCCACAACTGTTTATTCCAAACCTTTTGAACTTGTACATTTTGATTTATGGGGACCATCTCCCAATCCTTCTAGTCAAGGCTATTTGTACTATATGGTTGTTGTTGACACTTACACCAAGTACACTTGAGTGTATTTTCTAAAACAAAAATCTGAAGCTTTAAGTTGCTTCACCCAATTTCTTGTCTATGTCCAAACTCAGTTTCAAGTACAAGTAAAAGTTGTTCAGACTGATTTTGGGGGAGAATTTCGACCTCTGACAAAAATTTTGAGTGAGAAAGACATAATTCACAGATTAACCTGTCCACACACTACGCACCAAAATGGTACTGTGGAAAGAAAACACAGAAGCATAGTAGAGATGGGCTTAACAATTTTGGCTCATGCTAATATTCCTGTTGAATTCTGGGATCACAACTTCACTCAGGCAGTGCATCTTCTAAGTAGACTTCCCACATCTAATTCTCCAGCATTCACATCTCCATTTCATGCTCTTTTTAACACCATTATCAAGGCATAAGAGTTTTTGGCTGTCTTTGTTTCCCTCATTTAAGACCGTTTAATAAGCACAAACTCCAACTAAGAAGTTCTGAGTGTGTTTATTTAGGTGTATCTCCTTAGCATAAAGGTCATAAGTGCCTTAGCATAAAGGTCTACATGAGTCAACCACCAGGTTTTGAATCTGCCAGCAACTCTCTTGTCTGCAAATTAAATAGAACCTTGTATGGGCTTAAACAGGCTCCCAGGTCTTGGTATAAGAAGTTGCACAAGAAACTTTTTTAGTTTGGGTTTATGGCAAGTAAATGTGATCATTCCCTGTTTGTGTACAATCATCAAGGAATCACTCTGTATGTTCTGGTCTATGTGGATGATATACTTGTCACAGGATCTTCTGCTCCATTAGTTCACAAAGTTATCTCCAAGCTTCACAGTGAATTTGCCTTGAAGAAACTTGGCAAGCCAGAATATTTTCTTGGCCTTGAAGTCAAATATCAGCAAAATGGCACACTTGTTCTTACTCAAACTAAATATATAAGGGATCTGCTGAGTCGAGTAAACATGGAAGAAGCAAATGGTGTAGCTATTCCTATGCTCAGCAGTTGTAAACCTAGCCGGTTTGGTACAGATAAAATGCAAGATCCTTCCATTTACAGATCAATTGTTGGAGCCCTGCAGTATATCACTCTGACACGACCAGATATTGCTTATTGTGCGAACAAAGCTTGTCAATTCATGGCTAACCCCTTAAACAGTCATTGGAGCATGGTTAAACGCATACTCAGATATCTCAGTGGATCTGCTACGCATGGCTTGCTTCTGTCACCTGCTAATGCTACTTAAGCTCTGCCAGTAAGAGCCTATAATGACTCTGATTGGGTGAACGATCCGCACGACAGAAGATCAACTTCTGGCACGAGTATATTTGTTGGACCCAACTTGATCTCATGGACCTCCAAGAAACAAACTCTTGTAGCTCACTCGAGTGTTGAAGTAGAATATAGGGCATTGGCGCATACTACAGCAGAGTTACTCTGACTGCAATCCCTGCTCACTGAGTTATAGGTGAAATGCTTCCCTCCAACTCTGCTTTGTGACAATCTTAGTGCTATTTTACTCAGTCATAATCATGTGTTGCACGCTCACACTAAACACATTGAGTTGGATATTCGTTTAGTTCGTGAGAGAGTTGTGGCAAATAAACTTCGCATTCAGCATGTACCAGCTTCCGCACAATTGGCTGACATGCTCACTAAGCCTCTCTCCAGCTCTGCGTTCAAATATCTCAAGAGCAAACTCAAAGTTGTTGTTGTTCTAGATTGTAAGGTCACTGAAGACTCCATGTCTCCCAATGACCTTGAGGGGAGTATTAGTGTATTTGGGCTTAGTAGTCTATCGTATAATGGGCTTAGTGGTTTATTGTATAATGGGCTTATGAGTCATTAGGCTTCAATCTCTTTTCATTCTTTGTAAGCCATTTTATCCATAGAGTTATGGCTGGCTATGAGAGAGTGTAAAGATATGATGTAAAACTCCTTTTGTAATAGAAACTCAGAATCACTTGCTCCAGAACTTCTGGTCCTTTCGTCCCAGAACTTCTGACTCTTTCTTTCAGAACTTCTTATAATCTTGCTTTCATCTCTTCCATTGATAATGCAAGCTTGTCATAAATCTAACACTAACAGCTGAAGGAATTCAACATTCATCGTACTCATGCTTCATATTATCCTAAGTGGTGTAAGTCTATGGTGGATCATCTTAAGTGCAATATTGAAGCTTCATTTTTAATAACAAAGTTGGTATATGCGTTCGCATTAGAAATGACACATCCTTTACGAAATGTTTCTCATCTATATCGGAGTCATTAAGTATAGTTTTATTTATACAAAAATATTCAACGGCTACATAACCTAGTTTGTTTTATCTTGTTTCCTAAAATTAATTTTCGACGAATCAATTTTTCCCCTCATAAATCTAAATGCCTATGTATTCGGTTAGTTAGTTTTCATTCATTTGTTTCATTAATTATTAGATTTGGCTAAATATCACTTAGTTATAATGGATAAATCTTTTCTTATCAAATCTTATTACATACCAGTAACAAACTCGTGCCTACGCACGGGTTCTGATCTGGTATGCGCATATTTTTACATAATATATTTGTTTTAAATAAAAGGTTAAAAAAATTAGATTAATATTTAAAAAACTCGTATATAAAAATATTAATATCTATAATAGATTTTATGCGTATATCATTTAAGGATGATAAATATTTGGATCATAAATACTATTTTTCGTATATACAAATATTTAATCAATAACATATTTTTCCCGTAAAAAAATATTATTTTTGTTCTGGTATCGTTTACAAAATTATCCAAATCAATAGTAAATTTTTGTATATAATAATATTTAGATCTATAACAGATTTATTTCCGAGATATAATTTTTTCGGATATAGTTTACAAAATATCGAATCAATAGTAAATTTTCGATATAAAAATATTTAGATCAATAATATAATTTTTCCGTTTACGAGTTTTGATAAATAATACATTTTTCCGTATACAAATGTTATGTTTGTTTTCGTATCATTTACAAAAATATTTGGATCAAAAGTAAATTTTCATATATAAAAATATTAAGATCAATAATAAATTTGTTTCAGATACCATTTTTTAATCAAAGATTTTTATAGTATAAATATCATTTTTAGTATATACAAATATTATTTCTCGTATATAAATAGAGTTTTTCCCGTATACAAATATTATTTTTATGTAGGCATCGTTTACAAAAATATCTAGATTAATAGTAAATTTTCGTATATTAAAATATTTAGATCAATAATAGATGTTATCTCATAGATCACTTTTAGATAAAAAAATATTTGAATCATAAATATTATTTTTCGTATATAAAAATATTTGAATCAATAATAGACCTGTTCCCATATTCAAATATTATTTTTGTTTAGGTATCGATTACAAATATATCTGAAAATTTACGAAAAATACAATATGACATTTCTATAAATTCTATTAAGTTTCTCTCACCATTTTTATTTAAGAAAAAAGGATAAATCTATAAAAAAAAAATATAGATCTATGAAACTTGTTTACGAACAATAAAACTTAATCTTTAAAAAGAGTAGATATGAAGAAAAAAAATTATTCTCAACTATTTTTATTTTAAAAAAAAAGTTATATTTATTTTTTCTTATTCTATTATTTCTTATTCTATACTTGGAAGGATGAAATTGAAAAACTATTTGAAACTCATATTTACCTTTTATCTTGAAAAATGTATCAAATGTTAAATTAATATTATGAAATGTTGAAAGAAGAAATTTGGAAGAAGAAATTTAAACAACGAGGAAGTTTCAACATTGTGAGATAATGAAAAATATATATAAATATGGTGAGAGGAAAGACATGATGAATGAGTATGTGAGATATTGGGTCGAACTCTATTGTGTCGAAGGATGCTAGAATTGTTAGCATCGAATTGGGCCTGTTTGTTATGTCCAATTGGTTAAGTTAGCTTGTACCCTAAGTTAGCTTGTAATGGGTATTTGTGATAAAAGCCCATTAGTTTAGTATGTTAGGTTTATTATAAATAGCATACTAGTCTCTCATCATTGCATACTGCAAATCCTAATTTAGGGTGAGAGGGTTATTTGTTATTCTTGTATACTTGTAATCTTGTTTTGAAGAGAAAGGAAAGAATAGCAGTTAATAACCAATCCTTGTGTTCATCGTGTTCTTCATTCTTTTTCCCTACAAACTTATATATATTTGTTTCAAGGCATCCGATTCACAACAAATTGGTGCGGTGGCGTGGAAGATGCCTTCGACAAAGTATGAGATTGAAAAGTTCACGGAGTGAACGATTTCGTGGCGTTTAAAGATGAAAGCCCCACCGTTCAAGGGGTTGTTTGGAAGTGTTGAGGAGAGTCACCATGAACGAAGAGTTGACGCAAATGAAGAAGGCAATGATAGAGCCCACAGCAATTTTGTTGAGCCTTGGTGATAAGGTTCTTCGACATATCAAAGGAGACGACGGTTTATGGGTGAAACTTGAAAGTTTGTACATGACTAAATCGTTGGTGAATCGACTCTACACAAGCAAGCTTTGTATTCATTCAAGATGATTGAAGACAAAGTGTTGGAAAATTTGATATTCAACGATTCTTGATCTTGAAAATATTGATTGATTGATGAAGATAATGCAAGTTGTTGTCGTGCCATCACATGCCCACTTCAAAGAAACTCTCTTGTATGGAAAGTCCCGACCTTTGAGAGGTTCAATCACCTTGTATTCAAGGACTTGAATGAACGAAGGAGCATAAACCCGACGGTTGGTGAAGGTTTGGCGTTAAAAAATTCTTGCGAAAGGATAATAAGTTCGACAAGAAGAAAGGTAAAAGTCGCAAAGTTTTACATGGTGAAGCATCCGTATTCGATGCTATCATTAAGTCACACAAGAAAAGTGTGCCCGCTGAAAGATCATGGAGGAAAGGATAATGGCAATGCTATTGTTCAAGATGATTTCGACTCATCCGATGTTCTTGTGGTTTCGAAAACTCGTCAAGGAATGGATTATGGATTCGGTGCACTTGGCACATGACTCCAAAGACTTGTTCGAGGAATTATGTGATCAAGATGGTGGATCCGTATTTGAAACAACAAAGCTTGCAAGATTGCGTGGATCAACTCCATGATGAGTCAATAAGGTTATTGATCAAGTCGGTACTGATTTGAAGAAATTTGATTTCTCTTGGTGAATTCGACAAGAAAGGATATGTTTTTCAAGGAGAGAAAAGTATCCTAAGAGTCATGAAGGGTCAAGGAAGTCTTGAGAGGCGTGAAGAAACAAGGCTTGTATACCGTGAAGTTGTAAGTGGTTCGACAAATGTTGCATCCACGAAACCGCGAAGATCAACCACACATTAGGCCATGTCGGTGAAAGAGGTCCGTCGAATTGGGAAACAAAATTTGCTTGGTGGAGACAAAGTCGAAAAAAGTTTTGTGAACCACTTGGAAAATCTTGTAGAGTGAAGTTCAACAAAGGCAAACAAAGAACACATGGATCCCTTGATTACATCCATGCCGATCTTTGGGGCCTGCAAGGTGTCCATCACATTCGGAGCAAGGTATTTTCTATCCATAGTAGATGACTATTCCGAAAGTTATGGGTATTCATTCGTAAGACTAAGGATGAAACTTTGAGAATTTCAAAGGTTGGAAGACTCGGTCAAAACCGCCGCGGTCAAGAGGTTCGTAGACAATGGTCTTGAATTTTGCAATGAGGCATTCGACAACTTTTGTCTGCCTCCGCAACAAGGCACATCAGCACTCCACAACAAAATGGTTTGGCCGAAAGGTTTAATCGAACCATCTTGGAGAGTTAGATGCATGTTGACTAGTCCGGCTTAAAGAAGGTGTTTTGGTTTGACAACATATCCGATAAATAGATGTCCTTCGATGTTAGATATGAAGACACACGAAGAAACATCCACCAAATCTCGACAAAGTATTTGGCTAAACATTAGGCAAGACAAGGTCGAACCTAGAGCTCTTAAATGCATGTTCTGGGATACCACGAGTCAAAGCTTATAGGCTATGGTGCCTAGAGTCGTCACGTATGATTATCACGAGTCGAGATGTTTTCAATGAAGAAATGGCTTTCAAAAACGGATGATGTTGGTCGAAGTGCGATATCGACGAAGAGCAATAGATATTCTGTGAGGTGGAGCATGTTGATGCCGAATTGCATATCCCATAAAGTCGAAGAAGCGATGATGTGATGAAGTTGAGGAAACTGTTGATGACTATCTATTGACAAGAGATAGGACACGAAGAGTCATCAAACCACCTCAAAGGGTATGATCTCATAGCTTATGCCTTAATCTCTGCAAGGTTCGGATGAAGAACCAAGAGACCATAAGGAAGTTATGAGGTCGAAAAGACCGAATGGTCCATGGATGATGAGATGAAGTCTCTTCATGATAACAACAATTGATCAAGAAACCGCTAGAGCCAGTTAGTCACCGTAAATGGATTTTCAAAGTTAAGGAAGGAATCAAGGAGTGGCGTCGAAAAGATACAAGGCAAGGTTGGTTGCAAGGGTTTCACTCGTAAAGAAGGTATAGATTTCAATGATGTGTTTTCTCCATTGGTCCATAGGTCCAAATGTTGCTTGCCATGGTGGCACAGCTCGATCTTGAATGGAACAGATGGATGTGAAGACCGTTCTTGTATGGTGATCTAGATGAAACAATCCTCGATGAGGCAACCAAAAAAATGTCGAAAGGAAGAGATGCCAAGTTGAATAGATCCTTATATGGACGAAACAATCTCCAAAGGAATAAGAGATTCGACAAATTCATGACACGCAAGTTTCGTTAAGTTCGACCCGTAATTCATTTTTATTTGCTTTATGTTTGTTTCTTATGTTGCAAGTTGAATATTCAAGAGGTATTGAGGGTGAAGGTGAACTCAATAAGGAGTTCGAAATGAAGGATCTAGGAGCAGCTTCCAGATTCTTGGAATTGACATTCAAGAGAAAACAAATTATGCTTATCTCAAGAGGCATACTTACGAAAGATTCTCGAAAAGTTTGGTATGTCGAATTCAAGCCTGTTGACTCCAACAAACCCTCAATTCAAGTTGAGTATTGATCAATGTCCCAAAGAACTTATATGAATAGCATCCCATATGCTAATGTAGTAGGTTCTTTGATGTATGCTATGGTTTGTACTAGACCCGACATAGCATATGCGAAGTCTTGTAAGTACATGGCGAATCCGGAAAGGCTCACCGGCAAGCATTGAAGTGGATTCTAAGGTACATAAATGGGTCTCTGAGCAGTCTTAATTTATGGTGGAGCTTTTGGTAAAGATGGTAAAGCGGAATCGAAGGATATGTCGACTCGATTATGGGTTGTATGGATTCCGAAAATCTATTTCGGATATGTTTTCACTATGTTTGGTACACTATTAGTTGAAAGCAACACTTGAAAGGTTGTTGCATTATCAACCACCGCGGAATATATTGCTTTAAGCCGTGAAAGAAGCATTGTGGCTTGAAGGTTTTGCTAAGGAACCGAAAATTCAAGGGAAGTTATCATTAAATGTGATAGTCAAAGTGCAATACACCGTCAAGAATTCACCTATCATGAGCGAACCAAGCACATTGATGTGAGGTTGCATTTCGTCGAGGGGTAATCGAGCGTGGAGAAGTCCAAGTGTCAAGGTTTCGACAGATCATAATCTGCGATATGATCACCAAGACATTGCCTAGTTGCAAGTTTTTCCACCGATTGATAAAGTCGCATGAAGAAAACTAATTCGTTAGTTGATAATCGAGTTTGTTCCAAGGTGGAGATTTGTGAGATATTGGGTCGAACTCTATTGTGTCGAAGGATGCTAGAATTGTTAGCATCGAATTGGGCCTGTTTGTTATGTCCAATTGGTTAAGTTAGTTTGTACCCTAAGTTAGCTTGTAATGGGTATTTGTGATAAAAGCCCATTAGTTTAGTATGTTAGGTTTATTATAAATAGCATACTAGTCTCTCATCATTGCATACTGCAAATCCTAATTTAGGGTGAGAGGGTTATTTGTTATTCTTGTATACTTGTAATCTTGTTTTGAAGAGAAAGGAAAGAATAGCAGTTAATAACCAACTCTTGTGTTCATCGTGTTCTTCATTCTTTTTCCCTACAAACTTATATATATTTGTTTCAAGGCATCCGATTCACAACAGAGTAGGTGAGAAGAAATATATGAAGATATATGTGTTTGTTAAATAAAATGCGTTAAGAAATAAAAAAAGTATTGATGAGAGATATGATAAGATTGTCAAAGATAACATTGGGAATGAAAAAGAAAGATAAAAATATGAATATGTGGTGATTTTACTTGATATAATTCTAGTATATTATTTATCATACGCTCAATTATATTGTTAGATATCTCACCCCTTCTGTTGTGATGTTACCTCTACGTGGGTAACGTGCAGGTAATCCAGGGTGAAGGTTGTTTACCTTCATTAGTTCGAGTTGGTGTCGTTGCTCTGATACGTAACATTCGGGGGATGAATGAATGTTGTTTATTGTTGTTAGTACTTCCGTTGTTGAATTTTAAGTTGCTTCGAAGTTGTTTTAGTTGAACAAAAGATGTTATGTCATTAAGTTGAATATTACGACTCCGCTGCGTAGTTAATCAATGTTGTTTTATTTTCAAAGACTGAATAATATGGCTATCTGTTCATCCGATGTCTAAGTGTCATGTATGTGTTGTATCTGTGATAAAGGTTATTGTTTTAAGTTGAATTGTAGCATTCCAATTGTTTTGAAGAAATTTTATTACTCTGATTTTTATAATATTTATCAGGTAGATTGAGGTGTTACAGAATCCGCACATGCAACTTTTAAGAAGTGGTTGAGTGATAGTAAGGGCGACCTATGTAGAGATTGGGATTTTGTGAACCAAATGATCCTAAACCAACATAATGAAATTCAAACAACATTTGGTAGGAGCAAAACTGTATTGGAATACCGGTTCAAAGACTAGACTCTTTATGCACAGTTGGTTTATAACATATCTCAGGCGGGATTTAATTTTTTTTTTATGAAACAAAACGAGCGGAAACAACAGGACCTAATAATTTAAAATGTGGATGTACAATACAGACAACTTATGGGCTTCCATGAGCTTGAATTATTTTTAAAAAAAATAAAGTTTAATTCCCCTATACAAGTGGATGAGATATGGGATTTATTGGATCCATCATTATTATATGAAAGGCATTGATCGTAAAGATTACCATCCCTCAGTCCAGAGTTCTCGGAGTTTAAAGGCTATTTTCAAGAATAAAGTAACATTAATGAATTCTGATACTTGGAAAGTTTTTATTGAAAGGGGTGGTTATAAGACCAGAGATATGTACAAGATGCTTAGGGGTGAAAAGCAGAAAACTGGCTGGAGAAAGCTAATTCTGGGGAATTATGCTAGACCTAGGGCCATCTTTGCGACCATATGTTTGACTAACAAAACCTGCAGCAGAGACCATATAGTGGAACCATTAATCTGGACTTGCTTATTAGTATGACCAAGGGGAAATAATTGAATTGTAAGAGAGTTAAATTGACTTTTACAGAGTCGTTGTATAGCCTGTGGAAAGAGAGGGTGGATGTCTGTATGGAAAAGTACAAGAGGAAGCAGAGATAACATCTTTCGTGTTTTGTATTTTGGTGTAATCTGGTTTCTTGGGTTGGTGGACTTGTTCATTGTTTTTGCTGGCTTCATACAACTTACAAAAATAATAGCAATAATTTCCTTCACATATGTTCTTTTTCATTGAAACAAAACTTATGAATACAACTTCAAACATAATTTTCATTTTATTTTCAGTTAAATAAATTAAAAGCGGTTACAAGAATTTGAAAAAATGAAAAATACTAATAGTTTATTTTTTCTAATGAAAACAATTTTAATTTTTTTAATATCCACAAACAAAAATTGCATCATTTTCATCGAAACACACCCTACCCATTTGAATTTGAAGCATGAGAAAATATGCTACTTGTTGATTTATAACGGTTGACTTTGAAGCCATCCATCATTATTAATAAAGCTAAGACTTGCCATTGTATTAATAGTTTGCATATCCAAACTCTTAGTCCATTTCACTCTATAGTTTGTGATAGCACCATCTCCATAATTTAAATACTCCGAGAATTGTATACGATTCCTGCAAAAGCGTATTTTAATATTAAAATAACAATTTCAAACATGCAAGTGAAAAAAAATTAAAATTATAAATTATAAATTAATAATTATCATTAAAATAATTTCATCTTGTACTAAAAGTATTTTCTATTTTGAAAATTTTGATAAAATGACTCTACTTTTCTCGATTGAGATATTAAATTTTTATATATATATATATATATATATATATATAGAATTAATAGTTCATTGTATTTTATGAATGTTCTCGAATTTGAACTCAAGCCTTTTTGTACAGTATCCACTAGACTAAATTAACAAACTAACGAAACAGTAGATGATCAAATCATAACAAAAAAATAGTGTGTAAAATAAGTCGCTTACTCATGTCCAACAAAACTCCATGGATCCCAACCAAGAGGGTGAACAATATTGGACATATTGTTATTGTAGAAAAAAACTCTAGCATAAGCTCTCCATGGTCTTCCCAAATATGTTGTACCAACTCCATATATCTTACAATGCTTAAAAACAAAACCATTTGCATCATTAGGGTTTGTTCTCCCTTGTGCTGTTATAACTCCAGGTACTCCTGGCCCTAATGCAGATGCAGTAACCGATATCGTACAACCCTAAGCAAATATTACATTATAAATAAACATTAAAATATATTTTTGATTATTACCATTTCATCTACAGACAAAAAATAATTATATATCTCGTAAAGAGACTGGCCTGCACCAAATAAAATAATTATATACCTCGTAAAGAGACTGGCCTGCACCAAATATGAAATCAACAGCACCTTCGATGAAACAATTATGAAAGTAATGTCTTCCTTCATTATCCCACAAAGTGTCTTGAAAACCTAAGAAGCCAACGCCATAGAAGTATGACATATCACCACTTACCATCGCAGCTACGGCAGGGTTCCATGGATTACGTTTTCTAAGATCATTGTATGAATTCTATTACATGATATATAGAGTTAATTATTAGATGATTTAACTCAAAATGAATATGTATTAGATGGTTTGAACTCAAAACCTTCCAATCAATTTTAGAATAGTTTTATTTAAAGAATTAATCAATTTTAAGGAGTTTATTAAAACTAAATATTAGTACAGTAATAAATTTGATAAATCTATTCAGAAAATATTTTAGGATTCTGATCATTATTAAGATTATTAGTCAAATCAATGAGTCATTGGTCTATTATTGGGGTTATAAGTTCAACCAATAGGTCATTGGTCTGTCTGTATGACTATGGACTCACAAAGCTCAAAATGTTGAAAGAAGAGCTAAGGAATTTGTAACAAAACAGTTTTTTTGGAAATATTCATGATCATGTCAAGAAGGCAAATGATAATCTAGACAACATTCAAAGTTGGATAAGTGGAAAGGGTCCCAATACTCTCTTCTTTAACAAGAAAAAGCAAGCAAAGATTTATCTTGAGAATGCTCTTGCATTGGAGATGTTTTGGCATGAAAAAGCTAAAATTAAATGGCACAAGGATGGAGACAGGAACATTTCTTTCTTCAACAAGTCTACCACAATGAAGTAGGCATACAAAAAGATTGTGTCCCTTAGAATTGATGAGTACTAGAAATTAATCCCACGAAAATTTCAAATTATGTCACTAGATTTTACAGTTCCTTGTTTACCAAGTCATCTCTCACCAAGGACAATGATCTTATAGATTGAGTCATTCCCCATCTTACCAATGACAACATCAACAACATGTTGTTTCTCATCCCTTCACATGATAAGATCCATCAATTTTGTTATTACTTTAGGGATGCCCAATTTTAGATTTTCCTAGGTGTGTGTAGTATACAAAAAGATTGTGCCCTTAGAATTGATGAGTACTTTAGGGATGCCCGATTTCCACTGATGAAATGTAGTTGAGTATTGTGTTTCAAAAGCTGAGTAAGCAAGATAAATTATTAACAAAATTATTATATTTGAGAATGCAAAATACCCTAATTTTTGTTCCAGTTAATTTAAAATTATAACACAGACATGAACTTATATTATAAAATCTTACCTTAAAAGTGATATATTTGACTACAATATTGTCAGCCATGGTAAAAAACGTAGGACTCTGCGCAGTGGTGTCATGGTCATCCCATTCAACCAAAGTATTGCTCATTCCCTCTCCTCTAATAATGATATAAGGCTTATCATGTGGAATCGTCAACTTCTCCCTATAAACAATAAAACATACAAAACTTCAATAAAAAAAATTCATTTCAACACAAAATTAATTATAAAAAAAGCACTTATAAAAATTTACCTGTAGTAACCTGCTTTGATATTAATCGAAGTCCAATACCTATTGTTTAAAGGTATAGAATCAATGGCAGATTGTATAGTAGAAAAACATCCTCTCCTCTTTGGATCAACAACTATTGTCTTATAAGGGTATAACCTATTTCCATATCTTTTATGAATTTGAGCATTTGAGAACTCTACCCTAAAAACAACCGTGAGAAATAGCCATGTAAAATAAAACCAATGAAAAGACATAATGTAGAGAAAAAAAAAGGAGAAAAATATTTTCAAAAATGAGAAATTCAGTTCTTAGGTCGGAAAAAAAAGCTAGAATGAAATGATTTTTTTATGAACGGAGGATGTGTATATAAGGTGTTTTCCATGAAATGCTTATGACATTTAATTATTCCATTCATAGCATCATATCATTTAAGATTCTCAGTTTCAATAGAAATTATTATTTTAAATATACATTAATGGTGATTTTATATCAACTTTATGACACTTCCAAAACCAAAATATATGGTCGACATATAAATCCACATATATAGCATCTATTTCATTTTCATTTTGGGACTATTAATGAGCCCTTATTTATATACCATTTTTATCCTCAAATTTTGTCTAAATTTTTATACACAAAATTTTTATATACCATTTATATTCCATTGTTACTATGAGTATTTGTCAAAAATGAGCCACTTAAGGATATTAATGGCTTGGAATTCTAACAAATCTTTTTCTATAAAATAAAAATAAACCGTAATAAGCTTTTTCTATAAAAAAATTCATTTTATTATTTTATAAATATAATAATATTTAAAGGTTTTCATCTGTATTTTTTTTAATGGTCAAATAATATATTAATAATTGGGCTAAAGTCCATAGAAAAATACTAAGCTTTATAGATAAATATAATTACAATTTATACATAAATATTCATTTTCACTAATTATTGGGAAAAAAATGATTTTTCAAGTAAAAAACAATGTGTCACTAATTTAAATATAAAAAATATTTGTTTTTTATACATAAGATTAATTTAAAGAAAAATGTATCTTTAAAATATAAGTTTATTTAAGAACAAACAATAAAAAGAATTACGTGTCTTTGAAATAATAAACTAAATACATTGATTATTCAATGAATTTAAAAAATGAATTGACCAAATACATTGATTATTCAATGAATTTAAAAAATGAATTGTCTCTTATATATAGGAACAGAGGTAGTATTTGATATTGATATATAAAAAGAAATTTGCATTGTCAAGATTGTGTTTTTGTCAATGACTCGATGTTTCAATATTTAATTTGACAAAAATTATCTTAACTTATATTTAAATAAATATTTGATGAATGAGAAAATTAGAATTCCTCAAATGTACTATTTTTTCGAGTTACTATCACTATTTTTTTTTTTTTTATCTTAATCAAAAAATATTTTTAAATATTTATAGTTATTAGTGATATTCATAAATATTTGTAATATTAGATGAATCTTATAAAACACATGCTTTCTTTTCAAATAGAATTATATAATTATCATGTGAACAATATTCATTTAAGATTACGTATATTAGATGATGCACCATTGTTCATCATCTGACAAATATGTTAATTTTTTTGTATTTAAGATATATTTTATTAATTCTATTTGTTTATTATCACTAAATATACTAATTAATCTATTTTTTCACTTCAATAAAATTAAACATTTATTTTATCAAATAGAATAATATTACATAGTCATTCACGATATTTTAGCTAACGTGTCATTATCAAATTATTATCAATATTTTTAAATGTCAATTTTTTTCTTTTTCCATGTCACAAGTTTTTTCTAATTATTTATTACAACTAAGTTTATATGATGATTGTTTATTTTTTCATTATGTAGTTCAATTTAAATTCACACATGTATCTAAATACATCATTGTCAAGTTGACCATTATATTTTGTCTAATCATGTCATTTATTATAATATTTTGATTTTATTATTTTTTATTATACTTTTCCAATAAATATGAGTTTTTTATATTAAAAAAATTATTTCGTCAATATTAAAATAAATTCACCCGTGCGGAAATACTAGTCTCCGCCTAGTTGATGAATAAAAAGAAATTTGCGTGGTCAAGATTGTGTTTATGTCAATGACCCAATGTTTCAATATTTATTTTGTCACGGATTGCGTATCAAAAAGCACTTATATTTCACTATAATCCAAATATGAAATTAGTATCTGAATATCCAAAATATTTAATTATCATATTTCACTATGTAGTTGTATATGTAGTTGTATGTAGTATAATCCAAAAATATATGCACTTATATTTCATTATTATGTTTAATAAATATATTTCACTGTTTATATGTTCGTGATTGAATCATATATGAAACTGATAAACTAGATGCTATAAAATTAGTTTATTTTATATCACTATGTCAGAATTGACTTTAGACAGCGTCACATAGACAGCGGTTATGTCCAAAGTGCTGCTATATGTTCTCAAAATTAAAAATTAAAAATTTAAACAGAGGCGCTACTAAAAGTATACTTTAGACAACGCTTCATATAAGCGCTGCTATAGGCCTTATTCATAGGCAACGCTTTTTTCCCTAAGCGCTGCTATTAGTTTAAAAATAAATATAAAAAATAAAAAATTTAGAACAAGCGCTGCTAAAGGCTTACTTTAGACAGCGCTTTCTAAAAGCGCTGCTAAAGGCATTATTCTCGAAAGCGCTGCTAAAGGGTATATGTTAGACAACGCTTTTCAAAAGCGCTGCTAAAGGTAATACCTATGTCAGCGCTTTTAGAAAGCGCTGCCTTAGGTGATTAAAATTTTTCTAAAATTCCTAAATTAATCAGAAAACCCCCGCGCTGCTAAATTTCGTTCCTCGAATTCTCAAACAGAAACCATCGATGACGACGGCTAACCACAAGAAAGCGAAGAAGGAGAATTCAACATCTTCAGCAGAAACATTCCACTGTCACCACTGCCCCCGTAGGTAACTCACGTTGTCCCTTCACCTTCTTCTGTCGTATTTTCGGACTCCGTTAATGAACTGGTTCGTTCCCTCTAGGTTTTGCTTTTGTGGCTCGGTTTTTCATCTGTTTCTGCCATTGAATCACAGGTTTGAGTTCTTGTTTTACTTCTGTCATTGTTGTTTGAGTTCTTGTTTCTGCCATTCTTGTTTCTGCCATGAATGTTTCTGCCATAAATGTTTCTGCCATTCTTGTTTCTGCCACTGTATTGTTGTTTGAGTTCTTGTTTCTGCCACTGTTTGTGAAGTGTAAAGTTTAATTCTTGTTTCTGCCATTCTTGTTTCTGCCAGTGTTTCTGCCATAACTTATTCTCAATTTTTGTAGTACTTGATTGTTAGAACTAGCATATTTGTGCATACATTACTAATTACACGTAAAAACTCCTCATTACTGTTGTAGCTTAGCAGTTTTTGTGCAGAAACCCTCACAGTATCTCGCCTCACAGCATCTCGGCAACGGCATAACCACGAGAAAGTGAAGAAGGACAGGTTTGAGTTCTTGTTTTACTTCTGCGTATGAACAATTCTTGTATTTGTATTATCCTGCGTACTGCGTATGAACAATGTTGTCTATCTTTGTGATTATTCTGGCATGGGTAAACTAATGTATGATGATGTTGCTGATAGTTTATGCCTTTAAGAATTGAATAGGTATTTGTATTATCTTGGTCACCCCAGTGCTGCATATGTGCCACTGCAATGCTACCTACATTATCATGTGATTCGTGCTCTTCATGATAATGTCCCTGTCTTTTGGCCAATGTGATAGTCTTTTGGCCAATGCTACCTACATTAGTCTAATTCTTTATTTATACCTAAAAAACTTGTTGACTTAAGTCTTGTTGGATATGTTGTTTCAATTAGTTCACAGTTCACACATTGGTGCAATTTTCATTTCTATTATTGAAATAGTTATATTATAGTTAGTACTAGTATTACGTATTGATAGGTGAAACTCTTGAATATGAACGAGTAATGCTTTCTCTAAGGAAGCATAAATGTTACATGAATCAGATTGAAAATTGAGTATATGAAAATTCATATTTCTATAAGTAGTGACATAATTAACTTTTTTATATATATCTATCATATAACTTTATTCATAAAAATAATGTTAGTGATGCTTCCGTCAAATTGAGGCATATCCATATTCATGCTCTTTAGGACAGAGATGTTGCACTGTCAGTGTTGTTAAAAGAGTATTAAACAATTATTATATAGAATTTTATAGATTATAATTAAACGAGTCTAATTTATATTTGCTAAATGTAAGGAAAATCACTTAGTCGTTTGACCTTATACTATTCATTAGAATTTTGAAAGGAAAGATTATATTAATTAATAAGCGTGAATATTCATTATAATAACTCATGTAAGGATTATATATGATTTTACTCCTCAATACTTGTGAGTTATTATTTGACATATCAGAAGTCCTCAATACTTGGTTTGATTCTGAATAAATTTATGCACTAGTTATCTTTGTTGCATTACTTCTATCATATCACATCTTATGTTATTGTTGAGTTTTTTATGCAAATTAATTGTGAGCCTTTGAGTCTGCACGATAAATTATTCCATATTCAACAAATTGCAGATAGTAGTTATAGTAACACTGAATATTTCTATAGTGACCGAAAGAGATAGTAGTAGTTATATTCACCAAATTTATAATTTTTTATTATATAAAAGATAGAGTTATTGTTAAATTTTGTTGTGATTATGATGTTGTTGTTAAAAGTTTTCTTTCCTTTGAATTATCAATGTTTCCCGGCCTAGATCGACGTACAACGCTCATTCCCTGTGTTTCCCTGAATTCGAGGTAAATTTCTTCCTCAAATTACTGGTTCTAGTATGAGTAGATTACTAAGTAGTAAAATCATGGATAAAAAATGAAGGTTTAGCTTAAATTACTTAGTGTTTTTGAGGTAAATTTCTTCCTCAGATTAATTAGTGTTTTTGTTTAGCTTACTAAATAGTAAAACCATGGATAAAAAATGGATGTGTGTCAATCAATTGTCAAAAGAGTACGAGAATGGGGTATTATAGTTCGTTAAGTTTGTTGTTGAACACGCTGAAGACCCGAATAGAACGAAATGTCCTTGCTTGGGTTGTTGTTATGTGGGTCGGGTTGACGCAGATGGATTGAAATCGCATTTACTGATGCGTGGAATTGATCGAAGTTATACGTGTTGGATATTTCATGGTGAGAAAAGCAGCACAAATGTTGAACCGAGGGTGAAAAGTAATGTGACCTATACTTCATACGACAATGCCACGGATACATATGATTGTGATCGAGTCGAAGAGATTGCAGAAGTACTTGAAGAAGATCTTTAGGATTGTCCCAAAATATTTGAGAGTTTGGTAAGCGATGCGGAGAAACCATTGTATAAAGATTGCCCCAAATTCACAAGATTGTCCGCGGTATTAAAATTGTACAACTTAAAAGCGCGCAATGGATGGTCGGATAAAAGTTTCACAAAGTTATTAGCCCTTTTGAGAGATATGCTTCCTGAGGATAATGTTCTTCCTAATCGAACCTACGAGGCCAAAAAAATGTTGTGCTCTATTAGCATGATCTATGATAAGATACATTAATGTCTAAATGATTGCATTTTGTTTCGAAATAAATATGCATCGTTGAATGAGTGCCCTAAGTGCGGTTTATCTCGATATAAGAAAAAATTATCTCCAGCGAAAGTCTTGTGGTATTTTCCTATTATTCCGAGATTTAGACGCATGTTTCGTAGTGAAACTGATGCTAGACGCTTGACTTGGCATGCGGATGAAAGAATTATCGATGGAAAGTTTCGACATCAGGCAGATACACCACAGTGGAAGAAAATTGATAATGATTATCCTAATTTTGGAGGAAAAATAAGAAACCTTCGCTTGGAATTATCTACGAATGGAATGAACCCGCATGGTCTTCAAAGTATCTCACATTCCACATGGCCTGTGATTCTTATGATTCATAACCTACCTACATGGCTAAGTATGAAGCGCAAGTACATGATGTTATCTATGTTAATTTTGGGCCTAAACAACTAGGGAATGACATAGATGTATACTTGAAACCTTTAATCGAAGATTTGAAGATACAAGTTGTGCAAGTTAAGCATTTTTGAGGAGGTGCATAAAGAAAAATACCTAGCAAAGGCAAATATTTTTCAAATGGGCCTAAGATTTTATGATCCAAACTTGTTTATGAGATTATCCATGACCTCTATGCTTCATGCCACGCCTCTTATCTTTTTTATTTATTTACTTTTGAATTAAATGGCTTAAATTTAAATTTAATTAAATAAAATACAAAGATAATTATTAATGCAAGGTGGGCTTGATTTGTGCATGTCTTGAGGACCAAGAAAGCCCATGAGGATTGCCAAATTCGTGCAAGAAGCAACAAGGAAGAAAATATCCACTTTTGGCAAGATTTGATCAACATTTACAAGGAAATATTTTTGCATTGAAAGCAATATATTTTCTCTTTATTATTGATCAAATCACTTGCTCTATATATATACACTACAAGTTCAGAAGCACAAGGGATGAAACCCTAGCCTCCAAGAGCAGCCCTAAAACTCTCAAAAATTCCAAGAAGTTGTCAAAATCGTATTTCGAATTCCAGCCTGATTCAAGCCATTTCAGCCATTCAGTAGTGTTCCTGAGGTTTCCAGGGGTTGATTCCATTCAATTGCAAAGCCCTATAGTGCCCAGAATCATCCCCACAAGGCTGCACCGGTCGGTAAGGTTCTCAAATTTCAAACCTTCGTTTTATGCAATGTACATGATTTTGATTTACATATTCATGCTCATATTGATGTTTGTGATTGTTTAGAACCATCGTGCATGAGTTTTAATGCAGGAATCGTGCCTTGCCATTGTTAGGGCACAAACTGGAGAAGCTTCGTATTCATAGTTCTAGGCTATTTCAGGGCAAACCGATATCACCATTGGATTCCTGGGGTTCAAATTAGGGGGTAGTGTAACACCCCTTCTAATTTACCTGCGATTTATATAATTAATCAGAGTTTTAAACACATAACAAGAGGCGTCACAATTTAAATAATTCAAATAACTAAAAACAGTAATCATGCCTTTTTAACTGAAGAACGTATTAAATAAAACCAATGAATTATGTTTAAGCAGCGGAAAAATAACATTTACTCCGGAATAGTACAAATCAAATATTTGTTCCAAAACATAAACCAAAACATAACTAAAACAGCCAGTTTTAAATCCATAAAAATCCAATCAATCGTTCCCCAGTGTTACAACTACCAGAGCATGACACTGACACGCAGAATAACTACGTAGCACAACTCTAAAAACTGTCCTCACCAATTCCAAAGCAGCTAATCACTTCGAATCTGAAATCATTAAAGTAAGGGTGAGATTTCATCAAAATTAAGATGCATTATGCATTTCTCAAAACAATAAAACAACCAATTCATTATTCACCCTCATTAATAACAATAAAACAACCAATTCATTATTCACACATTCATTTTTATACATACAGCAGCAAATAGATGCAATTGGAACACTGGAATTCATCCTAACATATTCCAAATGCATATGCAATGCAGACTCAATACATGTGGTACCAATCGTGAACCAAGTTCACACCCTGTTCTGCTTACACTTCGGAAACAGCGTCAATCCAATGATTCGCCCATACATCACCGGGTCAAGAATATAGCCTCACTACCTCTGTACATTAGGTAAGTCTATTGGCCCTGCAAGTTCAATTCTGCACAATGGGAATGAACCATTTCCAAATGCTCATGCATGCACATCAAAAGCATGCCACAATTCAAAACATGGAACATGAATACACAACATTATTCCAATTATAAATCAATAACACAACAGCATCTGGTACAACAATCATAAACATCAATGTTAATCACAATCCATAAAATTAACATTCTGCACAATTATTCAACACATGAACCATAAATTTTCCATGAGTTATGATTACGGAAACTAAATTAATTCTTCCAGATTTCAATTTTTAGTGTTGAAAATATTTCCATTAGGTAGTACTCGTCCTAAGCTTTCCAACGATACCAACTATGCCTAAATCGGAGTTACGGTTAAAAAGTTATGATAGAAATCGTTTCAGAAAATTCATGTTTCAACCCAACACAATATGCATCGATGCATAAGAAAATTCATGTTTCAACCCAACACAATATGCGTCGATGCATAAGGCTATGCATCGATTCATAATCAGCTTGCATCGACCTCAAATAGTTATGCATTGATGCATAACATTAAATTTCTGCAATTTTTCAAAAATATTACAGTATGTGTCGACACATACGAAACTTGCATCGATGCATAGCCCTGTTTTTGGCCTATGTATCGATGCATAAGAATCTTGCATCGATGCATAGCTTTTCCTTACTTCTGTTTTTCTAAAATTCCACAACTTTTATCGATGCATAAGTGCTTGTGTCGACCCATACACGTTGATTTTCCTCAAAAACCCAGTTTTCCCTACTGTTACGAATTTCCATTAATTCTAATCATCACCAAACAACATACTAACCCCAAGACAGAATTAATTCATGAAAATTCACATACTTTTGATTATAGGAATATGTTTTCCAATTAACCTATAATCATTCCACATCAATCTAATCATTCTTAACAATTCCAATTACGGTTTTACGTCGGATTATGACATTAGGGCATATTTAATCATTCCAATTCGAGATTTCTAACGATTCGTTCTAATGATTATCAAAACCCATAAGGCATAAAAACCAGATTCAATCCCCCTTACCTCGCGATGAATCTTCGAAGTTCCGACGAATTGGCTTTTCTCCTCTTTTTCTTCTCTTCTCCAACTTTACGTAGAATGCAAATTCTTATTTTTCCTCTTCTCACTCTTTTCCTTTTATTCCTTTATTTATTCCTTTTTATTTGCCAAATAATAGAAATAAATTAGTTATGATTTAGTAGAGCCTTTTACTCCACACACCTCCAATTCAACCTTACACCCCCAACCTTCTTTTTAATTAATTAAATAATTAATCCATTTAATCCAAAAATATTATTAATTAAGCCTTTAATTAAATTAATAATTAAATTCCTAATAATTTAATACTTGAATTAATTTGGGGTGTCACAGGTAGAGTCCTCTATTTGCATTTATATTGTTTTATTCTGCAGGATAGAATCTCCAGAAGGCCGGAGAAGAAGATCGGAGCCTTGCTCCGGTGCCTCTGACTCAGGTTGACTCTGGCAGGGCATGTGTGGCTCGTTCTGATTGGCTGATTCAAATATTCAGGGCCCCACGTGTGTTGTTTTTAATTTTTCTGATTTTCAGATTTTCATAACACATACATATTTATGATTCCAGCAATATGAATGGATGTATCACCGCCCTAGAGGTTTACCATGCGCGCGTTATCTCTCTCTCTCTCCCTCAGGTTGTGGGTTCGAACCCCACCTTTTGTTGTTTTTTAATACCTCCGAGCTCCGGTTTGGACCCCATCGAAGGAACCTCCGAAGCTCCACACGGACCCCATCGGCGAACCTCCAGAAGCTCCAACTTCTAGACCCCATCAGAAGCAGAACCTCCAAAAGCTCCATCTTCTGGACCCCTTCAGAAGATTCACCTTCAGAAGCTCCAGCTTCTGGACCCCATCAGAAGATTCACCTCCAGAGGCTCCAACTCGGGCCTTAGAAGAATCCTTCCGAAGCTCCACACGGATGCCCAAATGGCGCCCAATGAGCGCAGTGCGACTTCTGTCGAAGCTTTGTGAAAAACTTTTTCTTTATGTTTTCTGCTGATTATTTTCTTTTCCTATTTTGCTTAACTATTTCAATTAATTAATTAGTAATTAAGTTAAACAATTAGCTTAATTATGATTAATTTCACAATTAATTTTCTATTTTTTTCTTAATTACATTAATTAATTTAATTAGTTTAATTTAGGTTAATAATTTAATTTAAATTAAATTTCTTTTATTAATTAAAATCAATTAGAATTAGGGTTTCCAATTCACCCGATTTTCACTTAGTAATTAGGTTAACTAAAATCAAACCTTTTTTTTACTAACCTAAAAAACTTTTTACTAACTTAAACTTTTCTCTATTTTTTTTACGATTATCTATTTTCGCGCATATTATTGTAACTGCTTCCAGGGTGTTTAATTTTCCGCGCGCTTTTCTCTTATTATTATGTAACTGCTCATCGAATGTAATAGTTTAACTAGGTTTTACTTTCCGCACTTCTCAATTATGTAACTTCCCCAAAGCCATGTAATAGCGTATGATTTACTTTCCGCACTTTACATTTCTGCAATTTATTTTCCGCACCTATTAACTACTAGTAACTAGGCGTGTATGGCAAGATAAAAATCAACTTAGATCGCCCTAATTTAAGATAAAATATTCGAATACAACACACTTTCTTCACACGTGCACCCCCCTTAGGGTATCCTCTACCGTTGCCTTTCGAATAACGGTTATGTCCCTCGAACGTAGGGATATCTTAGCTAAGACGCTTACAAACATATCATCATAGTCCCTTCAAATTAAAGATCATAGTCCCTCGATGACCCTCGATGTTGCCTACGAATATATGATCTTGTCCCTCGGTTGTTGCCTACGAAAAGTGATGATCATCCCTACGAATATGCTAAGATATCCTTACATGTTGCCTTCTATGACCATCTGATGTCCCTTCGAATATCCCTTTTACATCTAACAAATAGAGTTACCTACCAACTAATGGTATGGATAACGTTATTCTAAAGGAGAGCAAAATAACACGGAAGCGACCGTTCTGAGTAGGTAAATAAGTCTTTTTTGCTTGCTCAATCAAAATACTTTTCACACCTCACACTTTCAAAATCTTTTCAAACACTTTGTATACATTCCAGCGTGAATCATTACAAAGTCTTTTTCAAAACATTTCCAAACACTTCGTATACATTCCAGCGTGAATCATTACGAAGTCAAAGCGAAATGCCTTTTTCAAAAATCTTTTCAAACACACACACAAAAAGCAATTAAAGTGAGCTAAGCAATTAAGAGCCTGTAGATAACTACGAATGGAAAGGGTGCTAATATCTTCCCTTTTCATAACCACCTCCCTTACTCAGAATCTAACGAAGGTCTTTTCCTGTTCTTTTCGCCTTCTCTTAATTGGATAAAAGAAAAGTCGGTGGCGACTCTTGCTATCTGCAACATTTACGATCAAACGCAAAACAAACAAGTCAGTTCTTCCACCGTGTTACACCCGTGTTACGGAGCAAGATGTTTCTGTTTAAAAGGTTTTATGAAGCATGTGACACCCTTGTTGGTGCTTTACTCTGATTTATTTATTAAGTTATCTGTGGTTTATTTGTTGGGTTTAGAAGGGTGTTACAAACACTCCCTATGGTAGGCAACATGTAGATCATCACCGTAGGTGGCCAACTCCAAGTTGTTGTTATACAAATTCTCTAACAAAGAAAACTTGGCATGTACTCCCTTAGTGTTATTACACTGCTCCATGACTTACGCAGTGTCAACTCCCAAATAAACCACCATCATTCCCACTGCCTCAACTCTGGTGACCTTATAACGATCAAGCAACCTTCGTTTGATGGGAAGATTTAGGAGGCAAGCGACATCATCTAATGTAATCATCATCTTGCTTCAAAAGTTGACTTGAACTATTGTGCTCACGAACTCATATAGAGAAAAAGTTTTCTGAACTTAAAATGAAGAAGGAGAAGAAAGAGAGTTTGGCGCACATTTAAATATATTTGCCTCATTTGAAGATGTATCTCCATAATATTTTTGAATTTAAAAATATAAAATAATTCAGAATATATATCTCCAGAATATGTCTACAAACATACCCTAAAACCCTTCGCAGACACATCTCCAAATTAACCTTTAAATAAAAAAATTATGCATTCGAAGATATATCTCGAAAAATTAAAGACTAGGGACATTTTATAGGACTTGGGACATTTTATAGGACTTGAGAAAAAGTATAAGGGTTCGATGACAAGTTTTCTAAAATAAGTACACTCTCATTGTATAGAAATCTAATCCCATTTTACCATTTTTCTCGAACAAAAACATTTCACAAAAGTAAAACATTTTACAAAAGAGGTTAAATGTAATGCAATGTGAATGTAAATTTAATATTTTTATATTAAAAATATGACAATGTAAAAGTGTATACTCTTTTATCTCTTTATAAAGCACACTAATGTGTTTAAAATTATTAATTAATTCAACGTTAACTTATATAAACCAATTAGCGCTAAAAATTGTTTTAACAAAAAAATTAGGATCAATTCGTTTTCGTTAGATTTCCCCGTGTGCTGTGCTGGTCGGTCTTCTCGCTGTTACAGTTTTTGGGCTCTCTCGTCATCTTATCTCCGAAAGTCGGTTCGACCCGACCCGATCCAATCCGAACCGGGTTTACCTTTTTCTCATCGGTACCGATCGGGCCCATTAAGCGCACCGATAAATTCCCAACCTCTCTCTCTCTCTCTCTTCTCTCTCTCTTCTCTCTCTCTCTAAGCTTTCAATCTCTCTACTTATCAGGTAATTTGTTTGTCTTGTTCGAATCTTGCTTTGAATGTACGTAGCAACGGTTGTTTTTTCTGTGTACAATGACAATTTCTTTCCAGTTTTGAACGATTCGATTGTGTAATCTCATTTTGTTTTTCTATCTTATCATTTCAATTAGGATATTTTATCTGGGGTTGATGATGCATCACTTTGATTTCAATTTTTTTCATGCATTTGTGTAAAGTTTTAGTTTTTTTTATTCTTTGTGTGATTTGTGACGTGGTTATTGCTTGAAAAATCATGTTGCTGCATTGAAGCAATTTTTTCTGAGTTTTATTTGAATTTTTTTTAATGATTTTGATTATTGAAGTCATTGTTTAGTGAAGTTAGGTTATTTGTTTGCAGTAAATTTATAGGATTTCATTTCCATTGATGAAAAAATTGAACTTTTTTTTTTTTAATTCATCTTTTGGTTTTTGAAGGATTGTTCTTTGTATAAGCAACTGCATTGTTTTGCTACACTAATGTCTTTGTTGTATTCATATTCTTCACTTTGTCTTTTTAAATACGGCTTCTTAAACCGTGTTGGTTGAAGTGTGATTCGCGGCAATCATGCTTTGCTGAATATTGTGGATTGAAGTTGCTGTCATTTATGCTGATTACTTTATGTTTTATGGTATTTTTTTGATAGTTATTTGTAATGAAACACAGGATATGGAGGAGGATATGGAACTTGTTCCGATTGTCGATGTTCCTGATACCCCAGATAGATCAAATGTTAGAAACAGTGATCGAAAGTGTGTAGGTAATCCTGAGAACAGGGAGAGGGCTTTTCCTATTGCTGGTGAAAGAAGTAACTGCAGCAAGTATATAATACTGTCCCCAGATAAACCTTATCCTTCTCAAAAGCCTTCCATTTTCAGGAGAGCCCAAACTGAAAAAGTTTTTGGACTTGGAGCATCACGCTCTAGTGGAGCTGAAAAGATGGAGAAAGGGAAAACTGTAAGCTCTATGGTTCCTTCTAAGTCATCTCACCATGGGGGCATTCCTGTTTTCGATTTGACTGAAGAAAACAGGCAGTTGCCTCAACCAAAACAAGTTTTCTTATATCGTGGATCAGGAAATAACACAATTGAAGACATGAAAGAATTGAAAGGAAGTATTGGGAACTCTTCGTTGCCCTTAGTCACTGATCCATCTTATAAATCTAGAAATGCCGCCACTGGAAAGTGTAAACTAGATAACAAAACACTTCCAGGTCCTCATCTATTTACTGACCGTGGCAAGTGCATTCTTCCGTCCAATGATTCTCTATCTCAATCTAAAGGTGAAAATCAAGTTTCTTTGCCTCCTCATTCCACTGCTCCAGGAGGTAGAGGGCACAAGAGATTGGTACGAAATGGTTGCATTTCACCACAAAATATTGCCACGAGGGCAAAACAATCAGCTGAACAAAGCAGCTCTGAAATCAATAATGTTGAACAGATCCGTACTGTGCATTCAGTTTCTAGCAATACAACGTCTCCAATTAGTGTTGATGATATTGTTGCTGAAGATAGAGACCGTAGTAGAGTGAAAGGAAAGGGATTACTTATTCATCCTTCATCAGATGCAATTAATGCTGAAACTATTCACATCGATAGCAGGTAATCTATCTGTTTCAGATTTGAAGTGTTTCTTAGTGGATAACCTGAGGGTCATATCACCTTGCCAGGAAATCTTGCTTCCTTGCATTAAGAGTTAGGCAAGATTTATCGGCATGCATTTATTAAATTGTAAATTCATAAATGAAAAACTAACTGACATAAAGGATATAGCAGACTAGTGAACATAATACTGTGTTGAATCAACAATTTGGAAAGGCGAAACTATCCAGTTTGCAATTTAAAAAAGGGTTGTTTCCTTCCTTATTTTTTGATGCATTTATTGCCAGCATCAACTTGTATGCTTTCATTTTAATTTATTAGATATCAGTTCCGTAGGTTTTATGAAGCCTATGTATTTATAGCTAGTCACTGTTGAAGTATGCCTTCCACAATAGAGACAAGGAAGTGTTTTAGATAAATGGACGTGATTTCAACATTCGAAGTCACACCTGAAAAAGAAATTAGATTATTTCCTTCATTACTTAAACTCAAATTTGCCTGAGTGGGTCATATTTAGAGGCCAATTTTATGACGAAATTGTCATGAATGTTTTCTTGACTATTTGAACCTCATAATGTTTAACTTGGACTGACTTGTTGGAATTTGGTGAAGTCTTTCTTAAAGGCACGTGTAATCAGAATTAGGAGAAAAGGGGAAATCTGATGCTTCGTAGCTCCAACAGCCCCACAGTGGAGGGATCTAGAGGAGTGACCGGTCCACTGTAAATTTCCGTATCTAGCTTGAATTTGCAAAAGATTGATTCTGCTACTCGAATCTATGACCTGTAGTAACTGGCTACAACCGTGGCATCAAAAGGGTCCTCTCCTGGTTAGAAGTAACTGGGAAAAATAACTAGCTTGTCAAGCCAACGAAAAATCTTCCATTACATTAGGGTGATTCTGGTAGAGTTGTTCCCTAATTTTTTGAACTACCTCATTTGTACAAGAGGAAAGATGATTGGAAGCTTTCTTTGACACACACACACGCTACTAATCTTGCTTCATAGTTTGTCAACTATTTTACTAAATCAGGGCAGTGGCACATATTTTGTTGGAAGCATGAATACTGACAGTCATTCTGTGTGCATTGCAAAACTCAATTTATTTGTTTTTAGGTTTGGGGGACTGGTAGTGGTGGTGGGTGTTTTTTTTAAAGTAATCTCGATGCTTGTAAAATCATTTTGGAAAGTAAAATTACAAGACATTTAGGCATATCTGTCAAGTTTATCTTTGGTTTCCTAAATGTTTAAATCAGTCCATCGCTCATTTTTTTTGAATACTTATGCTGAGATTAAAAGCATTTAAATTTGATGCCTTCTTTAGCAGTCCTGTGGCCAATTATGAAGAGGCAAGTGGTAGCTTTAATAAACCAAGAAATTCATTTGAAAACAGGGAGAGACAAGGTGGTTGGAGAACTACACATAACGATCAACACTTGTATGGTGTGAATGGGCATCATTCAAGGAATAATTATAATGGTGAGAGGTTTGTTCACAAACAGAATATGAACAGACCGGACATAAGTGACACTGGGAGCTGTCAAAATGGCAAGCATATTTATCGCTCTCTATCAGATCATACACCTCAACCTGCTTCGCTGATTAATCCAGATGTTGGTCAGTCAACTAGACCTAGTACTACTGCTGACTCGCCGACTAAAAGGCAAAGGAAACCTGAAACATCTTCTAGAAACCCTAGCATAGTGCCATCTCATAACTTTAGAACTATAGTTCGCAAATCATCTGGGGAATCATCAAGTTCATCCCGAACCCGTGTCTTGGCTCCTGAACTTGTTGAGTTGTTACCCATACCAAGTTTCACCAATGGACTTATTGAAGGTGCAAATGACGACGACAACAATAGTTCAGTTGCTCGGGCAATGCAATTAGAAGCAGATGAGATATTGGCACGCGAACTCCAAGAACAACTGTATAATGATGATTATTTTGATAACAGATGGGTCAGTTATCGTCTTTTGCTCTTTTTTTATGCAAGTTGTTTTTTAAGATTAAAGCAAGTATTTATTTACAATAACTTGTTATATGTTGATTTGCTGCAGATCGATGAACATATAGCACGGGAGCTGCAGGATGCAGGGGATCTTCTGCCCACATCTACTGATAATCATCATATACCTCATCCTGTAACTGAGTCTCTCTCTTTTACTCTCTGATTTAAATATATACTACTAGAAATCCCTTTTCTATATAAGCAAAATTTCTTTTATGTGAGTTATACCAAATATTGTGTTAATAGAATAATCTGCGCCTTTCATGGTGTGTGTTAAATAATTAAGAAAATAATTATTATAATGGTGTGTGTTAAATAATTAAGAAAATATATAAGAAAATAATTAAGATAGAATGAAATTCAAATAAGATAAATTACTATATTGGTGTGTGTTAAAGGATATTTTTCTCTTTTCAGCTATAATATATCATTTATCTCTTTTCACTTTATATTCTATTTCTCACTTTTTTCTCTCCTCATACTCTTTCTCAACTCTTTATCTCTTCAGACTTTCTTACGACCAAACATGGCCCAATGGATTTGTAATGAGCAATGTTGTCAAATTGTGGCCATGGCGGGCTGTGGTTGCGAATATTCAACATTCCGCTGTTGAAAAGCTGTATTGTTGCAGATTTTGCACTGCGGCACCGTGGTAGCCTCCTCAATTTTAACGTTCATGGCGGTATGGAGGAAATTGCGCGTTTTTATAAAAAAATCTGCAAATTCTTTTCTGGGTAATTTGTTACCGACCAGTATACAAGCTCAAAAGAATTAAAACTTTGATTAAATACTAATAACCCTCATTAAATATCTTTTCTTCTTCCACCTATGTGTCCTCTTCTCGTCCTCTCCCAAATTTTGTCCAGGTACTCTTCTTTTGGTTTTGTTTCTTTTAATGACTTATTTGATTTGTTTCTTTTTTATTCCTTCCCACTACTCTCTTCTGTGTTCTACTGTGCTGTTTCTTTTTTATTCTACCTGTATTCCTCCCTAGTACTAGAGACATGCCCCATCTATTTTATTTACCTTATATTGTCTATTTCGAAGAACTAGAGATATGAATTCTATTTTTCTTTATATATAATTATGTTTTCTAAGTTTTATGAATTCTGTTTTTTAGTATTTTGGTGCTATTTCTATTTTTCGTGCATCTATATATAGATATAATGTTTTTAGTTTGTCCGCCATGCTTCCACCATTTTCCTGTCCGCCATATTTTCATGGCAGATTTTTGCCTCGCCGCTATTTTCCTCCATCCGCCATAGACAACTCTGTAATGAGTATGGTTTGATGTTATTTGTGTCGATAAGAACTAATGGGATTGGTATCGTGAACCTTGAATATGCTCATGAAAGTGTGGCTAAATGTAGAGAATTGCTAAGTTATAACTGATTGCTGACTGGGTAAATGTGTTAATTAATGAACAATATATATTTATTTATTTACTTACTTATACAGACACGGATGTCGAGGGGAAATAGACAGCCCCGTTTACGACCTCATCAAAATCCTTCAAATAGGAGAACTTTGGCTCAAGTTCCTCTCTCTAATAGAGCCTCACAGATGAGGAGCCGCGTGACAACTAGATCAACAAGACCTACAGTATCATCTAGAGGAAGACGCCCTCGGTTTCCTACAGATATGGACCTAGACATGGTATTTTCCTACTGTTTCATTTTGCTCATCTTATTAATTTACACATTTATTCCTGCAATTTTTTTTTCAGTTACTTGCATGTTCTAATAACCAGATAATTAAATAGCAAGAGCTTTTACTAAGTTATCAATTGCATCTATCTCTCTTGCGCAGAGACTTGATATATTGGAAGCATTAGAGGATGCAGTAGGGGATTTTAATGACATGGGAATGGCTGATAACATCCTTAATGGTCATCGTGATTTCAATGAGTAAGTTTTTATCGAATAATTTGTGCATATAATTTAAGTCATTTTCCATACTCTTATGTAGAACAACAACCAGCAGATTTTGCTCATTGCATCATTAACAAGGTGGTCTCATTTATGAAATATCTTTTAATACCTTTAATGTTATTATAGCATATCTTTAATCATCGCATTGGAGTAGTTTTAAACTCACTAGTTATTATCATGAATTGTTTCTCTAATTGTTTCTTTAATCATTTCATTGGTTAGTGCATAGTCTTCTGTATCGAGTCTTTATCAATTAGATTACACCATTATCATATTCAAAGTCCTTATTATTTCTCTGATAATAGTAGAACCGGTTTGGCACGTGTTTTCTTTTTCTTGATATCTGGATTTTCTTTTAACGTTCTTGTGCATGGTAGTGTCACACTCATAATTGTATAGAGAAAGCTTTTCTGGCATCATTCTACTTTCTTTAAAAATATAACATTAGAAGTTCATGTCTTCCTCGTGCCATCATGCAGAGATGATTATGAAATGTTATTGGCTCTTGATGATCAAAACCATCAGCATACCGGTGCATCCACCAATCTGATCAATAGCTTGCCTCAGTCCACCGTCCAGGTAATTCATCGGCTTACCCTCCCACTACTCTTTTTAGAACCTTTCCTTTTCTGTTGTCAGTTTTTCGGCTTTGGGACATAAAACCAACTGATGGGGAAAGTAAATGTTGTCGAGTTCAACACTAATTAATGATGTTCATTTCCTACAGAATGATAACTTCACAGAGAATTGTGCCATATGTATTGAGACCCCTGTCAAGGGCGATGTTATTCGCCATCTTCCTTGTTTGCATAAATTTCACAAAGACGTAAGAATTCTAAAAGAATCTATTTATTTTGTTTTTTTAATTTGATGAAATTGTAAGAATGCTGATGTGCATTAACCTCATTATTGCAGTGTATTGATCCTTGGCTTAGTAGGAAAAGGTTGTGCCCGGTCTGCAAGTCATCAATCACCTAGTTATGCTTAGGATTTAAGTAGTTAATTTATCATGCTAAGATATGTTGTCTTAGCTGTTTCATTTTATCATTCAAACAAGGTAAAGAAAAGCATGAACAATTTGTTTTTGCTTGAAATTGTAACAAGGATACACTTTTCACAGTGTACTATTTTCCCTCTTTAGATATCGAAAAAGTGAATGAAAAGGCATGGAAAGATCTGTAAGTTGATAACTTCACTGGTACATCCTTTTCTATGTCAGGTATGTTACACAACTTTATGGAAAAAACAGGGTTTCTAAAGGTGTATTGTTTTGCATTAGCAAGAGCAATGCTGTTATTGCTTGCTTACATGATCATCAATGAAGGCCTTGTCAAGTGCAAACTTTCATAAACCCGATAATTAGATATGTAAAAACCTCTTGAAATAATTTTTCTACCAAATATCGTTTCTGCAAATAATCTTGTTCAGCTTTCTTTCCAAAATCATTTCATGGTTAAATTGTATCAAATTTTCATGAAAGTATATCTGCACATTCCATGTAATTTATTTAAATTCGTGGTACTTTATTTATTTATTTATTTATTTTAAAACTAGATGATTTGGATAGTTCTCCAATTCACTTAAAGATAATTGGGTTATTAAGTCGAGAACTGTGTTTATTGTCCACTTTCCAGTGGCACGTGCTAAGTTAGTGTCCAAGTGTACAATCGCTTCTTCAAAAATTGGATTCAATCTTCTATTTGAATTCTTTTTGATTGTACACAACTTTTGATATTGAATTTCTTTGTGAAATCTTTATTCAACAACTTTTGTTCATTTCTATCGATTCTTTGAGTCTTTGTTTGAAGATGAGAAAAATTTCAACTTTGTATGCAGCAGCTTTTACACATGTCTACAAAAGTAATTTTAGAGATAGGACACAAAATTGAGAGATAATCATTTGATTCAAGTCACAAGCAAGAAGAACGAGTTGAGTAAAGAGAGTGAATGATTTGAATTAAGATCCAAGAACAAAGAAAAATTGTTCTCGTGATTCAAATAAACTCTTTTATTATTTGAGTAAATCAAATTTGCAGTTTGAATCAAGATTATAGAACAAACATCCAAAATTTGCTATTAGACTTTGATTCGAGTCAATCGTTTACATGATTCAAATCAAACCATTTATGATTTGAGTCATATGTATTGTTGTGATTCAAATCAAACTCGTAGAAGCAAAATCTTATTTTTTAAAACTAGGTTTGATTCAAGTCAGACAGTTATGTGGTTCGAATCAGACTCACAGAAACAAAATCCTGAATTTTCACAAACCATGGGATTTAAATAAAAGACAATAAACAATCGAAAGGATTTAGTGATCTCATTCACAACCATAATTAGTATTGTTGGAGAGATGTTAGTAATTAAAGTTTCCTTTACTAATGAAAAATTGAACGGTATCTCGGAGTTTTTATGCGCACCTTTGAATTAGGGATCTTAGAAATTCATTTAGAATATATTTAGAAAATGTATCATGCATTAAAAATGAGTTTTTACGTGAAAAACGGGTTTATATGTCGACACATACGATGTATGAGTCGACACGTGTGAATCAATAATAAAGTTTATAGTTTTTATAACTATGTGTCGACATATCAATATCTTTAGGTCGACACATACTGAAAGTTTTCGTCCATGTGTCGACACATGCAATGCGTTTTTAAAACATGTAAGCCTCTATTTCGATGTGTCGACACATGATCTTGAATAGATCAACCCATATCATTATATGGATACACAAAAATTGCTCATCATCTCCAACCTCTCATCTATGGATACACAAAAATAAAGTACACATAATCATTTATTATTTGAGTATTATCTAAATTTGTGTTGGTAAAATTCAATTTAGTTTGGTGTAACCTAAGATTGGATTGAGAATTTTTGGGGTTTCATCGAAAAAACTATGAGGGTTTTCCTCCAAGTTCATAGTGTGATTTGGGGGTTTTGAGAATGTTTCACGATTCGAATTCGATCGAGCGAACAACTTTGAAAAATGCGAGGTTCTTGTAAACTAGTAGCATGAAACAGTGAATCAATTGAAAATCTTGGGTGACAACAATTTACAGTTTGGATTCGATTGTGTGAAGCCTTTGAAGAACGGTGGTTCTTTCAAAGAAGTAGCACTTCTATCAAATTGGTATTGTTGGGTGACTGAATCAAATTCAGATCAAGGGAAGAGAAAGTGTTAGGATCAATATCAAACGTATGATTTATAGGGGTGAATTGCTTCTCTTGTAAACTATTTTTTGCATAGTAAGAATTCTTTTCTCAATTTCAAACAAAATTAGAGCAAATGTAGCCATAGCGAGGAAGATTGGTGATCGATTCAATTCGTAGAGACATATTCTTTGTTTTTAAATATTACTTTGTTGATTACATTAGAATCAATCAGATTGTAAGTGGTATTTCATATCAACAAAGTCAAAGAGAAAATCTGAAAAATAGATTGCACACCAAGTGTTCGATAATTTGCTTGTTTTAACTTTATCAATAATTTTACTGGAAATTGGTTAACAATTGTGATTATTATAAAATAATTGATTGAGAAATTATTGTATGGAGGCTTATCATAATTTTAGATTTCATTCCATGATTTACGCATAGTCGAGTTTTCAATAGTCGGTTCAGTTTAGACAACTTGTTCTATCTAGGTTTAATCTTTCGCTTGCCATAGTTTTTGTTTTACTTTCAAAACAAAATTTTAAATAGTAAGTTTTTGTTTGGGGATCTATTCTCCCCCTTCTAGATAAATTTTCGTTGTCTAACATCCCTAGACCTCACTTACTATTGATTCACTCAACTCATTAATTGTTAAGAATTTGTATCTCTCGGAAATATCCAACTTAATTTTTAAACAATTTAGATTAAAAGTTTAAAAGAAAATATATTTAATTAAAACAACAATAAAACATTGAAAAGAGAAACACAATCTTCACCAACTCATATATGTTTTTTTTTGTTTTTTTTAATCTTTGCTTGAAATCGAAATCACAACCAACAAATAGATCACCATTTTATTCTTTGCTTGAAATCAAATCCACAAACCTACAAACAAATCTCTATCTTTTTCTTTCCTTGAACCACAATCTACAAACAAACTTCAATCTTCTTCGCTTGAAATCGAAACTACAACCGACAAATAGATATTCATCTTCTTCAATGGGTGAACTCAAAATCACAACATTCAAACTTAAATCACTCTACCCTCTTGATTTGTGAACTCATAGCTCGTTCTTCTTTACTTTCACATTTGTATCACTTAATCTTGTTGTCGTCTCACTTGTATTTAGGGATGTGCAAAATATCCGGTTGTGAGGACTAAATCCATAATCAAATCCAAATCCGTTTGAAATATCCGAATATAATTGAATGATTATTAACCGGTTTAGTGTTTAATGATTTTGGATATCCATTTATATAATCTAGATATAATTAAATATTTATTAATCGGTTAAATTTTTTTGAATTTGATTATAATCTGATTATTATCCAAAATTCAAATTATTTAATTTTAAAAATAAAAAAATTAATTTTTTTCTTCGTAAAACTGGATTTTTTTAAATTCTAGTTATATATTCGTAACTAAATTTATAACTGATTTTATAATCAGTTTAAAATGTGGTTTTGGTTATAACTTCAAACCATTTAAATTTTATTTTATTTTGTTCAAATTTATATTTTTATAGTTTTACTATTATTTTAATTTCATCAATTCAGTTTGCAAAGTTTGAGTTCTACCTTTCCGCTTAACGGGTGATATTGTGATTTTTCAAGCACTTTGTAATTGAAGATTTGAAATACGCCACTCGCTGGTTCGTATCCTCATTTCTCATTTCTTCTTCGCCATCCCGCCACGGCAGCTTCATGCGCCCTGTTTTTCTCGTTATATGCACCACGCCGCACTTGCATCACTGGCCGCGATTAGTTCTCTTGTTTCAGTGCATGATTTGTAGTTGCGAATTGGGTTGTTTTCAAAGGTTAACAGTGTTTTGTTGTGTTCTTAGAAATGGGTTGGAAAGCAGCTGAGAAACTCATTAGGCATTGGAAAGTTGTCAGAGGGGATAATGTAAGCCAAACCCTAATTCATTCTTTTATTCTCTCTCTCTCTCTCTCTCTCTCATTACTCTCTCTTTTGTAACAAACAGGTTATGATTATAAGGGGCAAAGATAAAGGCGAAACTGGAGTTATCAAGCGTGTTGTTCGCTCTCAGAATCGCGTCATTGTTGAAGGCAAAAATCTGGTTTGACATCATCCCTATCCCACTTGTTATGCTTTTCATTTACTGCATTCATTTCCCACTTTGTCTTTCCAGGTTAAGAAGCATATCAAGCAAGGCCAAGGTCATGAAGGGGGTATCTTCACGGTTGAAGCCCCCCTTCATGCCTCCAATGTGCAAGTTCTTGATCCTGTCACAGGGTATGTGCATTTCTTCACAAATTGAACATTCAGAGGTTGGGGATATATAACCTTTACTTATGCAGGAAGCCTTGCAAGGTTGGGACTAAGTATCTTGAAGATGGTACCAAAGTCAGAGTGTCCAGAGGAATAGGAGCTTCCGGCTCCATTATTCCTCGTCCTGAGATCTTAAAGATTAGAACTACACCAAGACCTTCCGTCGGTAAGCATCCGAAAATCATATACCATTTCTTTCTTGTTCAAGTTTTTGAGAAAGGCGTGTTGGTGAAAGATGAGTTAGACCAGATACATTAATTATTCAATGAATCTAAAAAGTTAAATTTGTTTATAACATGGGACAAAGTAGTACATAGATTATCTAAAAAAATTATCAGATAAATAGACATACATAGTTAACCATAAGCTTGTTGTCGTGCTTGTCATTGAAAAGCCGAACTGCCTCATACCTTATAGACATATTCTTAAGTTACTCCTTTTGTTGTAATGCATAACAATAATTGTTTAGTTAGGTAGTTAGCACAACATAAACGAAAGCCTTTGGAAAAGTTGGGTGCCAGACTGCCAGTAGATTAAGGCCTAGCTTGGATTAGCTTCTAACTTGTGAGACTCGATTAAAATAAGTTTATGGTTTGTTGACTTAGTAGAGAGTCCTTATAAGTTTAGAGATGTCTTTGTAAAAGTGGAATGAGAGCTTCTAACAAGTTGAAATGTAGATAGAAACTAGTTTCAACTTATACAACTAGCTGTTGTTTGAAAATCACATAGTTAGGAAGATTCTTATAGTATTTTTTTATGATAATTACTCTTGAAGACGTTAATCCAAAGGACTGTTAGTGTTGTAGAGTGTCGATCATTAAAGGTGTAAGATTAGTTAAGTTCCCTTCCATTGCCTTACAAACCTTGCTTCTTGGTAATGTATTTGTTTTCTTTTCTCTGCCTTGATAAATGCATAATGAACATGCATTGCTTATGTAGAAACTCAAGTAGAATGCTACATTTGTAAAATCAAATACAATTTATACAAATACAACGAGAGACATACATACAATATTACTCAAACACAGGGATCCCATATGAAATTTATACCACATAAACTTTCGTATGAAGTTGGCATAAAACCAAATCTTAAGTTGAGAAAGAAAATTGATACTTTATAAAGTTTATGCCATTGGTCATTGTAGACATAATAAACTGCTATGATTTATTTAATCATTTTGGTGTTACATCTTGTATTGGATTTGATGGTACAAAGTTGTAAAATGCAGCTAGCAATTGACCAACGCTTCCAACATGTGCATAATTTTGAAACAGTGTTGTTAAATAGTCTGTGAAATACTATTTAACAACCCGTTACAGCGGCATTATAGCATTGTTGCCTGGCAGAATTTTAACAATCTGCTATTTTCTGCTATCCACAATTGATAACAATCTTATAGTTAACCTGTTGTTAATAAATTTGTGACAGCTGGTCCCAAGGATACTCCAATGGAGCATGTGTATGAGAAGACATACGATGCTAAAACAGGAAGGGGCATGCCTGAACTTTAAGTAAGGAGATAGATCAATTCCGTACCTTATCTAATTAGATATTTGCTATCTCAATGAGCATGGTATGGTTTCAATCTTATCACATCTTGAATCGGTTTAATAAATCGCTTTCAGATTTATGTGAGTTACCGATCACTCGTTTATTTTATTTATTGCAAGTAGCTAGCCAAGATTTGATACTTTTTGTTGTCTCTGATCAGTTTATTCTAGCTTCCTAGGTTCTAGTGATGGTCATTTCACTCTCTGAACTTGTAAATGAGTAAGAGAACTTGTTTGGTTGTATGCTTATTCTGCCTTTTTCTTCTACAAGAATTGATTATGTTAATTTAAATAATTTTTTTAGGAATATTTGAATACTTCCTTGCTCCTATTTTTTGAATGGTGTAAGTTATGTACCTTTTCTGCTGTAATCAACTAAACTTGTTTAGAGAGGGAAATGTACATAACTTTGAGTCAATATTAATAAAGTTGGATCAGTCTGAAAGGGATACCCATTTCAAGATGGCACTGTCCAATTCAGAGTGCAGCAATTAGGAGAAAATTTAGAATAAGAACAAAATTTCACAGCATGTAAAACAATGAGGATGAGAAAATTGTGTATTGTTTTTTGGATTAAATATCGTTGTGGTTCTTCTACATATAGCATATTTCACTTTGCATTAATGATCCCTCTAGTTAACTCTTAGAATATGTGGGTTGAGTTTAACTCAATCTTACAAAACTCATTGGTAAGGTGAAGATTGTTCACACTTATAAATACATATTTAAGTTATATATTATTCGATGTGTGACTCTTAACATTAATATTTTATCGAAGGGAAAGATGTTAATGTTATGCAATAGTTAATTTTTTGTATATTAATAAATTAAATAGAGATCGATAGTTCGGACGTGTCAATTTTAGAGAATTTTTCCTGCCTCTCCCACACTTGTACCTGGCACCCCCAAAACTTTTTTATTTCAACTTTACCCCTGTTGAAATTGAGGGTGCACCCAATTTTTTTTTTGAATACCGGATATATGAATTTCAATTATATCGGAAATTTCAAATACACAAAATCGGGAAAAAAAATTTTGGATACCGGAAATTTCAAATACACAGAATAAAAAAAATCAAAAAAATTTAGTTTTTATTGAAAAAATTCAGAAATTTCGGTATTTTGATTCAAGTTACCGGTTTTTTTTTATAAATATTTTGATTGAAATTATCACGAAGTGACTTTCGTCTACATGGCGTCACAACCACGTTAATCATCTATACACTGATGAATTATACAAGCTCGAAAACGCCTTCTCGACGCATGGCCCACCGGGTGATAGCCTAGTGGTGTTGCCTATGTGGCACCACTAGAGGTGAGTTATATACCCAAGGATTGCCAACATATCATTTTCCTCCCCACCATACCAAGCAATACAGATGAGTTCAAGGTGGTATGCCCTCTTTCACCGGTCCATACAAGCACATCGCCTTTGGTAGCTCAGACGTGTATGGCATATCCATTACACATAGCAAAGTATCCCAGATCACACAGCAAGGCACAAACTAAATTACACATAGCATTAGTCGTGGTCATAAGTGATTTACGTCCTGGTATAAGGTTTACTCCGATTTCAAGCATATGTTCACCGAGATCACACAGCATGGCACACACTGTGACACCCCAAATTAATTCAATTATTAAATAATTAGAAATTTAATTATTAATTTAATTAAAGGTTTAATTATTGGCATTTTTGAATTAATGGATTTAATTAATTAAATAATGGAAGTGTTGGGGGTGTGAAGTTGAATTGTAGGGTGTATGGAGTAAAAAGCTCTACTTAATCCTAATTTATTTATTTCTATTATTTGGCAAATAAAAAGGAATAAATAAATGAATAAAAGGAAACAAGTGAGAAGAGGAATTAGGATTGCATTCTACGTGAGATTGGGGAAGAGAAGAGAAAAGAGAGGAAAAAGCCAAACGCCGAGAATTCGAAGATTCATCGCGAGGTAAGGGGGATTGAATCTGATTATTATGTCTTATAGGTTTTGATGATCAATAGAACGAATCGATCCGTTAGGAATCTCGAATTAGGATAATTGAGTGTGCCCTAACGTTATAATCCGACGTAAAAGCCATGATTGGAACTGTCATGAATTATTAATCTATGTAAGATGAATATAGGTTAATTAGAAAACAAATTCTGTGATCAATTGGATGTAAAACACAATAATTAATTCTGTTATGATGTATTATGAGGTTTGGTGTTGTATGGAATAAATGGGAATTCATAACAGTGGAGAAAACCGAGTTTTTGGTGAAAAACTAACAGTATGGGTCGACACATACCCTTATGCATCGATGCAAGTTGTAAAAATTTAGAAAACCATAAGCGTTGGAATCTCATGCATCGACTCATAGAGCCATGCATCGATACATAGGAAGAAAAATTCAGCTATGCATCGACACATACGTGTTATGCATCGATGCATACTGAACAATTTTTGAAAAATGCATAATTTTAAAGTTATGCATCGATGCATCCGTATTATGAGTCGACACATGCTGTTTATGCATTGATGCATAGGCTTATGCATCGATGCATACTGTGCTGAGACAGAACATGATTTTTCTGAAAACGATTTCGGTCATATCTTTTCGACCGTAGTTCCGATTTAGGCATAATTGGTATCATTGGAAAGCTTAGAACGAGTACTATCTAATAAGAATACTTTCAACACCAATAATTGAGATTTGGAAGAATTACTCTGGCTTCCGTAATAAGAACTCGTTGTGAATTTGTGAATTATCTGTTGAATAAATGTGCAGTATGTTCCATGAGCTATGATTAACATTAGATGTTCATGAATTCTGTTACCATATGTTGTTGTTGTTATTGAATTATAATTGGAATGATGTTGTATGATTCTATTCCATGTTGAATTGTTGCATGCTTCTAATGTGCATGCATGAGCATTTTGGTAATGGTTCATTCCCATTGTGTGGAATTGAACTTGCAGGGCCAATAACCGTACCCAATGGATAGTGGTGGTGAGGCTAGATTCTTGACCTAGTGGTGTATGGGCGAATCATTGATTGACGCTGTTTTCCGAGTGTAAGCTGATGTGCGATCGACCTAATGTGTCTAACGGTATCTTAACTGCAAGTGCACAGCCTATCGCGGTAGTAATAAAAGATTGTCGAATCCACAGGGACTTTGTAATCACTCTAGTGCGGGAAAGTAATGCTAGTTTAGCTAAGGCGGAAATTGTCACGTTTGGTTTTGGGAAAATTAAGTAAGGTAGACTGATTGATTTTAAATTAATAATGGAATGAAATGGTCGATATGTAATAGAGTCGACCCAAAGGATCTAATCGGACTTAAGCATATAAGGATGGTCAACTTAGTTTATCTGTAGAATTAATCAGTTTAAAAACCCTTAACTCACACTTTCATGGTCTTATCTCGGATTATACGTCTAAAGCCCTATACCTGCTTTCGCTAGCCTATAAGTGTTTAGAACATACTTTTTGGAAACTTAATTAATTCTAATTTGTTTTAAAGCGCTTTCACTGTATTTAAATCAAATGCCTAACTTTAGCTATCCGGTTAAAACCTCACACTTTCGTGGTCTCGATCCTAACCTATTTACTTTTCTTACTTTCGTAACAAAAAGGTTTTATTTTTAAGCATAAAAAGTTATAACCAGAGTTAAGTTGATTAAGGTTTTAGCCTAAGCTTGATCAGATGCCTATTGTCTCTAACTATTCCATACCGACACTGAAGGTTTAGCTAGCCATAATGATCGGAACAAACTCACAGGAAATAAAAGCAAATAAATACAAAGCAGACATTATAAATAATAAATGAAACTTAAATTAATTAATTAAAAGGTACTGTAATACAAGCGCAAAATAAAAACCTGAAAATAAAGCCAATACTTCAATCCTTCTTCCACAGGTCGGAAACTTGGACTTGGTATCGGAAGTACAAACGAATTCTGAAGCTTGAATAAAAATCCTAAACTAGAATAATAATTTCCTAATGTTGGAAATTATTATTTGAGCAGTGAAATTAAACAATTGAAATCAACAAATGCAGAGGAAAAATGTAAATTGAAATAACAGCGGGTTCGATTTCGGCAGAGCTTCCGCACAAGTAAACTGAAAATTGCTCTGTGTCTCTAACATTGAAAGTTGAGGTATTTATAGAAGAATGGAACTGGCAGTTGGGATGAATTTCACACGTAGCTTCACTTGAATTTCTCCAAAAATATAGGAACGTGGTTTGAATCGTGGTTGAACGTGGCTGAGGTTGAGAGAAATCAGGAGTTTTAAAAACTCTTTCTGTTAAGCTTCCCCACGTCCTGCATGTTTTAGAAACTGATATGCGCGTTACGTTCGTTACAGATGTGTTACGAGCAGCTTTGGTGTTTTCCCGTGTTACGGTCGTGGCCAATGTGTTAACACGCTTCATGGATGCCTTACGGTCGTGGCAGATGGCTTACGACCGTCACAGCTACAAAATCTGCATTTTCTTGACAGATTCATCTTTTTCTCTTGTTCTTTGATGCTATCTTGCATTGTTTCATGTTTTCTTCTGTTTTGAGCTAAGTTACGTAATACCTGTAAAAAGTCATGACAAACTCGAAATAATCGGAAGTTAATCGGGTCAAAATAATACAAAACGGGTTAATTTCATGGTAAATAAACGATACGATTTCGTGTTATCATAAGCGAAACAGGGTGTGGACTTGGTTCACGATTGGTACCACATGCATTTGAGTCTGCATTGCATACGTAATTATAACATGTTAGGATGGTTTCCAGTGTTATAATTGCATTGATTGTTGCTGTATGCATAATGATATGTGTGATTGTATTTGTGAATCGTATTTTGATGATGTTAATAAGGGTGGAATAACGAATTGGTTGTTTTATTGTTTTAAAGAAATGTATAATGCATTTTAATCTTGATGAAATCTCACTCTTACTTTAATGATTTCAGATTCGAAGTGATTAGCTGCTCTAGAATTGGTGAGGACAGCTTATAGAGCTGTGCTATTTAGATAGTCCGCGTGTCAGTGTCATGCTCTGGTAGTTATAACACTGGGGAACGATCGTTTTGGAGTTTTATGGATTTAAACTTGTTATTTTGAGTTATGTTGGGAATAATTATTGATTGAATTATTTCGGATTTTATGTTATATTTCCGCTGTATAAACATAATCCTTGGTTTGTTTTATTTAATAAGTTCTTCAGTGAAAGGCATGATAATTGTTTTTGTTATTTTTGAATTATTAAAATTGTGACACCCTTGATGTTATGTTTAAAACTATGATTAAAAATATATAAATCGCGGGTAAATTAGAAGGGGTGTTACACGCACAATCATATGCATATCAACCCGTAGGCAACACATCTGAATCGTCTTCCTCGAAACGATTGGAACATAATATCATATAATTCTCAACAATAATGCATTTTCCACACATGGTCTTTATCATACAAAATCGATCTTTCCGATTATTCACATCATGCTTAATCACACATTAGTATCCACGAAAATGCATATAATCAATTCAAGTCATTACAGCAAACGATTCTTGAAATGAGAACCATTATGTATATTTGGGAAAAATAATGTAGTTCTTCCCAGTAGGGTGCGTTGAGCGGAGGCACGCCGCTGAGCGGCCTCTATAAATTCTGAAATTTTCAGGATACAGTAGGGTACGCTGAGCGCGGCCCCGACCGCTGAGCACGGTCTGCGAAACTCAAAAAAACCATAACAGAAAAAATTCTATTCTAGGGTTCCAAACCCCAATTTCCTACTTCCAAACATTCACCCATAATATCCGAACATGAAAAGCAATATTATAAGGCATTAATCATCATTATCATGCATGCATTTCCAATTACACTCAATTTCCCAAAAATCCCAATTCTTTTCATAAAACCCCATTTTCCCCAAAGTCTCTAATCTAATGAGACTCACCTTGCATCTAAGGAGGTCGGGATGACATTCTTGCTGCCATTGAACTCTTTTCATGCCCAAACTTCTACCTCCATCATCAAGAAATCCATAAAGCCTTTTTTCTCCATTTTCAGCAATGAACCCCAAGATTCAAACACATTTTTCTCCTTTAATATAAAATCTATGAAGAAAAATTAATATACCAAATTGAAGGAAATTCCATAAGCTTTCCAAAAAGTCAGAAATTACCTAAATCGGAGCGACGAGCAGAAAGTTATGGCCTGATTAGTGGAGCTGCTCCAAAGAGTACGAAAATGGAAGATGAAGATGTATAATATAACTTCTCTCTCTCACTCACCTTAAGTCCACATGCAATTTATGTCCATGGTCCAAAATACCCCTCAACTAAGTCATATTCACAAGTTTGCCATCTTGTCCAATACCAACTAGTCTAGTTACTTTCTCTTAATAACTTTCACATCTAATTTGTGCAATATTCTCTTACTAATATAAGAGGGATGTTACACACTTTTTCATTATTTTTTCCTGATTTTTTCCGGTTAGCATGTTTTTGATATTTTTATCTAAGTTAGTGTGGAATTCATCTTATATTATGACTTACGGTTCAGTGTCTACTAGAATTGCTAGCAATAGTTTTGGCTTTAGTTGGAAATGGTCTGTTCATGTTTCAGCTGCAACTGTTACACCTCAATTACAGGATAAATCAAATGTAACACTTTTCTTCTTAGAAAATAATTTGTATTGTGGAACAACAAAGTTGTTCTTAACTAAAGAATTCACAAAAACAACCTCAAACAACGAAACAACCTCAAATAAAGAAACAAAGTGAAGTTCTTCTTAAGCAAAGAAGTTACTGATTCAATCCCTTTTCATCAAACAAAATAGAAAGTTATTGATTTAATCCCCTTTTCATCCAACAAAGTAGAAAGCATCCTTAACAATACAAGCATCCTTAACAATACAAGAGTGTGAAGATAACAGTATCAAAGGAGAAGGAAAGCTTTGTATAAAATCATTAAATTTATTGAATAGTTTGTTTATATGGAGGTTTTAAATTAGGCATAAAAACATTCGCTTGATTTGTTTATATAAACATGTTGCGTCAGATTTGTTCTTGTATTAAACTTTGTATGGCTGCATGTTGGGCGTGACAGGAGGATAGAAATAGCTATTATTGAATATTTAAATAACTCTAAATTTTTTTACTAGAAAAGTCAATTTATGATTGATTTACATTGTCATTATTTTCATCTTCTGCATTATTTGTCTGATCATTATCTAATTGATGGGAAAAAAAAAACTTATATCATTATTTGTTTACTTAAATATGATTTCATTCTAAAAATACCTCAAATCCTATGATACTTTTATAGACAGAGCAACTGTATCAAAATTGAAAGAAGAAAATAAAATTATCAAACAATTCTAATGCTACACTTTATTAATAAATAAAAAATTTGAAGATAAAAAATATATATCATTTAAACATCACTTTGATTGATTATAAAATTTATTACACTTGCATATTTTACCTATAAAGAGTAATATATGAATGATTTGAAAAACATTTAAATGAAAACTATATATATTGCTCCAGTCCAAATAAATCAAATTTTTATAATTTATAAATAAAACAATTGTATAACATAACTATTATTTTTTATCAGAATATAAATATTTAGATGAAAATATATACACATTAATAAAAATAAAAAATATGCTCAAAATTTGAACTCAAAATCAAATCAGGGTTCAATATTTTTAAATTAAATAAAATAATTTTAAATTTTAATATTATAATCTATCAATAAAACAATTTGTATCTCTCTTTTATTTGGTTCTCTCTTTCGATATTCTTAGATCTAATTTGTGATTTTCCTAATAATATCTAGGATAATAAATGTTAAATTAATATTTAATATTGTAATTAATTTTTCAATATTCTTAAATCTAATATTTTTATTTATTTCTCTATTGATATTTATAATAATAAATGTTATATTATTATTTAATAATGTAATTTTTTATCATGAATAATAAATTTATATTAAAGCAAAATCTTATGTATTATTAAAATTATTATTAATCATAATTTCTCAATAGATAAATCTGTTCACAAATTAAAATAATAAGTGATTAAAATTTGAAAAATATTTTCTCAATTCAAACAATAAACAAAATACTAAAAAAGGAACAAATTAATTTTATAATAAATTAAAAACAAATAATTGACAAATTTAAATAATATATTGTAAAATACGAAGAAGAAATTATATATATTTTCTATTTACAATGTATTCAATTGAATCTACACTACACACAATGCACTCATTAATTGTCGCTAAACACTATAATTATAAGTATTTTAAATAATCATATGAATTATGATTTATGATTTATTCTAAAATGATAAAATAAATTTATTTTAAAATAAATATTCTAAAAGGAGTAATGATTAGCCATAAATTAAATATATAAAATGAACGATTTAAATTGATAAAATTTTGTATCATTTTTAAACAAATTTCATTTTAAAAATAATTTTCTTATTAATAAATATTAAAATATTATATCTTTTAAGTAATATTAATAAGAATAATATTATTTTATTTTATTTTATTTTAAAATTATGTTCTGTTTAAAATTGAAAATAAGTATTATTATAGTTTGTTATTAAAAAATATTAAAAATCATATTTTTTAAAAATATTAATAAAAATCATGCATGTTTAAGAAATACCATACAAGTTAACTAAAGTATCTGAGAAAACTACGTTTACTTCTCTTACTATAAGTTATAACCTTTTTTATTTCAAGATTAAATATTTAATTTATTATTATAAAAATATAAAAATTAAAATTATTTGTAATTATTTAGATGGTTACTTGAAATAAAATATGTTTTGAAATTATTAAGCTTTTTATAGAAAGGTTAATAAAACAAAATCAATTTAGATATTTTTTTTATTTTTTTAACTTTATAAAATAACTAAAACATATCAGAATCTTTTTAAATTAACTTTATAATTATAATCATACTAAAAAATATTAAATGGTAGTCCTGAAAATTTAATGATAAACGATAATCATAAAAGTTTAATGATAAACGATAATCATAAAAAATTAATGATAAAAAATAAAAATTAATTATACAATTATTTTTATAAATTGAATAAGTTAGTTTTTATAAGCAGGAATATAAGTTACAAATAATTTTATAAACGTAATAAACTCAATTATTTATACAATTATTCGTATAGATGAGAATAAATTACCTATATTTTTCTAAATGGACACACGAGTTCAAGATGCTTATAAATGGAAAAAAAATTACAATAATTTTATAAACGAAGATAAGTTACAATAAAATTACAATAATTTTATAAACGAAGATAAGTTACAATAATTTAATAAAGAGAATAAATTACTAATATTTTTGTAAAGAAGAAAAATTGAAGTATTAATAAATTATTTTTAACATTAATAAATTAAAAATTGCTTTATAAATAGAATCCGAGATAGCAGTATATTGAGAGAAAAAACGAAGTGTATACGTGCGAGATCCATTCCCATTGTGCTACAATTTGGCTACAAGACACTATAACATCCAAATTCACAATTTCAAATTTCATGAGTTCAAAGAGAATGAAGCAATCAAAAGACCCATTCGAAGCCGCATTCGAGGAATCACCACCCGAATCCCCAATCGAAACCGAACAAGACCCAGACGCAGACACTGAAAACCCCCCTTCCAATTCCTTGATTTCGCAAACCCCACACACCCACACCCACCCCCACGAAGAAGACAACCAATTCAAAAACACCAATTCCAGTAACAACGCCACAATCGCCAAGAATAAAGATGAAGACGACGATGAAGAAGAAGATAATATGGATGTTGAACTCGCTAAGTTTCCTACCGCTGGTGATCCTCACAAAATGGCTAAGATGCAGTCAGTAACTTCCTTCTTTTTTTTCTTTTCTCTTTTTCATTTTTTATAAACCCTAATTTTTTTTCTCTTTGTTTGTTAATTTTTAGGGCTATTTTATCACAATTCACTGAAGAACAAATGAGTAGATATGAATCGTTTCGTAGAGCTGGATTCCAGAAAGCTAATATGAAACGGGTATTTCTTTTACTTTTTAATCAATTATTAATTTTAAGAATGTCAATTTTGCATTTCAATTTGCACTATTAATTTGGCCTTTTCTCTATTGGTTGCCTGAAAGCAGTTATTAGCAAGCATCACTGGGTCCCAGAAAATCTCTATACCAATTACGATTGCAGTATCAGGGATTGCAAAAGTATTTGTAGGTGAAGTTGTGGAAACAGGTATTACTTTTTTTTCCAACCATGACATGCTTACTTTTAATATAATTAGTAATAGAAATATGCAAATGAAAAACATAGTGACCAGTCCTGCGCATGCTGTGTCCGAGGTAAAAATGTTGCAGTGTATTACTTCCATTATTCAAAGGTACTCTCTATCTTTGCAGCTAGAATGGTTATGAAGGAGAGGAAAGAATCTGGACCAATCCGTCCATGTCATCTAAGAGAAGCACATAGACGACTAAAACTTGAAGGGAAAGTCTTCAAAAGAACAACCTCGAGGCTTTTTCGGTAATGGACCAAATTGATTCTTGGTATCATAGGATTGGTCTGCAACAGTGGGAATGAAGGCAGGAAAAACTGGAATGAGTGAATCAATGTTGGTAGGTAAAGTGGGCAAGTTTCCTACAAAATAAAATATGTTATGGACTTGGCAACATAATTTATTTCTAATTGTGTCAAATACTAATATTCAATGCTTTTATTTATTGTATTATAATATACTACATTTTCCTCCATTCACCAGTAACCATAGCAAGTTCTTACATGCAACAAATTCGAGAATAGAATTTTTCTATTTGGTGTTTAACAATGGAAGATCATTGTGCAAGGATTCAAAGAAATGTATATCCTTGTTTGTACATAATTAATAAAAAAGGAGTAATTTGAGTGGATATTTCCCTCTAAAATAGTTTGATGCTAGCTGGTTTATGGCTTATCGATGAATCAACTGGAAATTGTAATTGCTACACTTCTAAATTCAATTTTGATACATGTTCAAGTTTAACAAATTTTTCAACTAGCAATTTTTGTGGTCATCACAGTAGGTCAGTTTGGAGCTCTCCATTAGACAAAACCATTTATTAGGTGCAATGCCTCTACGAGGTTAGAAAGCTCGCCAATTTATATTACCTTGCATAGTACCAAAGTTCCTTGTCGTTTTATGTTACTAAACTGATGTGAGTTTGTTGGCTATTAATTTGAATGTTGCTGATGTTACTCTATTAATTTGATGAAAATGAATATTGTTGTTTTTAATATTAAAAAATTTATTTAAAGAATAAATTGCAAATAAAGAAAATTTAAATGAAACATTATAGTTTTAAATATAAAAAAAATGAAGCATTAGCAATGCCCAAAAATAGGAAGCATTTGAATTGTTTAGGACTGGACTCATTTACTTGGTAAAACATTTTTTCCATTTCATTTTTTAAAAGATGTATTCCGTTTAACTTAGAAAGTGTGAAAGTCTTAAAAGAGAATTTATCACAAGTACTTCTTAGGCACCAACGCAAAATTTCTTAAATGTTTTGAGAAATCGGAGATACATTTTTGAGACGCATCTTTTTTAATGAAAAAACATATAAATCGGGGATACATTTTCGGTTCCTAACTGAAGTATAGAGTATAGAATGTGAAGTATAGAATGTGTGAAACTACACCCTACAACATTGTTTGAAACCACATCCTACAACATTGATTGGAACCAAAAATACAATTAAAGTTCTCAAACCAAAAATACAATTAAAGTTCTCAAACTGTAGTTGTATTTTTGGTTAAACGTTAAACATAAAGGTGCCATTGCCTTTTTCCCTTCCTCATTTACATGAAACTTAAAAAACAACACAAAAACTCAAAATCCCCGTTGTCCTAGAAATCAAATTGTTTCAACATCTATTAGTGCATATCAACACATAAGAATATCATCAAGCATTACCGGAGCTAAATAACAACAATCATCAATTGTAAGTTTGATTCTGAGCATTATTGAGTTTTTTATTTATTTTACATTCAATTTGTGTTTTAGGTTAGTAAACTAAATTTTTGTTAGTTTTTGCAAGGTTTAAGCTCAATATGAAAGTGTTAGACATTTAATTTTGACAATCAATAAAATTTTATTGGCCAACATTAAGGTTCAACAATGCCATTGACGTTGCTATGATGTTGCAGGTTGTACCAGAAATGTATTTTCGTTTTGTTCATAGCAGAAACTAGAAGTACATTTTCGGTTTTGTAACATTTTGTCTATCCTTCTTCTTTTCCCTCGTTGTGTTTTTGTTTATTAAATTGGTTCATTTATTCTACAAGTATTATGGCTGATAGACCTTCCAAATTGTGAAACAAAAGAGGTTCACAGCACGCCTCCATGCGTAGGAAACGAACAAAGGGTTTTCAAGCTCCTAAACATGTTGTCTCGGAAACACCTGCTGTTGACGGTGTTTCTACTTCTACTCTGTCGACTAGCAGGCGAGAGTCTCCTTCCCACCCATCTCCGCCTCATTCCTCCTGGAGACGCATGTCATCGTCGCAAGTATCCAAACTAGGCGAGACATCTGGATCCCGACCTACACCTATTGTCTTTGAGACATGAAAGACTTCTTCTTAACCATTTCGTTCCAGATGATGCCAGAGGTACTATAACACCAAAAGATTGGAGCAATGAGGAAGGATATATCATATGGTTCTTCAGGTTGTCTCGTCAATATTTGGCATGAGAGGCTCCAAGTAACCCACTTAGACCAGCACATGCAGAGATTCTAGAGGAGGAGTAGGCTAGGGCCGACCATGCCACTGACGTGTTGCCTAGGTGTTATCGTATCATGGATATTGCACATGCGGGTATTGATAGAGGTTTGTTTCCTGATGGCTCTGATGTTAGAGGCGTGCTGGATGCCATCATGGCCAGGCATGGTAAATAAAATTGTCCCTGTCGGGCCACAACCGCCCTGCCCCGAAATTAGCGAGGAAAACCCAATTTAACCGGGGGCGGGTGCGGGAAAAACCCAGTTTTTATTTACGTATGTGGGGGCGGGTGATGCTTGTATCTGCCCCGCACCCGCACCTGCCAACTAAATTTAATTTATTTAATTTATTTTTAATAGTTTTATGACACAATTGCACTTTTTAATGTTATAATATCATGTTTATTATATTTTTTATGAAAATACAATTTAAAATAAAAAATCAAACAAAAAATGCTTTTAAAATAATTAATTATTTAGTTTAATTATTGATTTTTATTTTTATTGAAAAAATATAAATTTTTACAAAAATTAAAGTTTTATTCGGGCGGCTGCGGGACGGGTGTGGGAAAACCCGTTTCTTATTGGGGGCGTGGGCGTGGGAACAAATATTAGCCCCGACCGATTTTGGGGGTGGGTACGGATCTGGGTGGCAGGTGCGGGTCTGAGTCTGGGTGGCAGGTGCGGGTCTGTGTGTGCTTAAGCCTACCCCCGACCCACTTCGTTGTCATCCCTAATCATGGCGGAGGCTGGGGGACTCTGCAGTATAGGAGGCAGCGAAGGAATGCTGTGAATATCATGGGCCGACTCATTATTCTACTCATTATTCAACATACTCAATAGTTTGTTAGATTTAAATGCATTTTGTTATTATTACTATTAAGTTTTCCATTTTTTGGATTATTTTGGTAACACTTTGTGTATCTTATTTTGAAACATAATATTTATGGGTATTTTGTGATTAATGCATATTTAATAACAATCGTATTTTATTACGTATAAATGCAACAAACCTGCATACAAATATGTTCACAACTGTTTGTGCAAAAACTGAAAATGCAACTTCGATTCCAAACCGAAGTTGCATTTTCGATTTCAAACATAATTTTTAAAAAATAAAAGATGCGCTCCGAAAATACATTTTTATGAGATAATTTTGATTTTACATGGGGTATTTTTATAAGATGGGATAAGAAATTCTCTCTTAAAAAGAATACAACACACTCACAAATAATTATATAAGAGAGAGAAAAAGGCCTAGAGCATTGATATCCAAACCCGAAAAAGTTACAAAAAAGAAAGAAGTTTAAATAAATTTATGTATTTGTGGTGTTAATATGTGTCTGATTTTTTTTATAATAAGAAATTTTGAATTTCAAAATCTGGAAATACTTTAAATGAGTTTGTGTTGTGTTTAAGCAGTAGTATTAAAGAAGAATCCATGTTTTAAAATTCAGATTTGATTTTAACATTGGATTTGGAGCGTTTTAAAATATTTTAGAAGTATTTTTAAATTCTCGCGAGAACATATGAATAACATAGAGTTTGATGAGTGTGCATGCGTGTGGTTTAGTGGTGAAGGTTTGAATCTTGAGTAGAGGTGGTAGAACGGATGAATTGGATGAATATGAATTAGATTGTTAATGGATGAATCAAAATAAGAGAATTTCTTATGGAATCCTATATAGGAAAAAACACCATATGAAAAACCCAAAATATTCTCCGGAAGTGTATTTATGGAGCGCATCCTTTTTAAAAAAAAAATTACTTTTACGGAAAATTAGAAATGCACTTCCGATATAAACCGAAAATATATTTCTGGTTCCTAATAAACCAAAGTACACACTTAATGTGCTCCCGGTGACAAAAGTACCCTCCTTTTCTAATTAGAAATCGGAAATGGATTTCCGATTTATACCGGAAGTGCATTTCCGAAATCAATTTTATCATAAAATGGAGAGAATTTCAAAATCGAATGAATTATATATGTGTGGGGGTGCGCACTGGAAATGCATTTCTGGTTTTCAGGGACATTTTTGAAATTTCGCGTGGTGCCTAAGAAACATATATGATGCATTAATAAATACACTCAAAATAATTCATTAGTCCATTAACAATCCACTAAAACTTTCTTAAAAATATTCAATCTAATTCATCCATTAAGAATAAAATTCATCCAATACATCAATTAACATCATTTTAATTGATGGATATCCATTCAATCCTTAATATTAGTTTAATAGATGGATATACATCCATCCATCTGTATTTGAAATTTTTTTTGCAATAACCAATTATTAAAAAGAACGCAAATAACTAACTTTTGAACAAATTTACGCAAATAACCAACTTTCAGGATTAAATAATACATAGGCGCCATCTAAGATGGCTCCTGCATTAAAAACTGCACATAGGCGCCACCCCATTTGGCGCCTCCTCATGAATAAGCCATCCCAGATGGCGCCTCCTTTATGTTTGTTACATGTAGGAGCCATTTCAGATGACTCCTACGTGTATTTGTATTTTTTTAATAAATAAACACCCATGTCTCCTTCATTTTTCAAATTTTTTCAACTTCTCATCTCATATTCTCTCTTATTTTCAATCATGACATCTTCATACATCCATACCAGAGATGGATACGTTGTTTTCTCGGTCTCCAAACCTCCAATGAAAATGAAATTTTGACACATATTTACCATTGCCAAACTGAAAAAAGAGTTGATGCGTTGATTATAGGGAGAAATAGAAGTTGGTGAAGAAAGTAGAAGGATCCAGAGGAAGAGAACAACCATGAACTTCACAACTGGACAACCTCGAATTTGGTTAGAGGAAGTTAAAACAGATGTCGGTGTTATTGCGATGATGTATGGTTTCGCTGAAATTGTTTTAACGGTTGTAGTATCTTAAATAATTTGTTGTGTTGTTGATGCTACATTTTCATGTTATTGTTTTAATTGTGTAGTTTTTTATTTTGTTGTCTGCGTATTGATGTTTGTAAGAAATGCTATTAATGGAAAGAAGAAAGTTGTTATAATATTAAAAAGTGCAGATAAATTAAATACAAATTTCAGGATGTTGAGCTTGTAGCACGTTGGGGACAATTTTTTCGATTGTGTCCGGGTTGACGACATAGACCACACTTTCTTTCTAGTTTGTCAACGTCGTCCATTTCAGTTGTTATACGTTTGCTCTTGGAACGAACCTTTTTATTTCTCCGCAATTGACTGTTATGTCAAACTACTTCCCCTTCGTACGCAGGCCAATAATCTAGTTTTGCTACTAGTTCGAAGGCATTGTTGTATACGTTGAGCAAGGTCTCAGACTTATAAATGAGAGAAAGAAGTACTAGTGCATCTTGATGAACATGTGCACACTCCGCAATGACATGAGAGCAGGGCATTCGAAAGGCCTGCAACTTTCCACAGTCGCACCAATGAGATGGTAGTTTAACCTTGTACTCTTGTCTAGGCAAACCCTCATTGTGGTCGATTGTCTCTTTGACAATGAAGTTATGGTTAGGTCGGTCGAATCTTGTAACAAGATGATTGCTAGATTTGGCACTTTTGGCCTTAATAAATTTCAGGCAGCTTTCACTCCACACTTGTCCGGATTGTACCACCGCGTTCCACTTTTCACCTCTCTCTGCAAACAACGAGGCCATCCTAAAATATGTTGTACTCACCAAAGCAGTTATTGGGAATTCTCTTATTCCTTTGAAGACTTCGTTCATTGATTCGACTAGATTTGTTACCATGTGGCCCCAACGCACTCCATTGTCGTATGACCGTGTCCACTTTTCCACTTGCAGATTATCAACCCACGCACATGTATCTGGGTTTTCCATTCTGATCTAGCTGCGATAATATGTAAAACGTGGTTGTGTTGGTGTGTACGCTGAGTTCATAACTGATTCCTGAAGACTCTTATCTTTGATCTCACGCATGAAATTTTGAACGATATGTCTTGCGCAATAAACATGTGTAGACGGTGGGTCGTGCCAACCGTTAACGGGATTATTGTATGCACTATCAATAGAGGCATGTCTTTCAGAAATCAGACAAAGATCACGTTGTGGAGCTACGTGTGTTCGAAGATTCTTTAGGAAGAAACTCCAAGCTGCTCCAGTCTCTGCCTCGACAAGAGCATAGGCGATTGAGAACGCATTATTGTTCCCATCTTGTGCGACGACCATCAGTAGGGTGCCCTTGTATTTCCCGTAACACCATGTTCCTTCTATCTGTATGATAAGTTTGCAGTGTGCAAACCCAGTGATGCAAGGTCGAAAAGCCCAGAAAAGTCTATTGAATATTCCATATCTGTTGACACAGGTATCGTCTTGGGCATACGCCGCATCGTCTTCATAACATAAACTACTCCAGGAGCATACGTTCGCAGTGCATTCATATAGCGAGGTAACTCTTTGTATGAACCCTACAGTTTCCGTAGATTTGCTCAATAGCCTTCTTTTTTGCTAACCAGTCTGATCATGCACAAAATCCTCAGCCGAGATGGATGCCTGGATGGAAGGATCCGGGATAGGTCTCGACCATCAAAGAGGAGATCTACGTCCGACTTGGATCTCGAGGAAAGACACGAGGACGGCCCAGGTCCGAGGTGTGGCTCGGCAGGTACTCCAGTATGAGCGATTGAGTAGACGTTTTGGAGATGAAGAGTTCCTAGAGTCTTTATGAGACGTTACTAGTGAATGATTCCAAGCTGTAACAGCTAACTCCTTGCCTTCAAGGCCATGATTAATGGGCTGTGGCCGTTACAGAAGGAAAGATTTAGCTTCAAGGAAGGAATGGTATAAATAGGGCTCCCGCCGGCGGGATAAGCAAGACACTCACAAGCTTGGAACTTGAGTTACGACACTTGAGCTTCCAAATCCCTAAAATCACTTTAATAAGGTTTTTCCTGCAAGAACATTTGGCGCCCACCGTGGGGCCTCGTGAAATCATTCCTGTGCCGCATAAGCAAAAGCACATATGCATTTATAATGTCTCAAGTATCACCAATGATCCACCGGATCTCACTCATTGCGGCTATGATCGATGACAAGATAACGAAACACTTCAGATAACGCTCAAGCCCTTCAATCAAGAGCTTGGACGAGGCAGGATCAAGTAGAGCCTCAGAGCCGCAACCTTTGTCTCGTGCAACTGGGAGGATGCTGCCCGTATAATTTCAAACCCCTGGCCGGCATCATACGATGGCAAGACGGACCCCAGAGCACATCATCGCTGTTAACAACACGATGGCACTTATTGAGCAACCGACTTCAAGTGCAAGCCGATGGCTTGTACCTTCGAGAATCGGCCTTATACCGTATACGGGCTTCCGGTTGTCAGAGTGAGCTATCGTGATTTCAACCAAAATCATTCGCCAGCTTCTCTAATTGTCATCGCAAGGTAGCCAATACCTCCTCTTCATGTGAAACACCTTCCGAATCTCTCGTGGACTTCATGGCTAGATTCAACGAGGAGACTATCAAGGTCTCACATCCTAATCAGAGATATTTGTGGTCGCGCTCCAAAGATGGCCTTAAGGCCGGACACCAATGAGTCCTTAGCCCAAAAGCCCGCCAAGAGCATGGATTTAGATCATTACTCGTGTCGAGTGCTACGTGAAGGGAGAAGAAAGTAACATGGAAAAGTGAGCTCGAGATTCTAAAGATGGAACGGACGTGATTTAACGAGTCCGATCACGGATACCGCCACCACCCGTGAACGAGCTCGGATGCACGACCTCCGGCCCACGATCGGCCGGTTCCAAGGAGACGCTTACACCCCTCAATACCGAAGGAAGATATCCTCCGGACGCCACCATTTGAAGTCGCTCACCCACCTTACAGCAGTAAGTGGACTGTTAACACTGTTCTAGGGAGTGATCCAGGAGCATGGTGTGAGTTTCATCGTCTGAAGGGACACACCACAGAGTCCTGCGTACAATTGCGGAGGGAGATTGAAAAATTAATTCAAAGAGGAAAACTATCAACATATGTGAAGGAAGATCCTGGGCGGACCAGCAAGCGGGATTCATCCCCACGACGAGACCCGGTTTTTGATTCCCGGTCCAAGAAGAAGGGCAAGGCCGTGGAAGAGGTGAAAGAAGCAAGGTCAACCCGGCATACTCTAAACACCATCTCTGGGGGATTTACAGGAGGTGGCTCCACTAGTTCACCAAAAGATATGCCTGGCTCCGGCAGTACTCAGATTGGAACCTCGAGGTTTGATCCCGGGGTGGTAACCTTCTCGGGGGAAGATGCCAAAGAAGTTCTTCCACATGAAAACGATCCTATGGTGATTGAGGTACAGATCCGGGATTGGGGCGTTAAACGTGTGTTAATCGATCCGGGAAGCTCCGCTGGACGCCCCCACCGGGAGGCCTTCAAAGGTATGGGTTTCGAGCCAAATGAGTTGTTACCTTCATGAACTCTTGTAGGGTTCTCTCGCGCAGCAGGTTCGGGTATCTCCCGTATCAACTACTTTTGAGAAGGAGAAAATGCAAAGGTGTTAGGTATTTGTGGTTAACGTCACCCTACAACATTATCGTCGGGCGACCTTCATTTAATGCACTTGAAGCGGTATTGTCAACACCGTTTGACTATGAAGTATCCTCTCGCAACGTGTCGTGGTTATCATGGAGACCGTGGTTTGGCCCAAGTGTTATAAGGATACCGAAAGCTAAGAAAAGGTCGGGTCCATCGAGCTTCTCCAAACACGAAGTCGGCATGGTCGACATTGATCCAAGAGAAAGGACGGGAGGATGGACTTACTCCTCGAGGAGGTCAAAGATGTTCAGATCGCCCATTGCCCTCGCAAATTACCCACCTCGAACGCAGCTGACAAAGGAGGAGGAGACCGAGATAGTATGTATTAAGGCAAAATCTAGACCTTTTGCCGGAAGCCGTGATATGCATAGACCCGAGATCATGTGCCATCATTTGTCAATTGATCCCGAGTCAGGTGTCACAAAGGAAGCGGAAGATGGGGAAGAAAGGGACAGCCGCTTCGGAGGAAGTAGGAAAGTTGCCGGTTTCGTGAAAGAGGTACAATACCCAACTTGGCTATCAAACGTTGTTATGGTGAAGAAGAAGAATGGCAAGTGGAGGATGTGTAGACTTCACCGACCGAACAAAGCATGTCCGAAGGATCCATATCCTCTACCTCACATTGACCGATCGACAGTTCTTCCGGTTTCGCCTCCTAAGTTTTTGATGCGTATCGGTACAATCAAACCGGATGAACCCAATGATCGTCCAAAACCTTCATGACGGAGCGAAGAATTTCTATTACGTAGTTATGCCGCTTGGTTTGAAGAACACCGCGACCTACCGTAGACCGATGGATATGGTGTTTGCCCTCGATTGGTCGGAATATTGAAGTGTATGTAGATGATATGGTGATAAAACCACGCTGGGAAGACCATGTGATGACATTAGGAGACCTTTGCCGCGTTCGAAATTCAATATGCGCTTGAACCCGGACAAATATACATTCGGAGTTCAAGCCGGCAAGTTCCTGGGTTTCATGCTCACAAATCGGGGTATCGAGGCCAATCCAGATAAGTGTCAAGCGATCATTGACATGCGGAGTCCGACCTCGATACGAGAAGTACAGCAGCTAACTGGCCGTTTGGCCGCGTTGTCTCGTTTCTTGTCTTGTGCAGGCGACAAATCCATTCATTTCTTCTCGGCGATTAAGAAGAGAGCTCAGTTTGAATGGACGGAAGCATGTGAAGAAGCATTCAATGGGGTAAAGCAATTGCTGTCGGCACCTCCGGTGCTAGTCAGACCCAAAGAAGGTTCACGGTTGACACTTTACCTGGCAGTAACTGAAGGGGCAATCAGCTCTGTGTTGGTACAAGACACGGATGAAGGAGAGCGTCCTGTATATTTTGTGAGTAAGGTATTAAAAGGGGCAGAGACCAGATACCAGAAGATAGAGAAGTTGGCCTTGGCGCTTGTGACCACTGCACGAAAACTCAGACATTATTTCCTTGGACACCCCGTCCAGGTGAAGACTAACTTTCCTTTGAAACAGGTGTTTAAGAAGCCGGACTTGGCCGGAAGGATGGTGTCCTGGGCCGTGGAACTATCGGAGTATGAGATCGCCACCGTACGATCAAATCCCAATCTCTAGCTGATTTCATGGTGGAACTCGTGTACTCGCCAGGAGAGGATGTTACTCAGAGGTGGATTCTGTCTGTCGATGGCTCCTCTAATCTCAAAGGTAGTGGCGCAGGGGTAGTTCTGGAGGGTCCATGAGAGATGGTGCTTGAATACTCTTTGCGTTTCGGATTTTCTACGAGTAACAACCAGTGCAATACTTTCTGGCCGGTCCGAGGTTAGCCTTGAGGTAGGGGTGACGACTTCACGTCTGATCGATTCACAATTGGTGGCCGGACAAGTGGACGGGTCGCTTGTAAAGGACCCCATTTTGAGAAATATTTGCGCTTTCATTGAGTCGGCAGTTTAAGGTTTTTGAAATATGTCATGTGGCCCGGGAAGAAAATACTCGAGCCGATGTACTATCGCGGTTGGCTACTTCTAAGGATTTCGGGATGAACAAATCGGTCATCCGTGAGGTACTTCCAGTGCCCAGTGTTGAAAAAGGAGAATCCCTGGCAATTCGCGAGGGAGACGGCGGGTGGATGAGCCCGATTGTCCGTTATCTACAACAAGAGAGGTTACCTGAAGATAGAGAGAAGGCCAAACGAATCAAGAGGATTTCATCCCGGTTTGTAATGGAGTCCGGAAAACTATACCGGTTGGATCGTGCAGCTCCCATGTTACGCTGTGTGTCAGAGGAGGATATGTCAATAGTGATGAAAGAAATTCATGAGGGGACTTGTGAAAATCACGGAGGAGGAAGGGCTTTGGCTGGTCGGATCTTAAGGGCCGGGTATTACTGGCCTACGTTAACAAAAGATTGTCGAGAATATGTGGCACAATTCACAAAATGCCAAACGTTCGCTCCAACCATTCACACACCATCCGAGTTCTTGCACGCCGTTCTGGTGCCGTGGCCTTTTATCGTGGGGCGACATCCGGGCCGTTCTTGGCTCCGGATGAAGTTCCCGATCGAAGCGGTGGATTATTTTACTAAGTGGAGGCAGGCCGTGTCCCGGATCTCGCGGACCGGTTCGCATTTTTATTGGAGAAGCATCATTTGCCGATTTGGATTACCTCGGATCATTGTCTCGACAACGGGCACAATTTGCAAGTACCTCGTAGTAGAGTTCGCAAGGAGCTCGAATCCAAAACAAGTTTATATCTAGAGCATCCACAAGCAAATGGGCAGTGAGTCGGCCAACAAGGTTATACTTAATGCGATAAAGAAGAAGTGGATTCGCCAAAGGGTTGTGCCTACATGAAGTCTTATGGGCATACCATACCACAATCCATTCCACAATGCAAGAGACTCCTTTCGGATGGTTTTGAGTCGATGTCATGATTCCGGTAGAAGTGGTTTTACCCTCTTGGCGTCGAGAAAATTTTGAAGAGGAGGCCAATAATCAAGCTTTGAAGGAAGAGGCGGATTTCTTGGACGAGATAAGGGACACGGCCCATGTTAGGGAAGTGGCAAGCAGAATGACCGACGCTTCAACTCATGAGTGAAGCAATGAGGGTTCAAGGTTGGAGATTTGGTACTTAAGAAGATAACCGATCCTACCAAGAAGGGTAAGCTAGATCCCAACTGGGAGGGACCATTCAGGGTCTCGGAAGAATTGCAAAACGGAGCCTATAAATTGGAAACGTTGGACGGATCGTAATTACCAAGGACTTGAATGTTGCAAGTCTTAAGTTTTATTTTAGTTAAATATATTTATGTAAAAATAATTGGTGTACTCTTTCCTAGGCAAGGGCCGTGGTTTTTAATGAGGCATCTATCTAATAAAATTATATTGCAAAGATCCGATCCAGAGCAAGAAATGGCGACGCGTCGCTAAGCTCGGTCTATGATCGCCTTCACCACGGAAAGGCTCTGCTCCTACGCGGAATACTCCTTGGTCAACCTCGCTGAGGCTCTAAACCCTATGGCGACGCGGTGCTAAGCTCGGTCTATGATCGCCTTCACCACGGAAAGGCTGCTTCTACGGAATACTCCTTGGTCAACCTCGCTGAGGCTCAACCCTATGGCGACGGTCGCTAAGCTCGGTCTATGATCGCCTTTCACCACGGAAAGGCTCTGCTCCTACGCGGAATACTCCTTGGTCAATCTCGCTGAGGCTCTCAACCCTATGGCGACGTCTCGCTAAGCTCGGTCTATGATCGTTTTCACCACGGAAAGGCTCCCTCGCGGACAGCCTTCCCAAGCTCGGCCTCTCAATCCATCTCGATCATCCCTATAGAGGCTCAACCTCGCATGAGACTTTGAACCGTTGACAGAGCAATCTTCGAAACGAATGGAATAAAAACATTTTTACTGAAGTTGCATCTAGCGTTCCCTTAACACTTTTTTCAACCTCGGCAAGTTGGGATTGACAAGAGATGCGTGTGGGGTTACGAACAAATGTTATGTGTTTTTCTTGAAAACCACTAGGATTGCTTGTTGCATCCTGTGGCTTCGGGGGCCTGTAAATACCACATAAAAGTTCGCAACTAGGCAAAAGCTTGGAGGATTGGTAACGAAAATTCAGAAACGAAAATTCAGAAAGCAATTAAAATAGCCCAGTAGGGCGAATATTCAAAGTACAAATTGCATAAGCCCGGCAGGGCGAACATTCAAAATACAAAACGCATCCGCCAAGGGGGATGACTAACTATGAAAACAAAAGAAGAAGTCAGGGATTGAGGTCGGCAGGATCGGCATCCATCTTAGCGTTTTCTTCGCTAATAGTGGTCTCGCTGTCATCCTCATCAACCTCCACCAGCTTCCCATCCACAATGGTCTTGAAGTAATCAACCTCCGAGATATCTATGTCGGGGTATAGGCAGTTGACTTGAGCTTTGGCACGATCAAAAGCTAAGTCCCGGATCCAAAGATACCCATCCGGGATTTCTTCGCTTCCTTCACCGGAGCATGATTTTTCAGAATCCTGGAACTTGATAGACATCTGGGAAAGCTCATCTTCCAAGGTCTTTATCCATTTACTGGCTTCTGAATTCTTCTCTTCAAGGTTTGTGATGTCATCGGCAGCCTCCGAGAGTTTGTTCTTGAATGCATTGTTGGCATCGAGAAGGAACTGCCGTTGTCGCCTAACCTTTGACCTCTAACTCCAGATCGGCCTTTTCTTCTCCACACGATCACCGACTCGAACAAGCTTCGGTGAGTACAAGACACCTCATCGTATAAGCTCACTGTTTAGTGATCTGTCATGAGCCTAGACTAGTCGGTTTATTCACATCGGTCGTGGCATTCTGATCATGCGTAAACTTGAGGTCACAAAATCAAGAGTGAACCGTTTTCAAGAGGCATGATCATGGCTACCTCCGTGTTCTTTAGCAAATTGAGATGGCCCATCACGAGTTAGTCTCATTACCCATAACGGTCCGCTTTTTGGATAGGCTCGGGGTTGGCTCGTTCGCAGGCGCGGAAAGCGAGAATGATTGTTTCGAGCAGGTCACGGGTCGTGACGCTTTTCTTCTTGATTACGCACTTCCATCCGCCAAATTGATTTGGACTCGGAGGGTCCACCGACATCCATCCGAGCATGAGCCGCGCCATCGCCTTCTTCTTCTTTCATTGACATATCGGTCATTTTGTCTGTGGAAAATGAAACAAGGAGTAAGCATACAAATAAAGAAAACGGAATAAAGCTAAATGGAAAGGCTTACCTAGGAAGTCGAGGACTTCCTCGGAGGTAGGGCAAGTAGATCCTTGACCGGATCGGTCAAGGAGTCCGAATTTCTAGGAAAGGATCTCGAATCGCCGACTATCATAGTCAAACCGAAATAGGAAGCGGATCACAAGTCCAATAAAGAGGGAACTTATGATGCCCATCTGTGCTATAAATAATATAAGGCACCGGGACCCACATCTAACTCGGAGGAAACGTTTTGTAGCCCTTGAAATTGGAGGTGTAGGCTTGAGGAAACTTCTTTTGGGATGCCACGATGACAACCCAGCTTCTGCTCCGTGCTTTTATTTCAAGAAGGAAAAGAATGACCAATGGTGGGGTTATAGATAGGGCTCGCATATTATTTCAAAGGCCGATGAAGCCCCAACTATTGGGACGGAGTTGGAGGAGCAAGGTTAATGGTACGAAGGATATCGGTCTCAAGTCGGAGAAGGGAATTGAATGTCAAACTCTTCGATCACCCCAAGATAAAAGTAAAACCACTGTTTGACATCCCGAGGACGGATCATGCGACACTTTCTCGCACTCACAAGACTGCATCACGCATCTTCGCTCTCAGACGAAACACCCTTAAAGAGCGTAGGGCGCGATTTCTTCATCTTGTATTAGGCTTCGCTTAAAGCCTACGCCTTCTCCTTTGATCGACGGTTGGTTTCCATTATAAGCTCCACCGAACCTGAAGAGTCAGGGTCATAATCACTATCAGAAGTAAAGACTTCAGTGCAAACCCTATCTGTGACTCTCTTTAGGTCAGTTATTCTTTGAGCATTGCTCATCTCGCATGCATTCCTCAAACAGGTTTTTCGTTCTTCGTTTCCTAAATGGATTTTGCGACCAAAATCGTCGCATTCCCTAATGATGACCATGTTCAGAATGAAACAAAAAGCAATGTAGGGAAAAGAGGATACCTGAATTTGATGATCGATCGACTGAAGGGATGTGTTTTGAAGTAAATGACGGCAAAAGAGCGCAGTAGGATTTGGAGATTTGTAGAGAAAAATTTCCTGGAGAGCAATTAAGTGAAATATAATGAGTAGGAGGAAAGGGTGGCGTGAAATCAGGTTTTCCCTATTATAGGGCAATCATACAAAATATATACAAGTGACCGTTGGACTGGCGTCACGTGTGTCACGTGTCACACTTTTTTGGAAAAGTTTAAAAATGTAACACATCTCGCTAAGGGATTAAGGGTTCAACTGCTTGGTCGACACGGATTCAAGAAGCTTAAACCGAGCGACCAAGGGGCTTATGATCATGCACAAAATCCTCACCGAGATGGATGCCGATGGAAGGATCCGGATAGGTCTCGACCATCAAAGAGGAGATCTACGTCCGACTTGGATCTCGGGAAAGACACGAGGACGCCCAGTCCGAGGTGTGGCTCGGTACTCCAAGATGAGCGATCGAGTAGACGCTTTGGAGATGAAGAGTTCCTAGAGTCTTTATGAGACGTTACTAGTGAATGATTCCAAGCTGTAACAGCTAACTCCTTGCCTTCAAGGCCATGATTAATGGGTTGTGGCCGTTACAAAAGGAAAGATTTAGCTTCAAGGAAGGAATGGTATAAATAGGGCTCCCGCCGGCGGGATAAGCAAGACACTCACAAGCTTGGAACTTGAGTTACGACACTTGAGCTTCCAAATCCCTAAAATCACTTTAATAAGGTTTTTCCTGCAAGAACACAGTCCTTTCTATACGAGGGGGTATAGTTGTATGCTGTAGTGATGTGTGAGATTATTGTTTTCACCTTCAATGAAGGATCGCAGCTAACAAGAGGTAAGATTTCTTGACAAATGAGATCATAACTCAATTTCCGGTGATTGTGTGGAATTAACACAAGTGTGTTCCGTCATAGAACCTATCACCTAGGAATCACTCTTCAACCTATATGATGCAGTTAGATGGAAGTTACACTCAGGGTGGGTACAAATGATTATGTATCTCTCTGCATTTGTTCGATCCACATGAAAGTCATAGTTGTTTATCATGTGGAACTTTTTTATTGCTCGCACACAATCTTCTTTTGAACGAAATTTGTCTTTGACTTTTAAAATTGCATCTGACTGCACTTCAGGATTGTAGAATATATCAGATGATGGGTCATCTGTGCACACGTTGAGGGTGGTCATGTACGAAGGTGGTGTGTAGATCTCATGTGGAAGCAGTTGGCGTTCTTCATCGGCCTCTGATTCTTTGTTTACCATGATGTTGAACTGCATCTCGTTAGCTTCCTCTTCTTCGTCAGTAACATCCACCTCAGCTTGTTCCTCCTCTGTAGGATCAACCCTCTTTGTATCCTGGAACACAACGTACAACTCAATCGAGTCGTACCCAGAATATTCATGATTACAAAACATATTTTGTAGATCTTCATCATCTTCAACAGCTACCTGGTACAATGTTACTTGGTTCTCACTAGTAAAAACAAGATGTTGGTAGAAAATGTGTGTCGTCGGACCTCGCCGAAGTTTGGTCTCGAGTCTTTTTTTGAAATACGAAAAATCTCCATTACTATTTAGACAAAATTGAATATTTTCTGTGTTTCTGAATAAAAAACCTGCTACCTCATTGTTGTATGTCTCACCATTGAAATGTACAATGATAATATATTGTGGTACAAATGACTTCTTTTTTTGGGTTTGAGTGTTTGGAATAAAAGTGTTTGAAATTTGAGTGTTTGAGATGTTAGTGTGTATGAAAATGTTTGATTGTGTCAGATATTTATAGATGGTGCAGATGATTATATGAGAATATATGGGACAAAATTCAAATTTCGAAATGACATGTACAAGTCATGTTGAATGGCGCCTAAGTGTATTATTAATAGGGAGGCGTCATCCCATTTGGCTTTTTACAGGCCTAGTTATAATTAGGCCTGCGACCTAGCTGCCACCCTAGTATGCATGTATGCAATCTGCCACCTAGCTGTCTCTAGCTGCCACCTAGCCTGTCACAAGCCATCTTGAATGGTGCCTTAGTGTTAAATTAGAGAAGAGGCGCCATCTCTCTTGGCTCCTCTCTGACACGTGGCCTGCATGCATGCAAGGCCCCAACCACCTCATTTATTCCTCTGTTCTGTGAATCGCCTATAAATATGGCTCCTCATATGTGTTTTTTCCATCACAACTCTTAACTCTACCTCTACCTCTAATACAATTCTCATATCATCAGGAAAAAATTCAAGCATTAGTCTTTTGACGTTAGGAGAATCTCACAGAGGAACAAGGGCAAACATTGCTACCTATGTAAGTTTTATCCGTTATATTCTTATTTTTTCTTACATTCTTTTTTTATTATGTTTTTAATATTGTTTACACTTTCTTACACAAATTATTTTCACATTATATTTAGGACACGAAAAAATTTAGATGTCGCTCACATCATTATGTTGCTCCCAATCCATTAATCGTTCTATACCTTGTACGTGCCAGTTTTGGGGATGTTATTAAAATCTCCAACTGTACAATCGATTCAAAGTTTATTCTTGCATTGTGCGAAAGGTGGAGACCTGAGACACACACCTTTCATCTGCATGTAGGTGAATGTACCGTCACACTTGAGGACGTTTACATGTTGATGGGTCTTCCCATTAATGGTAAGGTGGTTAATGGTCCGGTCCAACATGCAAACGCTCTATGCGAGGAAATGTTGGGTAGAGATATGGTGGAAGGTCCTAGTGCAAGAGGCCAAGGTATATTTTTATCCACACTTAGAGCGCATTATTATTCCCTTGGTTTGGACAAAAATTCCACCAAGGAAGAAAAAATAATAAAAACAAGAAATTATATTATGTTAATGTTTGGGAGTCAATTATTCCCCGAGAGTACAGGAAATAGTGTAAATTTTATGTACTTGAGTTTACTTGGGGACGTTGATAAGATAAGAAAATATAGTTGAGGTTCCGTTATTCTAGCCCAACTATACAGTTCCTTGTGTAAGAACTGTAAGAAAGACTCGTCAACTTTTAATGGATGCGCTTTCTTACTTCAAACATGGGGTTGGTGGAGAATGCAATCACTTAATCCCGTCAACGACCTACCGTTCAGTTTTCCATACGCAACAAAGTAAGTACATTGCTTAATTATTAAAATATTTATGTCTTTCACATATATAAAATCCTAATATATTAAATGTTAATTCATTTAGGTATAGTGTAACGGGCATGGATTACAGAAAGAATTTGAGACACAATGTTGTCCTCTATCGTAATCTAATAGACCATATTGGCGCAACTGATGTACGTAATTTCGATTAACTCCAACTAATTTTAACGTATATTATTTTAAAATTTATCATTAATCTGCATTTTTTTTATCAACAGTTTACATGTAGACCATACATGGGTTTGGACCATATACCCAATGAAGATGATGCAGAGGTTTGGACTGCGAAGACTGCTATCATACGGTTTAACATTGTGGAAATGCACCACAGCGACCGTGTGAAGATGCAGTTCGGTATGTTCCAAGACATACCACGCGATCTGATATGTTTGGGTCCTTGGAATCTTAGAAGGGTCAATGCCCAATGAAGATATGATAATTGGAAAAAAAATTGCCAGGGAGTATTGTAAGATATGGAAAAACCGAGTAGACCATATCATACAATTTCCTGTTTACGAAGATGACGAGATTATGCAACACTCTCGTCAATACATTGCTTGGTACCGGTCCGTGACGAATCCAGAAATGCATGTTTCTCACCCCCGCTATTTGGTCGACCCTCGCACCCAGTGGGGCCAACCTTCAGCTCCACAACAACAACCGCGACAACACTACCGCCAACAACAACAACAACAACACCACCAACAACAACTACACCAACAATACCAACAACAACCACACCAACTGTTGCACCCCAAAATTTGCCCTCCTATCTCGATCTTATCTGGTTTAGGCTTCGCATCTATTATGATACTCACATGTATTCATACCACTGGTTCTATGGTTACGGTTTGGAGTTGATTCCCAAAGTTTTCTCTGTTGAGCGGAAGTTGTGGTGCTTTCGACCAATCTAGGATATTGGAAAACGATGAGGTTTGATATTAAATCTTACCCGTTCATATCTATCGGGTTTCAGGGCTTGGTGTTCGGTTGTTGAATTGAATGGTTTGTTCTTAATGGAGCTCCGGAAGTCTGGTTATTTTGAATGTCATTACCTCCTGATTCAGGAGATCAATTCATCACGAGTTTGGGTTCTGCTGTTGTTTCGAGTTCATTATTCAAGATGTAAAAGGGTGGATTATGATTATCCGATTATTGATCAACAATTCCAGTTCTAGTGCATTTGGTTTGCTCGTCAACTTTATTCGTTTCTTGGCGATAGCTGATGTATGTGAAAATGTTCGTCCAGAGGGTTTGTTTGCAAGATTTGAACGCCAGACTGCCACATGTTGAGATCTTTTCCTGTCGCGTTCATCGCTCACAAGATTCGGGGCATTCTATAAAAAAAAAAAAACTAGAAGCTTCCTTTTGGAATTCGTTTGGTTCCGAATTTTTACTCCACTGCTGAATATGGGTCGATTTGGAAATACGTTGATGATTCCATTATTTTCAAGTGGAACCTATCGATTAATTCAAAAAAAAGATGAAATCGTCAAGTTGACTAAGGTTTTTTGATCAAGAGTTCCATTTGAAACTTAGAGTTTCAATTTTTGTCTCAGGAAGCAAAAGGCTCCGAATTTCTACGGGAATGGATAAGAATGGAAACTTTTGTGGCCGGGAAATTCAAATGGGATTAATTTAATTACAAGATAACTTGGATTTCGAGTTTTTTTGATCACAAGTTCAAAGCTTTTATAATGTGTATTATTGAGTTCGAAGGAGGATTTAGAAAATTGAATGCATATTCAAATTCCATTCATAGTTCTTTCAAGACCTCTTTTTTTTTAGAACATGAATCAAGGTCATACATTGGAATTGAATGCATATTTCTAATCAAAATTTCAACATGATTTGTTTTAACCAAAGTAATTTTGGTTCATGACAATTTTTTTGGAATGTTTGGTTCATCATGAATTTTCAACTTTCATGCACAAAATGCTACAACATTGAAGATCACATTAGTAGTATTCAAGAATTTGAAACTAGAACTCAAATCGATACATAATTCTCAATCTTGTGTTTATAAATTCGAGAGTTTCCAACTATTCTTTTTATTATACAAAGATACAAGAACAAGTATACATGTATTACAACTTGTCAATCCTAAATACAAGTTACGAGTTTCTATTGAATACTAGCATTCCCTAAACTATGTATGGATTCCTCAAGCTGCCAACTTCTCCATGGAAGTGATCTTGACTTTGTCCTCAAGCTGTCCATCCCTCCGGGCCTTCCGTCTTCGTTTTTCCGAGCTCGTAGTGGTGCTCACGTTCATGAAACAACAAAGCAAAGAAATGTGATTAGCAATAAACGGACAGCAATGACAACATAAACATAATACAAGAGAATACATAATCCTATCTCATCATTAGGATTTTCTTTCCGGAATCAGGTTGTGCAAAGGTTTCGATCGTTCAAAACCGGGGCCTCATGTACAAATCATCGGCCATAAACTCGCTATTGCAAATCCTCAAGGGTGTACCCTTGGTTCACAACAGGAGGTGTGGAAAGAAGATGAGGAAAAGCAGTTTTCAAAACAGTTTTGGCATGACAGTACTGTGGTTTTATGCAGGGCAGCAAGGGTAGGCACCTGAAAAGGCAATGTTTACCAAAAACAGCATTACACAACCAAGACATCAATGCATCAAACAGCCAACATATCAGAAATGCAACACAGAACAGCCCACATATCAGAATTGATAACAATTAAACAGCATCAAAACTATCAGCCCAATACAAATTGATGCAAGCCCATCAAGCAAAAGCCTTGTTTTTCAAAGAATCAGAACAACCAAAACCCTAAGTGCTGGGTATATAAGCATTGAAGTTTATAACATAAGGGAGGCAACTGTTCACAACCAGAAAACCCTAGCCGCATACTCAAAGATAAACCCAGAAATACTAGAACAGTAGGAGCATACACGAAAAGGAAAACCCGGAATGCCAAACACAGTAAGCCAAAAAACCTAACAGCATACTGTCAAGCCAAAAACGAGGAAACAAAAACACATAACAAAATCCGTCTAAACTAGCATCATCATCTTCCAGTCAGAAATCCTTCAGAAAGAGAAAACGAGGAAACGGAAGCAAGATATAAGGTACAGAAGGATCTCACCGGGGTTGCGGCCACAGGCCGCCATCCACCGCCGTTCCGACTCCTGAAACGTCACTTAGCTCCTTTCTTTTTTTTCATTCGACAGCATCGTTTTTCGCCTGAATAGAGTCTAGGGTTCCGTTTTTTCCCCTTTCATCGTTCATATTCCTGTAATCAAACCAACAAATTCTAAAAAATCAAAAGGACAACAGCAGTAATAGAGTTCGAGAGAGAGAGATGCGTAAGCGAAAACGACCGAATCGCGGCGGAGGGTCGCGATGAGAGAACGGAGATGAACTCAGTGAGGCGACGATGAGAGTAAACGGCGAAAAACCACGATCGAGTGAGCATGGCGAGCGACGGTGAGAGAATGAAATCGCGAGGGACGGAGAGGCGAGAGCGGCGCTTAGGGTTTAGGAGGAGAGGATGAGAGGTCGTGTCCGTTCTGAGAGGAGGAGTATGTGTGGAACAATCATGTTTTGTTTTACTTTTTGTAATTAGAAGCTTAGGTTAACAATTTTATTCTTAAGTTTTAGATTATAACTAATATCATTCTGTTTTATAAGATAATAGTTTAGGTTTAGTTATAGGTTTAGTTTAGTTATGACATAATAAAAATGGTAGTAAAGTTAGTTTAGTTTAAATATAATATATAATAATATAACAACAATAAACTAATTTCTTTTTTTATTTTACTAGTATTATTATTTATTTAATCAGAATTAGTTTTATTTTGTTTTGCATAATTTATATAAAAATGGGTATTAGGATGATACTAGAATGCTTGGCCATGTGGGTTGGTTTAGGTGGTGACACTTGTCACCACCTGTTTGGTCTTATGTCGAATCTGGCGTAGGCATGTCCATGATATCTATCTTGCACCCTCCTGCTTAAGCCACCAGATCTGCCAAAGGTCCAGATCCGACGATCCAGAAGGGTGGACCACACTCTGTTTCCATGGAGCATCTCACACAAGATCCAACAGCTTGCTTTTGGGCTTGGGCTCAGTCTGCTATCTACACCCTCCAGTTTAAAGCTTCAAACAGGCCCATTCCTAAACTTTTCTCTTTAAATTCAATTATTATGCAAGTTTTTATATATCATGATTGTATTAAATAATATTTTGGCATATGGTAGTTTTTTTATTTGTTGAATCACCAATTAAATTGTTAATTGATTTTTCATCAAGTAAAAGAATATCTATACTAATAATTATTTAAATTCCAATTTGTATTGTGTGTTAATTTATTTTCTTTTATTATCCGCTATTACATTATCCGCTTGCATGTTTATTACGCGATTGAACACTCCACTCTCACATTAATATAAAATCAACAACGCCTCCGCTCTCTCTCTTATTTTTGGTTACCCACACCAAATTCTCTAAGGGTCTCATGGTTGGGGATGGGCATGGCCATCCTCACGAGGTTAATTAAGGCCCTCGTTGCCTTGATTAATCATAACCCGAAAAAGCAATTGGTCCATATACCAATCACCATGCACCAGGGTCTCATGGTTAATCAAGTCCATATACTTGGTTAACCATAACCCGAAATATCATTTCTCTACGTCCAACGCCGCAATTTTCAAAATAGTGTTATGGTATTTAATTAAATTGTTAGAGGTTCGCCCAACGATTTAATTAAAATTTAAAGTATTTGGGCCATTAGAGGGAAACCCAATGACTCGAATACTTTATTCCATACACTTGAGCATTTAAAACACTTTCATATTAAATTAATTAATTGAATTTGTTTTCAAAAATCAATTTTTATACAAAAACACAAAAAATATAGTGTTATGGTACTTAATTAAATTGTTAGAGGTTCGCCCAACGATTTAATTAAAAATGTAAAGTATTTGGGCCATTAGAGGGTAACCCAATGACTCGAATACTTTATTCCATAATACTTAATAAAAAGTGAACTTTGTTTCACCTCACTCCTTTCATAATAAAGATTTTGGATGAGAGAAGATCGGTTGACCTCAATCACCAATCTCGAGTATCGAATCGTTAGAGGACCTCCCAACGTTTTGGTACTTGTCATCTACCATTAAAATCAATTCAACCCATTCAAATCCTTTTTCGCTCATATGCGATTATCAAAAATCAAAAACATTTTCATCTAAAATCAATACAAACAATTCAAGACATTTTCAACCAGAACTACGGAGTTTTGACTTTCCCATTGCACGAGGGAATACGTAGGCACGCGGTTTCGAAACCGTGTCAAACTCAAAATAATAACAAACAAATCCATTTTCTTATTTCTTAAATTCATAACTTAGAAATTAGCGATTACACACACACAAACACATTTTGAACTAAATGGGTCCCATCGAGTACGATGGACGTAAGAGGTGCTAATACCTTCCTCTTGCGTAACCGACTCCCGAATCCATCCTTTTTGGTCTTGTAGACCGCCTTATCCAATTTTTGTGGGTTTTATCTATATTTCCCCGTTCTTTCTAGAACGAATAAAATTAGGTGGCGATTTCATTGTTTTTGAAAATTCATTTTAAATGATTTTTTGAAAATCGAGTTGCTTCAGTTGGCGACTTCACTGGGGATATTTTTTTTAAAAAACTTTTTTTGACTAAGCGAGTCAACCCTAGTTTAGTTCTTCGCATGTTTGTGTTTTTGTTTATCGCTTTCTTCTTTAAGCTTATATATTGATTATTTGCTTATTTTTCTCTATGCTTTATGTATATTAATCTGTTGATATATTATTGTGATGGGAATTCATGGGCATTGTTACATAGATAAGCCCACTACCCAGGCTTCTAGGTCACCTTTTTAGGAATAGAGGGGTTGCGTAGCCTAGGTCCACTTGACTCCATTGTCTTGTTGGCCCGAAGCGAAGACTCCCGGCTTAGAGTTGGTTGTTTTAAGGAGGTTGTTGGCCCGCGATAGCGCAGGACATCAATCTTTGGACAAATGACCTATAACTCTAAGTTTGTTCATGATTGTCCTAACCGAGACCAAACGCTCAAATTTTGGATTTCGAGCATCCCATTAAGAGCCGTTTCTTGGGGTATACTTTTACAAATACTATCGCCACGTAGGCCTCTCGCGCGATGATAGTGTTTGTAAAAGGGGATCTGAGACCCCAAGAGACATTTAGCCAAAAAAACATAAGATTAGCCTTACCCGGGGAATTGTTGGGTAGACGTCGAAACGATGACCGACCAATCCTATGAACCAGCTTTATTTAATTTGCAACATGCATTGCATACAATTTGCATCAATAAAAAGAGTTTATTTCTCTTATCATCCATGCATCATCATGCATTTCATTCATTTCAATCAAAGGACTCATTTCAACCTGGCTTCTTATTCAGAATCTCAAGACTGCAATACTGATTTCCTGACATCGTCGTCATCATGGATCAACTTCAGGAAAGTATGGATGCGATGAAAACTCATATAGATGCCCAGATGGATCAATTCATGGAGATTATCCAGAACCTCGCCATTGGACAAGAAGAGTTGAAGCAAGTTGTTCAGAGATCCGAAGTTGTTACTACTGATCATGTTAATCCACCAGGTGTTAATCTTAACCATATGGAGGTCCTTTCAGATCAAAATGTTAGAAACATTGTTCAAATGCATGTCAATGGAACTCCTCACTGTGAGGACATCTTCGAGTCTTCGTTTGACACCTTCAGATTTCCGATTGGAGAGACTGAATCTGAGAAAAAGCTTCACCTCCTTGAGAAAAGGATGAAAGCTATTGAGGGTCGTGATTCCCTTGGTTTAGACGCTCCTAGTTTGTGCTTGGTGCCTGATATCAAAATTCCTACAAAGTTCAAGGTCCCCACTTTTGAGAAATATAAGGGTACCTCTTGTCCGATTACTCACATTAAAGCCTATTGCAATAAGATGGCTCCTATGCGGAAAATGACAAGCTCCTCATGCACGCTTTTCAAGATAGCCTCAGTGGAGCATCTCTCGAGTGGTACACTCAGCTTGAACGAACTCACGTCCAAACTTGGAAGGAATTGGCTGAAGCTTTTGTTAATCACTACGACTATAATAGTGACATGGCTCCTACCAGAATTCAACTCCAGGGCTTAACTCAAAAGAATGAAGAATCTTTCAAAGAGTATGCACAAAGATGGAGAGAATTAGCTGCTAGAGTTCAACCTCCTCTTTTGGAACGAGAACTCATTGAGATGTTCTCCAATACCTTGCAGGGTTCCTATCTAATTAATGGATGTACTTCTACATTTTCACACCTGGTTGTTGTAAGGGAACGAATTGAGCGTGGTCTCAAGATGGGTAATAGTCAGGATGTTGCTATTATTTCTGAATTTCTAGAGCGAATTGATCAAGAGGCAAGTACAATTTTCGAGGATGAGGAAGAAGCTCCTGTTTACCCTCCATTTCAGATGCCTAATCAAGTGACAAAAGCTAATTCAAATCTGTGTGCTCCACAAATCTGTGTTGCAACTGTCTGTCAAACACCCGTTCAGTATGCTCCCCAGCAGCGGAACGCTCCTCAGCAACAAACTTATCGACAAAGTCATCAACAGCGAGGTGGGAAGAATCTGATAAGGCCAAGAAAAGTGCATGATCCAATCCCTATGCCTCATAGTGAGTTGCTAACTCACCTACTCCAACATTCTTTGGTGGAGTTAAAGGAGCTCGGGACGCCTCCTTTTCCGTATCCTTTGGGATATGATCCTAATGCCAACTGTGAGTTCCATTCTGGGGCACCTGGCCATACAATTGAAGGATGTAATCTTTTCAAAGGCACGATTCAGAAACTCATTGATTCCAAAGCAATCACATTCACTCCAGAGGGCCTACGCATCAATTGAACTCTCTTTTGACTCAGTGAACGTCACGATTACAAAGTGCATCTTCTGAAGCAAGAAATCCATACGGAGACTAGTCTCCTCAACATGGAGATTTCTAGTTTTATCTTGCATGCTCATTTGTAATTTTTCTTGTTTTGTTCAGTACTTTCTTGTATGCAAAACTTGCCCATTTCTGAATACTAATCATAATGCATTGAATATGTTTGTCTTGAATTGATCCATTCGCTATCACTCTTATTTGTTTTACTATGCTTTTGATATTCAACTCTTATTAATAAAGCAACACCTCTGTAGGGAGGATGACGAACAATTTACCAAGAATCTCAAACAGTATGCTTTCGAGCAAAACCACGCTAACGATGTACGTGCCTTGTTTCAAATTCCCAAACACGGAGATATAAGGGAGAAACCTCGTTAACCCCTTTTGAGCCTCGAAGTAGGAGTTTCTTTTCTGTTCAGAAAAAACCCTCATTTTTTTTAACCTGGGGCAGGGTAGTGTTCAGTTAATCTAATCGAGCGCTCCAAACTCGTCAAGAGTGCGCATCTAAGGATAACAACAATGGTTATCCTTCAAAAGGTCGAGGAAATTCAAAACCACAATGGTCAACCTTCAACAGTGTGCATCGAAAGAGGTTGAAACCGTAATGGTTATCTCTCGCACAAGAAATCAACAGATGACGATACCACAATTGTTATCTCTCATCCGCCAAGGATTCAAGTAGTCACAATCACCTCCAATCAAACAAAGATGGAAGATCACATGACTTGTTCAAAAAGTGATAAAAAAAAATGATGACAAAAAGCCCGCTAAGTCGAAATTTCATAGTAAGTCGCTTAGGCAAAAATGGCAAAAGAAAAAAAGGGATTACCAGCAAATAAAATCCTCAGCAAAAGAACAAGGTCGTATGATCAGACACCAAAAGCAAAAGGTGAGTGGCTGTCGTGTCCAAGAAACCTCAGTGGTTCCTCAACCGCATCATAAACTTCTCTCAAGAGATGAATGCTCGCATGAAGTTATCTGAACTTAGGAATGGAGAACATCACGGAGAATGGGAGGGCACCAAATACTTTGAGCCTAAAAATCTTTTTTCTAAAAAACCTGTGAACCAGACCACATTACAACCCTAAAAGTCCTAATTGAAGCGTGGGTTAACTCGAAAGCAAAATTGTTACAAGAATACAGTAACCTGACTCCTAGGAGGCTTGCTAAACATCTGAGTTGGTATCACTCAATCTTTCACAAAAAATTCGATGTTTCGACATCCTTTCAATAAAAGATTTTTTTTAAACTTCAAGACAAACATGAACTTTGCATTAGAATTATCATTCGTAGAATAATATATTCTTTGCATATAGATTAGTGCTTAAACATCAAGTGAGCTTTCATATTGAGCATCAGATGGATAATTTGATTGTCCTGAAAGACATATTGCTTCAAGTACTTGATTGAGCACAAAGCAGTTCGAGTCAAGAAGTAAGGTTGTGAAGTAGCCTACTTTCAAGATGAAAACCACCCTGAGCAGGTGATGTCTTCTAAGTTCCGCCAATCTGGAGCATTTATGTCGAGATTCGAAGAATCTCTCAAAGAGATGAGTAATCAAGGGAATTCCTCCGAGCATGGTTGAAACCATCTTTACCTTTTGGTTAGTCAGGGGCAATATTTCCAAGTTTATAATATTGGGGCAAATTATCTTGATGGTACAGATCTCAGGAAGCTTTCTCAAGGCTATTTTCTTCAAAATCCCTACAGACCGGGGCAAAGCATTATGCAGAGGCATTCCTCCACCTCATAACTAATCAGGTCAAGTCCAGGCGCAAGCTAAACAACCGTTGAGTTTGAATGACATGTCAGGAAATCAGGATCATCATCCTCAGCTCATCAGAGATCTAAGTCTGTGTTGGCATTTTCTCCATCAAAAACCAAGGATCATTATCTCCAACTCAAGTCAGGATTGTCATCCTCAGTAGAGATCAAGATTTTGTCATCCAAAGATTTTAGAATGAAGAGCGTGATGCGCCTAAGCTTTGGTCACCGACAAAGTTTCTTTATCTCCACAAGAGTTATCTATGGCATATGTGTGCCCTCAAATGTTATCACTCTTTCCCGTCATGAAAAATCGCAAAGAATGGTTTACACCAAGAAGATCATTTTCAAAAGCTCACTTGTGCGAAGATGTTGTCGATTCTCTTGCTAGAGCTCGTAATCGTGAACTCTACGCAACATAATTGTCATCCCAGATGAATGTTAATCTCTAAGAGTTACTTCCCCAGCGATGTAGATCATCGAAAGTTGATACTTCTATTCTGCAATCCCCCTGTCGGGGTCCAGACTATCATCTCTTTGATAAAGACCAGTTGATTTACATTCAATTCATGGATGGTTGTTGCTTCCTCGGCAGTTCATAATTGCCTTTAATCCTAGATAAAATATTAAAACATGCATCATTGCATTGCATAACATCCTCAAAAAAGCGTAGCATTTCCATTGATATGGAGCATTACGCCAAAAATAATAATCTCAAACATGCATCTAAGCATAAGCCAGATTAAAGTCTTTCTCAAGTATCTTTTGCGTCTCCGAAGAGAAGTTTATCAATAAAAGAAATCCCCAAGTGGTATTCCCAGTCAGAGTTCCCTCAAGAAATTCTTCTTGTTGTTATCTGCATTTTTGACCCAGTGTCGGTCTCCTACATCATTCAAATTCAATTCATTTACAAAGCGTCTCGCTTTTTGCAAATTCTCATTGTTGGTTATCTTACCCGTGTTTGCCTCTGTCATTGGAGTGCGAGTAAGAGTCGGTGTCCAACCTTTCTTGCTACTCAATTGTCTGAGTATCCATACTTGGTGTGTGGTAATTCATATAATTGCCACTCTTGAAGAATTACACTCCGCCTTTGGCCTGAGGGATATTGCGGTTTCTTGCACATTTGCAACCTCTTAAAATCCAACATAGTTTGGCAATCCTTGCTAGAGTCCCTTTTGTTTGGCCTCTTTCCCCGTAAATTCGTCTTCGATCGACGTTTTTACCATTCCATATATCTTTCCCCGTGAGTCTTCCGGGCCTCATTGGTATGTCTAATATCCTTACGACATATGCTATATGTGTTCAATATCCTTACCGAACATGTATATTCGATCTTTATGTGTCCAATATCCTTACGGGCATGTATATTTGAAACCTTTGTTAGAGTCGTCTTCCGGTCTCTTTCCGGTATGTCTAATATCCTTACGACATATGCTCCTTATATGTGTTCAATATCCTTACCGAACATGTATATTCGATCCTTATGTGTCCAATATCCTTACGGCATGTATATTTGAAACTTTTGTTAGAGTCGTCTCCGGTCTCTTTCCTGTATGTCTAATATCCTTACGACATATGCTCCTTATATGTGTTCAATATCCTTACCGAACATGTATATTCGATCCTTATGTGTCCAATATCCTTACGGCATGTAAACCTTTGTTAGAGTCGTCTTCGGTCTCTTTCCAGGTATGTCTAATATCCTTACGACATATGCTCCTTATATGTGTTCAATATCCTTACCGAACATGTATATTCGATCCTTATGTGTCCAATATCCTTACCGGCATGTATACTTTGAAACCTTTGTTAGAGTCGTCTTGATCGGTCTCTTTCGGTGTATGTCTAATATCCTTACGACATATGCTATCTATATGTGTTCAATATCCTTACCGAACATGTATATTCGATCCTTATGTGTCCAATATCCTTACGGCATGTATATTTCAAACCTTTGTTAGAGTCGTCTTGGGTCTCTTTCCGTGTATGTCTAATATCCTTACCATATGCTATCTATATGTGTTCAATATCCTTACCGAACATGTATATTCGATCCTTATGTGTCCAATATCCTCACCGGCATGTATATTTGAAACCTTTGTTAGAGTCGTCTTGATCTCTTTCCTGTATGTCTAATATCCTTACCTGACATATGCTTTCTATATGTGTTCAATATCCTTACCGAACATGTATATTCGATCTTTATGTGTCCAATATCCTTACCGGGCATGTATATTTCGAAACCTTTGTTAGAGTCGTCTTGGGTCTCTTTCGTGGTGTCTAATATCCTTACGACATATGCTCCTTATATGTGTTCAATATCCTTACCGAACATGTATATTCGATCCTTATGTGTCCAATATCCTTACGGGCATGTATATTTCAAACTTTTGTTAGAGTCGTCTCCGGTCTCTTTCCTGTATGTCTAATATCCTTACGACATATGCTCCTTATATGTGTTCAATATCCTTACCGAACATGTATATTCGATCCTTATGTGTCCAATATCCTTACGGCATGTATATTTCGAAACCTTTGTTAGAGTCGTCTTCGGTCGGTCTCTTTCCAGTGTATGTCTAATATCCTTACCTGACATATGCTCCTTATATGTGTTCAATATCCTTACCGAACATGTATATTCGATCCTTATGTGTCCAATATCCTTACGGCATGTATACTTTGAAACCTTTGTTAGAGTCGTCTTGGCCGGTCTCTTTCGTGTATGTCTAATATCCTTACGACATATGCTATCTATATGTGTTCAATATCCTTACCGAACATGTATATTCGATCCTTATGTGTCCAATATCCTTACCGGCATGTATATTTCAAACCTTTGTTAGAGTCGTCTTTCGGTCTCTTTCGATGTATGTCTAATATCCTTACGACATATGCTATCTATATGTGTTCAATATCCTTACCGAACATGTATATTCGATCCTTATGTGTCCAATATCCTCACCGGCATGTATATTTCAAACCTTTGATAGAGTCGTCTTGGCGGTCTCTTTCCGTGTATGTCTAATATCCTTATATGCTATCTATATGTGTTCAATATCCTTACCGAACATGTATATTCGATCCTTATGTGTCCAATATCCTTACCGGCATGTATACTTTGAAACCTTTGTTAGAGTCGTCTTGGGTCTCTTTCCTGTATGTCTAATATCCTTACGACATACCGTAATCTTTGTTCCAAATCCCACTGCTCAAAAGAAAAAATCACAAAATATAGAAAGTCAAAATTATCAAAGGATAAAAATGCCAAAAATATTTCCACTTGTTCTTGGAGCTAAATTTTGTTCTTGTAGTATTTAATCTTCTCCTTGAAAGTTCAAAAGGCTAGCGCCAATTTCACTTTCAGGTTTAAGACGATTAAATAGGGGCAACTGTTGCACCCCAAAATTTGCCCTCCTATCTCGATCTTATCTGGTTTAGGCTTCGCATCTATTATGATACTCACATGTATTCATACCACTGGTTCTATGGTTACGGTTTGGAGTTGATTCCCAAAGTTTTCTCTGTTGAGCGGAAGTTGTGGTGCTTTCGACCAATCTAGGATATTGGAAAACGATGAGGTTTGATATTAAATCTTACCCGTTCATATCTATCGGGTTTCAGGGCTTGGTGTTCGGTTGTTGAATTGAATGGTTTGTTCTTAATGGAGCTCCGGAAGTCTGGTTATTTTGAATGTCATTACCTCCTGATTCAGGAGATCAATTCATCACGAGTTTGGGTTCTGCTGTTGTTTCGAGTTCATTATTCAAGATGTAAAAGGGTGGATTATGATTATCCGATTATTGATCAACAATTCCAGTTCTAGTGCATTTGGTTTGCTCGTCAACTTTATTCGTTTCTTGGCGATAGCTGATGTATGTGAAAATGTTCGTCCAGAGGGTTTGTTTGCAAGATTTGAACGCCAGACTGCCACATGTTGAGATCTTTTCCTGTCGCGTTCATCGCTCACAAGATTCGGGGCATTCTATAAAAAAAAAACTAGAAGCTTCCTTTTGGAATTCGTTTGGTTCCGAATTTTTACTCCACTGCTGAATATGGGTCGATTTGGAAATACGTTGATGATTCCATTATTTTCAAGTGGAACCTATCGATTAATTCAAAAAAAAGATGAAATCGTCAAGTTGACTAAGGTTTTTTGATCAAGAGTTCCATTTGAAACTTAGAGTTTCAATTTTTGTCTCAGGAAGCAAAAGGCTCCGAATTTCTACGGGAATGGATAAGAATGGAAACTTTTGTGGCCGGGAAATTCAAATGGGATTAATTTAATTACAAGATAACTTGGATTTCGAGTTTTTTTGATCACAAGTTCAAAGCTTTTATAATGTGTATTATTGAGTTCGAAGGAGGATTTAGAAAATTGAATGCATATTCAAATTCCATTCATAGTTCTTTCAAGACCTCTTTTTTTTTAGAACATGAATCAAGGTCATACATTGGAATTGAATGCATATTTCTAATCAAAATTTCAACATGATTTGTTTTAACCAAAGTAATTTTGGTTCATGACAATTTTTTTGGAATGTTTGGTTCATCATGAATTTTCAACTTTCATGCACAAAAATGCTACAACATTGAAGATCACATTAGTAGTATTCAAGAATTTGAAACTAGAACTCAAATCGATACATAATTCTCAATCTTGTGTTTATAAATTCGAGAGTTTCCAACTATTCTTTTTATTATACAAAGATACAAGAACAAGTATACATGTATTACAACTTGTCAATCCTAAATACAAGTTACGAGTTTCTATTGAATACTAGCATTCCCTAAACTATGTATGGATTCCTCAAGCTGCCAACTTCTCCATGGAAGTGATCTTGACTTTGTCCTCAAGCTGTCCATCCCTCCGGGCCTTCCGTCTTCGTTTTTCCGAGCTCGTAGTGGTGCTCACGTTCATGAAACAACAAAGCAAAGAAATGTGATTAGCAATAAACGGACAGCAATGACAACATAAACATAATACAAGAGAATACATAATCCTATCTCATCATTAGGATTTTCTTTCCGGAATCAGGTTGTGCAAAGGTTTCGATCGTTCAAAACCGGGGCCTCATGTACAAATCATCGGCCATAAACTCGCTATTGCAAATCCTCAAGGGTGTACCCTTGGTTCACAACAGGAGGTGTGGAAAGAAGATGAGGAAAAGCAGTTTTCAAAACAGTTTTGGCATGACAGTACTGTGGTTTTATGCAGGGCAGCAAGGGTAGGCACCTGAAAAGGCAATGTTTACCAAAAACAGCATTACACAACCAAGACATCAATGCATCAAACAGCCAACATATCAGAAATGCAACACAGAACAGCCCACATATCAGAATTGATAACAATTAAACAGCATCAAAACTATCAGCCCAATACAAATTGATGCAAGCCCATCAAGCAAAAGCCTTGTTTTTCAAAGAATCAGAACAACCAAAACCCTAAGTGCTGGGTATATAAGCATTGAAGTTTATAACATAAGGGAGGCAACTGTTCACAACCAGAAAACCCTAGCCGCATACTCAAAGATAAACCCAGAAATACTAGAACAGTAGGAGCATACACGAAAAGGAAAACCCGGAATGCCAAACACAGTAAGCCAAAAAACCTAACAGCATACTGTCAAGCCAAAAACGAGGAAACAAAAACACATAACAAAATCCGTCTAAACTAGCATCATCATCTTCCAGTCAGAAATCCTTCAGAAAGAGAAAACGAGGAAACGGAAGCAAGATATAAGGTACAGAAGGATCTCACCGGGGTTGCGGCCACAGGCCGCCATCCACCGCCGTTCCGACTCCTGAAACGTCACTTAGCTCCTTTCTTTTTTTTCATTCGACAGCATCGTTTTTCGCCTGAATAGAGTCTAGGGTTCCGTTTTTTCCCCTTTCATCGTTCATATTCCTGTAATCAAACCAACAAATTCTAAAAAATCAAAAGGACAACAGCAGTAATAGAGTTCGAGAGAGAGAGATGCGTAAGCGAAAACGACCGAATCGCGGCGGAGGGTCGCGATGAGAGAACGGAGATGAACTCAGTGAGGCGACGATGAGAGTAAACGGCGAAAAACCACGATCGAGTGAGCATGGCGAGCGACGGTGAGAGAATGAAATCGCGAGGGACGGAGAGGCGAGAGCGGCGCTTAGGGTTTAGGAGGAGAGGATGAGAGGTCGTGTCCGTTCTGAGAGGAGGAGTATGTGTGGAACAATCATGTTTTGTTTTACTTTTTGTAATTAGAAGCTTAGGTTAACAATTTTATTCTTAAGTTTTAGATTATAACTAATATCATTCTGTTTTATAAGATAATAGTTTAGGTTTAGTTATAGGTTTAGTTTAGTTATGACATAATAAAAATGGTAGTAAAGTTAGTTTAGTTTAAATATAATATATAATAATATAACAACAATAAACTAATTTCTTTTTTTATTTTACTAGTATTATTATTTATTTAATCAGAATTAGTTTTATTTTGTTTTGCATAATTTATATAAAAATGGGTATTAGGATGATACTAGAATGCTTGGCCATGTGGGTTGGTTTAGGTGGTGACACTTGTCACCACCTGTTTGGTCTTATGTCGAATCTGGCGTAGGCATGTCCATGATATCTATCTTGCACCCTCCTGCTTAAGCCACCAGATCTGCCAAAGGTCCAGATCCGACGATCCAGAAGGGTGGACCACACTCTGTTTCCATGGAGCATCTCACACAAGATCCAACAGCTTGCTTTTGGGCTTGGGCTCAGTCTGCTATCTACACCCTCCAGTTTAAAGCTTCAAACAGGCCCATTCCTAAACTTTTCTCTTTAAATTCAATTATTATGCAAGTTTTTATATATCATGATTGTATTAAATAATATTTTGGCATATGGTAGTTTTTTATTTGTTGAATCACCAATTAAATTGTTAATTGATTTTTCATCAAGTAAAAGAATATCTATACTAATAATTATTTAAATTCCAATTTGTATTGTGTGTTAATTTATTTTCTTTTATTATCCGCTATTACATTATCCGCTTGCATGTTTATTACGCGATTGAACACTCCACTCTCACATTAATATAAAATCAACAACGCCTCCGCTCTCTCTCTTATTTTTGGTTACCCACACCAAATTCTCTAAGGGTCTCATGGTTGGGGATGGGCATGGCCATCCTCACGAGGTTAATTAAGGCCCTCGTTGCCTTGATTAATCATAACCCGAAAAAGCAATTGGTCCATATACCAATCACCATGCACCAGGGTCTCATGGTTAATCAAGTCCATATACTTGGTTAACCATAACCCGAAATATCATTTCTCTACGTCCAACGCCGCAATTTTCAAAATAGTGTTATGGTATTTAATTAAATTGTTAGAGGTTCGCCCAACGATTTAATTAAAATTTAAAGTATTTGGGCCATTAGAGGGAAACCCAATGACTCGAATACTTTATTCCATACACTTGAGCATTTAAAACACTTTCATATTAAATTAATTAATTGAATTTGTTTTCAAAAATCAATTTTTATACAAAAACAAAAAATATAGTGTTATGGTACTTAATTAAATTGTTAGAGGTTCGCCCAACGATTTAATTAAAAATGTAAAGTATTTGGGCCATTAGAGGGTAACCCAATGACTCGAATACTTTATTCCATAATACTTAATAAAAGTGAACTTTGTTTCACCTCACTCCTTTCATAATAAAGATTTTGGATGAGAGAAGATCGGTTGACCTCAATCACCAATCTCGAGTATCGAATCGTTAGAGGACCTCCCAACGTTTTGGTACTTGTCATCTACCATTAAAATCAATTCAACCCATTCAAATCCTTTTTCGCTCATATGCGATTATCAAAAATCAAAAACATTTTCATCTAAAATCAATACAAACAATTCAAGACATTTTCAACCAGAACTACGGAGTTTTGACTTTCCCATTGCACGAGGGAATACGTAGGCACGCGGTTTCGAAACCGTGTCAAACTCAAAATAATAACAAACAAATCCATTTTCTTATTTCTTAAATTCATAACTTAGAAATTAGCGATTACACACACACAAACACATTTTGAACTAAATGGGTCCCATCGAGTACGATGGACGTAAGAGGTGCTAATACCTTCCTCTTGCGTAACCGACTCCCGAATCCATCCTTTTTGGTCTTGTAGACCGCCTTATCCAATTTTTGTGGGTTTTATCTATATTTCCCCGTTCTTTCTAGAACGAATAAAATTAGGTGGCGATTTCATTGTTTTTGAAAATTCATTTTAAATGATTTTTTGAAAATCGAGTTGCTTCACCAACAATACCAACAACCACCCTAACAAACCCAACATCCATCAACCTCCCAACAACCACCCCAACAATACTACCAACAACAGATCCAACATCCATCAACCTCCCGCCAACCAGCCCGACGATACAGGACCACCAACACTCAATCTCAACCCCAACCTCAACCTAATTACCAACCCAATCAAATGTCTGACCAACAATTTCAATACTCTCATATGCCACACACCCAAGTACAATACTCTGAACAAAGAGCATATGTCCAACCCCCTTATATGGGCCCATCAACATGTCACCTCAGCTCAGACACTGGCTTCCCCGAGGAATATTCCCCAACCAACCCAACATACCACCAACCATCACCGTACCAAACCCCTCACCATTCATATGGGTACGAGTATCCAAACACCCAGTTTCCTGTTTATCCCACTCATTCACAATCCACCTATACGGATGACGACTGCTATCATCCCCTTATGAAACCTAACCCCCCACCACAACGACCAAGCTATGAGAACATGGGAACACGTCTATACGAAAGCGGTACGACAAGCAATGCAGATCTTGAGGCATTCATGGATCATGATCGCATACACTACGAGCAGCCATCAACCCATGCACAGGGGCCATCGACCCAACAACAGTCGGATCAAGAACCTCGCATCACACGAGTTAGGAGAGGACGTGCATGTGGAACTCGTGGTCATCTACACGTACCGGATCGCTGGGAATAAATCTATGTAATTGTTATTCGTTGTAATGATAATTTATAATTCAAGTTTTATTTCACAACATTGTCCTGCACTTTAATTTAAATTGGAAAAAAAATTTGTTTTTACTTAATACACATAGGCGCCATCTCAGATGGCTTTTCCCATGTGATTAACATATAGGCGCCATCTGAGATGGCTTTTAGGAGAAAAAAATTGCATGTAGGCGCCAAATGGTGTGGTTCCTGCTTGTTAAAAATCAATGCATGAGCCGTCTCAGATGGCTCCTACTTGTATGTTAAACATGAAACATAGTTATTTGGGTAATTAATTTCAATACATGGTTATTTGCGTATTTTTTTTAAAACATGGTTATTGCAACAACAACAAAATCGTGTATTTCTTTAGAGGATTCACCCATTATATCGATGCAAGGTAAATGTTATAATTAATGCACTTAATTAACTAATTGCTTATAATTTAATTGATAAATAATTCTTTCAATGTTTTAATAACTAAATTATTATATGTGACCTAAATAATTTTTGTATGTAGATGACTTTAATGATCAGTCTATACTGCCACAAACAGTTAGCGCCCGTCGATATAGTTGTGTTGAACTCAATCAAATAGGTAATTTAACTAAATACCTAATGTCTTATTAGTTATTGTTGTTCATGTTTATATTTTTAATATAATATAATAATTAATAAAATATGAAAAACTAACAACTTCGTAACAAATGCTATACAGGTTCATCAACTAATTTAGATGATGATGATTCTATTAACCATGTCAATAACTTACACATTGATTATTCCGATCATACAGTCGTTAATATATCTGATAATGTATACCTTTAATTTTGCATTAATTTCATGTAACTTTGTATGACATGGTCGTAAATGTTTTCACTGAACAAAAGTCTCAATAATGAGACATTGGAAAACCAAATTCAGTTTGTAATTATTGTGGTGCAATCATGTGGTTTGAAGAAAGAGTTCAAAAGCAATATAATGCAACAAATCCTAAATTTTCTACGTGTTGGTCCTAAGGAAGAATTGTTCTTCCTCATTACAACAAAGTACCTCAACCATTGCACCATTTATTTCACAAACATGACACAAGAAGCAAGTTATTTATGGAAAACATTAGATCATTCAATAGCATGTTTGCTTTCACATCTATGTGTGGTAAAATTCATGGTGAAATAAACACTGGCCATGCACCTCCGATGGTTGTCATGAATGGCGAGAACTATCATTAAATCGGAAGTTTGCTCCCTCTTCCTGTCAGTCAACCTAAATTTTCTCAATTATACATTTGTGACACTGAAAATGAGATCAAGAACAGGATGGAAGTGGTTAGGTGTTTATTTAACTATGAATTTTTACATTATAAAATACTTTTAATATATAAAATAAATATGCACAATTAATTATGTTTCTATCTTTTTTTTAGAATGGAAGACAATGTTGCATCACTGAAAGCCGGAATAGTTAATGAAATAAAGGATGTTCTTGACGAATATAATCAATATTGCAAACATTATAGAGTGGTTCGTCAAAAAATCAGTGATTGTGATGTACCAATATTGCGGTTGCAAATATTAGGTAAAAGAGGTTATGACGGTCGGAGGTACAATCTACCCACGACTTCAGAGGTAGCTGCATTAATTGTAGGTGATTTTGATAGTGCTAAATTTGAGAGATATATCATTGTTGAGACTCAATCTGGATGGTTAAAACGTATTTCAATTTTGAGTTCTGCTTACGTGCCACTGCAATATCCATTACTATTTCCTCGAGGAGAAGATGGATATTGGGAAGGAATTCAATACAATGATGTATCAGATGCACCAACAATAAAAAGAGAAATGATAAATATCAAAGAATGATTTTCTTCTAGAATCCAACAGAGATAAAATGACATGGCATTGTTGTTGTTTGCTAAACGTTTATTTCAACAGTTTTTGGTTGATGGTTATAGCATGATAGAGTCTTCCAGATTAAAATGGGTTCGAAACCATAAAAAAGAATTGAGGGCCGACGTGTATAAAGGTCTCACAGAGGCGATTCTTAGAGGAGAAACTCATCCTTCAACCACAGGAAGATGAATTGTGTTGCAATCAAGTTTTGTATGAGGCACATGATACATGCTTCAAAACTACCAAGATTGCTATGGCTATTTGTGCATGGACTGGATATCCTGATTTATTTATTAGTTTTACATGCAATCAGAAATGGCCAGAATTACTTGCATTTTTTTCTAAATACAATCTAAAATCAGAAGACAAGCCTGATTTAGTTTGCAGAATATTCAAGATTAAACTTGATCGTTTGATAAAGGATATAAAGAAAGGAGAAATGTTCGAAAAATTCAAAGCAGGTATGTATCTAATTAAATTTGAATGTTGAATCAAATGCAATTAATTGTTAAATTTATTAATTATCTGTTTTATTTTATGTTCATGTCCAGTGATATACACAATTGAATTTCAAAAACGTGGACTACCACATGTTCATATTTTGGTATTTCTACATCCTGAATTTCGATGTGTAAATCCCAATGATATCGACAAAATAATATCAACTGAGATTCCTGATAAAGAAGATGATATAGAACTATTTCAAATAATCTTTTCACTTATGATTCATGGTCCATTCGGTGCTCAAAATAAAAAATCTCCTTGCATGCAAAATGGAAAGTGCACATAGTATTTCCCAAAGAGGTTTCTCGATAGCACCACTATTGATGCAAGTGGATATCCAATATATAGAAGGAGAGATAATGGTAATTTCATTAAAAAGGGTGATTCTTTTGCAGATAACAGGTTTGTCGTACCATATAATAAACATCTACTACTAAAATACAATGCTCGTATAAATGTTGAATGGTGCAATCAATATCGGTCTATTAAGTATCTTTTTAAGTATGTCAACAAAGGGCATGATCGTGTTACCGCGAGTTTCTATAATAGTGCCAATGGAACTAATGATTCTGAAATTGTCGACGAAATTAAAATGTATTATGATTGTAGATATTTTTCATCGTGTGAAGCAGCTTGGAGAATATTTAGTTTTGACAATAACTATAGAGAACCTTCTGTTGAGCGACTACCTTTTCATTTGGAAAATCAACAATTTATTGTTTACGATGATTTTGCTCCCATTAACCAGGTTATCAATAAGCCAAATATACAAAATACCAAATTTTTGGCATGGATGGAGGCAAATAACAAATACGAAGAAGGAAGAAATCTTACTTACAATCAATTTCCTTTTAAATTTGTTTGGAAAGATTCTGAAAAACAATGGTCTCCCCGTAAAAAAGGTTTCACAATTGGTAGGGTTCATTTTGCACCACCTGGATCAGATGAGAGATATTATTTGAAAACTTTACTTAATTATGTCAAAGGTCCTCGAAGTTATAAGGAAATCAAGACAGTAAACAGTGTGTTATATGATACATTTAAAGATGCATGTTTTGCTATGGATTTGCTACATGATGATAAAGAATACATAGATGCCATTATAGAGTCAAGCAATTGGGGCATAAGTGATTTTTTGCGAAAATTATGTGTACCCCTTTTAATTTCAAAACAACTAACTAAACCGGAAGTTGTTTGGCACAAAACATGAAAGTATTTAGGTGATAACATCTTGCATAGGCAGAGACTCATTCTTCAATTTCTAGGTAATTGCATATATAATATATACTCTCATCTTTCACATGCAATACTAAATTTGTTCATATACAAATTTTATCTAATAAACTAAAATTCTAATATTTAATATGCTACTAAACATATTTTCTTATTATGACAGATTTAGAATTATCGGACGATGAGATAAAAAGTTTTGTATTAGCAAATCTCAAATCATTGTTACAGAGCAATAACAAGAGTTTAAGTGATTTTCCCACAATGCCTCAAGTAGATGTATCTCTTACTTCTGAAAGCCAAAATATATTCATTTATGATGAGTTAAATTATGATTAACAACTTTTGACTATAGAACATACTCAATTGATGTCAACCATGACTATTGAACAAAGAATAGTATATGACAAAATTATGGCACGGGTTGAAGAAAATAAATCAAATATTTTTTTTCTATATGGCTATGGTGGTACTAGAAAAACTTACATTTGGAGGGCTATGTCAGCAGCATTAAGATCTAAAAGAGATATTGTGTTAACAGTGGCATCAAGTGGAATTGTTGCTTTTCTTATTTTTGGAGGAAGAATAGCCCATTCAAGATTCTCTATACCACTAAACATTGATGAGTATGCCACTTGCGGTATTGCTCAAAATACCCCTTTAACACAATTGATAGCTAAAACAAAACTCATTATATGGGATGAAGCACCAATGCTCCATAAGCATTGTTTTGAAGTTGTTGATAGAACTTTAAATATGAGATGTCCTTCGCTTTTCTAATAATGGGAATTTAAATATTCCTTTTGGAGGAAAGGTTGTTGTTTTTGGAGGAGATTTCAAACAAATTCTACCAGTTATTCCTAAAGCAACAAGACAAGATGTGGTTCATGCTACCATTAACTCCTAATATCTTTGGAATTATTGTAAAGTCCTGACGTTGCATACAAATATGAGGCTACTTCCTGGGAGCCCTGATGTTGATGTTATACAAAGAAATTTGTCTTCAGATTGGGTGTTAGGGATTGGTGATGGAACAATTCGACAACAGGGGGATGACTATATCACACTTGAAATTCTAGATGATTTACTCATTAAAAGTTCAACTGATTCTATTTCATCTATTGTTCAGAGCATTTATCCGTCATTTTTGGATAACATGAATGATCCAACTTTTTTTCAAGACAGAGCTATACTTTCCCCCAAAAACGATATTGTTAATGACATTAATGACTACATGTTATCATTGATTCCTACTGAATTAAAATATATTTAAGTTTTGACACTCCATACTCGGCGAATCCAAATATAGATGGGCCTAATAATGTACACACACCTGAATTTTTAAACACCATTAGTGCATCTGACCTTCCAAATAACGAGTTGAAACTCAAGGTTGGAGTACCTGTAATATTGAGAAATATAGATCAATCTTCTAGGTTATGCAATGGAACTCGATTAATCATCACAAAAATGGGAAAAATATGTGCTTGAAGGAAGGATTCTATCAGGAAGAAATATTGGTAATAAGGTGTATATACCTAGGTTGTCATTGACATCTTCTAATCCAATAATTCCTTTTAAATTTCAACGAAGACAATTCCCTTTAGTCATTTCATCTACAATGACTATTAATAAAAGTCAAGGACAATCTTTAAAGAATGTTGGAGTTTATCTTCCACAGTCTGTTTTCTCACATGAACAATTATATGTTGTCATTTTAAGAGTTACTTCAAGGATCGGTTTGAAGTTGTTGATAACTACGGATGAGGAGTCAACATACAAATACACATTGAATGTCGTTTACAAAGAAGTGTTTCAAAATTTAAAATAATTGTTATTGATCTATTTCATTTCATTTTATTTCATCAAATTTCCACTACCAGTATTACATTTATATCATTTGCCCCTAAACTCAAACATGTCTTACATATTATTTTCATTCTATTTTTATATTTATTTTGCTCTCTTTTATTTCTATTAAATTTTAGGTAATATATCTATTTAATTTATAAAATACTTCATCTTCGTTTCAATTAATTCAGCAAAAATATATGGTTTTTAAGCACCCACAATTAATCTTCTTCACACTTGTGCTAATATCCTTGGTCACGGTTTCACATGTTTCAAACTCAATACTGAACATATTTTCTTCTCCATTATTGCATAAATGTCACAAAACTCAAACTGAAGCAAGGTAAGCAAACTCAATCTTTACCAAATAGACCGATCTACATTAGCTTTACATATTAGCTTTAATATATTACAAAAATCTTTAACATAAAAAATAATATTATATGCTCCAAAAGATTATTACATGTCATGCATTTGTCGTATAGGAAAATACTTACATGAACACCGACGTAACAATTTAGAAACAACCAATCATAATTTTTTTATTAATTAAAAAATAAAATAAGTTTTTCTCTCTCCTTCCTTATCACAACCAACCCATAATTTCAATTTAAAAATAAATTAAAGTACAAGATGAAGTGATTACATTATTCAGAAACATTTCTCATTGAAGAAACACGTGATAAAATATGCTATTGCATTATTAGCTTTTCCTTTCATACAATAAATTTTACCAAACACAGATGCTACTGGTAAGGTCAACAAAAAGCTTGAATAGAAAATATAGAACTATTGACCAGTGATTGACACAGAACAAAGCTTTTATTCCAAATTCTTAATGATAATATTGACCAACTAGAAATGAGTACCAGGTAAATAATTCTATTCTAGCGAGCATCCTTAGATAAGTAAAGGTTGTCCCCTACGCGGGCGTTGCGAAGCTCATCAACAGAATCACCTCTCTCAAAAACAGCAGCTGCCCCCATTCCGGTACCTGTTCAAAATTTAAAACAAACAATATTAACTATAAGGTTTTCAAAATCATTCGTGTCTGTACATACACAACACAGTGAGAAAGTCGAGTGTACCAATGCACATAGATATTACTCCAAATCGACAGTCCTTGCCACGTTTCTTCATTTCATGCAAAAGAGTTGCTACACATCTAGCACCTACATCCGAAAAAATTAAATTAAATTAATCGAAATGCATATGTATGCGGTACTAGTTTATGACGTTATAGTTCAATTCTGAATTCTTACATTAGCTCCATGTTCCATGGCACATTACAGTTTTGTTTGAAAATAAATAAAACTATTACGTAAGTTTAGCTATAGGTGAGATCTTATTGTGGCACCAAGACACGCAGTTGCATTCAATCACATCTATTTTCTTAAATTAGTATGTATGTGTCAGTGTCGTGTGTCTGCATCAGTGCTTCAGGTGAGATCTATCTCGCAGACATATTGGTAACTTTCAAAACAAAGGATACAAGAGTATGATAGCTTGCTTAATTAATCAGCAATGTGCTGTAGCTTTTGGAGGGTGAAAATAGAAGTTGTTCACTTGTGGTAATATATACCTGTTGCTCCCAAAGGATGCCCAATTGCCATTGCACCTCCATTAACATTGATCTTTTGTGGATCAAGTCCTAGCTTGTTACGGCAATATACGAACTGGGAAGCAAAAGCCTGAAATATATGCAAATCATGAAGTTAGTACATAAACAAATGGTGAGAAAACAAGGAAAATAAAATAGGGACATTAGTTAAATACCTCATTTATTTCAAACAGATCGATATCATCCAGCTGTAGACCAGCAGCCTTCACAGCAACTGGAATTGCAGCAGCTGGACCAACCCCCATGATGGCAGGATCGACACCAACTGCGACAAAACTCCTATATGACAACCAACAAACAATGTTCTTCAGATTATAATAAAGAATTTTCCATATCATATAACAATGCCACTGTGTTTAGAATGAATAAGTTCTATTAACATTTGTTTGAATGTAAGGAGATCGTGGTAGGAAACAAAATGGAGAGAAGAAAATAGATGGATTTTCTTATAGTATTTGGAAATTCAGACTTTGGGTGGAAAGAAAATAAAAAGAGAAGTAAGATCTTCTTGGTTAATTGGTTTGATGAAAACATGGAAAGAAAAAATGAAAAATTTATGTACTGTCTTATTCCCCCTGATAAAATACGAAAATCAAGTGAACCCAACACAAGATGAAATATCAATAGATGAGTCAAAGTGGAATTATTTTCTCAAAGTCCATTTTATCCATCCATTTCAAGAGAGAAAAATATTGGTTTGGGCCACACATCTACTTTTTTCTTTTCTCCTCTCCCTAACTAAACAAGAGAAAATGGTATGAAGTACCTGAATACTCCAAGAATGGGTAGCCCTTTTTGAACTGCAATACTTCTTTTCATCAGCAGAACAGCCCCAGCACCATCAGTCACCTGGCTAGAATTACCTAAAACACAGACATCAAATGATTAAATAATGTTATAATAAATAGAAAGAAGTTGAGGAAATGAATCACATTTTTGTGATTCTTATACCTGCAGTGGTGGTCCCATCTTTCTTGAATACAGCTTTAAGCTTTGATAGGTCAGCTAATGTTGCGTTAGGTCGAATTCCGTCATCAACAGAAATGGTGACGGATTTCTCCTCACCAGTTTTTGGGTCCACGATCTATTGAAGGAAAAGTCTAATTCAGCACCTAATATTTTAAAGAAAGATTCAATATACCCTTATGGTGGAAAATACCTTGGTGGAAACTGGTATGATTTCATCTTTAAATCTACCAGAAGCAGTAGCTGCAGCAGCTCGCTTGTGAGACTCAACCTACAAACAAGATTATCAACAAGATTCAGTTTTTAAAAGAGAAACTGGGAAAAGGGAAAAATATTATTAAATTAAAGTAACACTAATTGACTAATGACTATTTTACAATTGTCCCCGAGAAGATTTGAACTCTGCCCCTTGAAGTTACAATTTTAAAGTTTTACTTACCACTAAACTAACACCTCATAGACATCAACAAGACTCAATAAAGGTTTGCAAAAGTTAAATAAAAAATAAAAGAGAGAACTTAATGTTGCATCTAAAGATATATTCAACTTACAGCAGCTTCATCTTGTTCTTTCCTTGAAACCCCGAAACGATTGGCAACATTTTCAGAGGTGATCCCCATTGGTAGAAGGCAGTTTTGAGCTTTTTCAAACATTTCCACCTGTGAGAACGAAGAAATATCACGACCTTTTAGCCCGAAGGTTTTATTTCCAAAAACTAAAGTAAAAAAAATTAAATGATTGAATTAATCTGCCAAAGGAAATCGGGAAAAATACTCTAGGGTTCACTGATCCATCCCATGCCATTGGATTAGTTGTCATGGATTCCAAACCGGCACCAATACCTAAGCAAAACATGGTTAAAGGTAAAAAAAAATTATACGAAGTTATTGCAATCACAAGTACAAAACAATTTAATGCATCCTTACCAATGTCATAAAATCCAGCCCTTATTGCAGCAGCTACATCCGCAACAGCTTGGAGCCCAGATGAACACTGCCTGTTAACTGTCCTAACAGGCACGGTTTCTGGATGGCAAGAAATAAAAACATATCATAGTAAGTAACTAATCAGAATCATTGATCAGATTCAGTTACACAAATCATCTAGACATACCAGGAAAACCAGCATAAAATGCAGCCATACGACATTCACTAGCCCTTTGAGATCCAGCTCCCAATACAGAACCCACAACAATATCACCTACTTCACTTGGGTTCAAGTTGGTTTTCTCTACTACAGCCTACAATGAAACCTCGTCATCACAATCACTTCCATGGATATACATTAAACGAATTATGAACCAAAGTAGCAAAAGAATAAAAAATTAAAAATAACAAAACCTTCAAAACAGGAGCTAGGATATCATCAGGATGAGTGTCTTTGAATCCACCCCGTTTAGCTTTGCATAGAGCAGTCCGATATGCACTGCAAGCATATAACGTAACACCCTTTAAGATAAAAACTAAGCGATCCCACAAACACATTACTTCTAATTCATAGTTGAAGACAACAAGACATTTAGTTAATAAACATTTATTGTATAAAAGTGTTATAAGTGGTATCAACCGGAGAAAAAGGGGAGAATTCCGGAATAAACTCTATGTAACATAAGTTGTTTTTATAACTAGTCTATGGAACTCGCAAAAATAAGCCAAAAATATTGTACGGGCCTATTAGTATTACAACTTTTTTTATAAGCTCTTCCAAATCCAATCACTTATATAAGTGTTTGTCATAACATAAGTTCAAATAAGCTTTTCCACATGCCTCCTATATCAATTAGCAAATAAAACACATATTTAACCGGTGAAAATACATTCGAGTAATAGCTGAACTCACGCTACAATCACAACATCATCCCCAAATGAAGCCGTCCTGTGATAAGCAGCACTATCGCCCGCCACACATGCTGAAGCCTGGAAGTCAAATGTTAAACATACAAATTAGAATCCACATAACAATTGAATCTCATAATTTACCACTTTATTCCATTCCATTTGATCTCATACCACCAATTCAAAAACATACTCTGAATCATACGGGATCGGTCCGTATTATGAAAAACAGAATCCACGTGAACATGAATATACAAACAGATTCAATTCAAGATCAGAAATTTGACAAAATTCTAAGCTAATAACAACCAAACAATATAGCAAAATCAATTTTTCACAAAAGCATAACAAAAAGATCAGGAAAAAGGGGAAACGATGAAAAGCGATGAAATCGAGAATTGAAAATGGAAAAGAGGAAGAAACAAACATTGAGAGAGGTGGAAGACGAATCGTTGTCATGGATCGAGGATGAAGAAGGGTTGAGATGTTGAAGGAGAATTTTCTGTCTGTGAATCGCTTTGTCCATTTTCGAGAGTGAAAATCGAATCCAAATGAATTATTCAGAGAACAGAATGAGAAGAAACTGGATTTTGCTTCTCTCTTTACTATATTTATATTTCCTATTGTAACAAGCAATTGAAAAAAATCAATTTTTTATTTTGTTTTATTTGAATTAAACTGAGTCAAATTTCTTTTTAGGATAATAAAACTATACTTGTTCTTATCTATTGCTTTTAAAATTAATATTTTCTATTTTCTATTTATAGTAATAATAAATGCCTTCATGTTTAAATGAAAACAATGAAGATAATATGGTAAGGTTTTGATTAGAGAGTGAAGTTTTATGATGAGGATAGAAATGAGAACTATGATCTTCATTTTAACATTTTTATTTCAGCTATTTTAAGCATGATTTTATAATTTTCACTCATTTATTTGAATTTTATTATAAATTATAATTTTTTATTTATGAATTTTTTTATATAACTTATACCAAAATAAATTTACAATTACTAAAATATATATAAGAAAATATTATTCTTATAGGTGTTTGAATAATAATAATATAGATTGGATTTGATTGCACATTTATGTAATGTTAATGTATATAAATTAAGTTTAAATGCAGATTTATTAATATATGTGTGTTTTTGGAAGTTTGTTGGAGAACTCAAGGTGTGAAAATGATGTGAGAGCATGATATCCATATAGATGATTTGGAGTCAGGTTAACACAATTTTGTTGTAGTATATTTTTAAAATAAATTTTGTTTCAATTAAGTCTTTTAAGGATTGTAACGTTGCATAATTCACAGTTTTTGAATAAAAGGGATATAAGATTCAAATTTTTAATTTTAACCCACCCATCCTCCTTTTAATAATCGACATTCTTACTTTTATTTAATTTGACACACGCATTCAATTTCTCAAAGAATTTTGAAAGTGAAAAATATGACGGTTCTAAAAATAATGAGATTTTCTTGAGGTGACAGTCACCTTTTATTGTTTGTTTTTTTAATATGGTAGTCGCCTATTATTATTCTTTTACTTTTGTTAAGAATTTGGGTGATCCCTCTGTGATATTTTGTTTTTGTTTTTGCTTCTTTTTTTTTATGTTTTTCGTATCTCATTTTTTATACTTTTATGAACAATTTGTATGAAATTTGTTCTTTTGATTTGCTTGAAAGTTTTGTGAGTGTCATGTTAATGGTTAGTGAGAAACAACCGCAGTGGAATTTGGATTTTTACGACCTTTTGACACCATGTGATGTGTGCAAGAAAGAAGATGTGGTTAAACCTCAAATATGATGTTTTCTCTTGAAATTTTTAACTGAAAGATTACTCTGTCCCTGGTTAAGTTTGAGGGTTTTTAATACAAAAGGAACACCAACTTCTAGGCTCAAATGGGTTGATTATGGATTAAATATCCTTAACTCTTTAGTATTTTAGAATTGAAACAATGTCTTACATTATCAATCAATGTCTTATTAAAAAGCATATTTTAGCAATTTTGGGTATTTTGTTTACATCATCCTCCATTCAATCTTTGTTTAAACAAAAATTGATAAAGAAAAATGGGGCGGAGAAACATTGATATTATTTTTATGCAATAAAAAAGAAGGAAAATGAGTGAATATGAAATCATTAATTCAAAAGACGCATGACCAAATCATTAATCTTACCGATCAAAGAACAAAGTTAAAAGCAACTAAGTACTTAACAATCAATGAAATTACAAATGAAAATATCCAAATGATCACCAACTTTCAAGGTAACTTCTCATGCTTGATTCATGTTTTATTGACTTTCCCCATCCTAAAGGTTGAGTTCATCATGCTCGTCAAAATTGATATGATAATCCCCTAAGTCTTCTTCCTCAGATTCCTCATAGGATGCAGCCTTTTTGAATCTATCTCTCGTTTCTTCTTTACTTCCATTTGCATGGGTTATAGCATTGTAATTCTATGGCACTACCTTAGCATTGACAGAAGGAAATAATGATATCTCATTTGTAGCCTATCTAATGCTTTCATTGTGGCATATGACCAAATCATTACATGGTTTTCCTCATTACATGGCTTATGAATCAAAATATTCACATTTGGGCCTTATTTCTCAAGGGACATTGGCCTTGTTGTAAGAACAAGAAGGGTTTTTACATTTGGCCTTAATATTTTGATGATAACTTTACATGGTATCATAAAGAACAATTGTATACTCCAATGGTTCTGTGCTAGTGTGTAGTTGTTGTTGTAATATTCTAACACTGGTATCAAGGCATGTGGCGTCATCAAGTTCTAAATATAAACACTACTGAAAGAAAACATTTGGTTACGTGTTACAGTTGAAGTTAAGATTTTGGAATTCATCTTATGCAACGGTTCTTAGGAACATTAGTACAAGAGGTTATGATCGAGACTTTATGGTTAAACTTTGGAGGCCTTCTAAAGATTTGCTTCTATGTGTTCCAAGATCTAAATATTATGAAGACGAGGTTATGACGAGCAAGTTCAAATGATCTGAAGTAAAACAAGTACTTACGACCAAGTGCTAAAGACTCTGAAGACAAGGTTCTGTTGAGACAGTTTCTGAAGACTCCAAGACTTAGGTTCTAAGACTTAACACTGATTCTTCTACAGTAAGTTTCAAACATTCCAATTATCTGAATCTTCTGAAGATTATAAGAAGTTCAAAATAGTTAACGTGTGATGGTGTACAAAAGGTACAAAAAGTGCTATGTGACTTCTACCCTCTAGGGTGACGTAAGGATAGTCTTTTCGTATTGTATTGTCAACCACTCTCTTTCGTATTTTTTTAGATTATGTGAGAGTTGTATCAGAGAGAGAGTGAATATTGGTGATGTAAAAAAATCATATGAGGCGTCATATTTATAGGCGAATCAGTCAATAAACAAATTGATGAGGTGGTTGGGGCATCCATGCATACATAACACGTGTCACAAAGGAGCCATGTGAAGTGGCGCCACCTTTGTTTTTTTGCACATAGGCGTCATTCAAGATGGCTTAACCTAGGTGGCAGGCTATGGTGGCAGGCTAGGTGGCAGCTGTAACACGGTGAGCTGACTTTGAGATTTTTGTATCGCAAATGTGCGGATAGCAAGAGTCGCCACCGACTTTTCTTTTATCCAATTAAGGGAAGGTAAAAAGTACAGAAAAAGACCTTCGTTAGATTCTGAGTAAGGGAGAAGGTTATGAAAAGGGAAGGTATTAGCACCCATTTCCATCCGTAGTTATCTACGGGCTCTTAGTTGCTCTTAGTCAGAATAGCGCCATCCATACCATTAGTTGGTAGGTAACTCTATTCATTGGATGTAAGCGGGACATTCGAAGGGACATCGGATGGTCATAGAAAGCAACTTGTAGGAAGTATCCTAGCACATTCGAAGGGACTATCATCATTTTTCGTAGGCGACAATCGAGGATCAAGATCATGTATTCGTAGGCGACATCGTGGGTCTTATGATCTTTGTATCGAAGGGACTATGATGATTTGTTTTGAAGGCAACGGTGCTAGAATACCTCTACGTTCGAGGGACTTGACCATATTTGGATTCGTAAAGGCAACGAGAGAATTACCCTGGGTGCGTGTGTGAAAGGAGTGTGTTGATTCGTATACATGTTATCTTGAAAATTAGAGTGAGCTATGTTGATTTTAGTCTTGCCATACACGCCTAATTACTAACAGTTCATAAGATGCGGAAAGTAAAATCACGGAAGTTAAAGTGCGGAAGATAAATCCTACGCTATTACATGGCTTTAGGCGATACATAATTTAAACTTATGGAAAATAAAAGCCCTAATTAAGCTATTACATCCCATAAGCAATTACATTATTGGAAAAAGAAAACAAGAAAAAGAAATCGTCAAACAAGATAACGTGAAAAGATGAGAAATCGAAAATACGAAGAAATCGAATAAGAGAAAATGTTAGTAAAAATGCAAATTTTAAAATGAGAAAAATATTTCATGCTGGAAATAACATTAATATGCTAAAATAATTTTTTGGGATTTTTTGGAGATAATTTAATAATTAAAAACTAATTAAAAGTGATTTAAATGATAAATTAGCAATTAAATTAAATATGCATGCAAAATAATATTTTTTAATTTTATAAATTAAATAAACATTTTCTGGAAATAATGCAAAAAGAAAAATATTTTTTGGTGTTTTTAAATGCATGATAAAAATTATTGAAATTAATTAAAATGAATGCAAAAATATTAAAGAAAATATAGAAAATATGAGTTTGTGAAAAAGAGAAAACAAAACTGGTCCCAGGCTGGCTCGAACTCATGACCATGGAGTGAAACCTTAAGTCTGCTTGCCACTACCACTACGCCACATTGCATTTGATGTCATGGACTGGAAACATGTGATCATGAGCAACATGTGTCGCTGCCTGATGAAGTCAAGACACAGTCAGCTGGTGGACCCCGGGTGGATGGAATGAGCGAATCAGAGAGCGCGATCGTGCCACGCTTGCAGCTCGTCGGTCAACCGAAGTCGACGCCGGAGCCCTAGCTCTCCGTCTTCTCCGCCATTCAATTTCTCAAACACGCAAAATCGATGAATAAATGTAAAAGAACACCCTATCCCCCTAAATCGACCCTTCTGAGTCCAATGGTGGTATTGGTTTTCTCTGAAAATGCCTGTAACGATCAGTTCGATTCAAACAGCTCCTCGAACCCTAATAATAGCAATATGGTTTCTGGACGTTCAAGCTTGCATGTAAAGGTTCAAACATGATCTAATATGCATCCTGAGTTCAAATAAACACAAAGAAAACATTAACAATGCATGAATTTATGAAATCGAATTTGAGAAAAATTCAAACCGGTGAGAGTTGGATAACACGATTCTGGATGGATTGGCTTCGAGTAAGAGTTGATCTTGACTCCTGGGAACCTCTAGAACACGTTTGGATGGATGGCTTTGGCTGAATGTGGCTGCAAATTAGAATTCGATTTTCACAAGTTCTTGAAAATTTTTGACAAAATAAGGGTTGTCTTTTTGGCTAGGGTTTCGTGTCTCTTGCTTGGCATATTGCTGGCTATTTATAGAGTGAATTGAGAGAGAAAAAACAAGGCAAAAAGATTTGGTTTTGAATGCATTGAATGATTTTCAAATAAAATCAAATTTTTGAAAGAAATTTGATTTTCCCTTAAATGATTGATCATGCACGAAATTGGTATGTATTTTGGGCTTCCTTGGACCTCAAGCATGATATAAAATCACTCTCCTTGAAAAAATATCTTATTTTCATATTTTATATAATTTTAATTTTGAATTAAATGGTTTAAAATTCAAAAATAAATTAATAAAATAGAAAATTGCCATGGCCAAGCATTTATGAGTCACAAATGATGTCATGAACAAGTTTGGATCAAAAGATTATAGGCCCATTTGGAAAATTTTGCATTTTGACCAAAATCTCCTTTTGTGCAATTGTCCAAAATTGCCCAACTTCTGAATAGTGTATCTTGCTCAATTTTCCACATTTTTGAGTGTTCTTGGACTTTTTGGAAAGCTCTAAGAGTCCTCTAACTAACCTCTTTGGTTTCATCTCAATTGGAGTTTCCATGCTCAATATATCTTCAAAACAAAATGTTGACTTTTTGTTGACTTTGAAAAGGACATGTAATGTTTTGATCCATACCTTCCAAATGAAGCATTTTTTGAACATTCTTGTGAGACATGAAGTTGTAGAGAATTGAATTTCCTTTAAAACAAGAGGTGGTGGAAAAATTTCTGAGAAAGTATGAAGAAGTTATGCTCAGTCAAAGTTTGGTTGACTTTTCACTGAGAAACCCTAATTTAGAAAGTTTAACTTTTGAGCAAATCTCGAGTTTTCTTGATGAATCATGATCAACCCTTGATCAAATGATGAATGTAACTTCAAAATGAGGATGTTGACCAAAAATCATGAAGTTTGACTGTATGTTGACCACAGTTGACTTTTTGTCCAATACAATTGATTTTCAACCATCTGAGCAATTGTCTGAGGAAACTTGACTTGTGAGGCTTGAAACTTGACATGGAGAATCTTTGAAGCATATGAGGAGGCATGAAGACCATTGGAGATGTTGGAAGTCCATCTTGATCTGAGAAATACCAAACCCTAGTTTGGGTTGATTGTCTAGGAGAGGATTTGTCTGATCAACCCTCGAAGAATCCTTGAGCATGGATGTATGGAATATCTTGAGAAGATGGAGGGCAAATTTTGGGGTATGACAGCAGCATGTAGCATGAGTAGGCCTGCAATAATCCATCCAAGATGGCTTCTCCATTGCTTTTTTGTACATAGGCGCCATCTCACTTAGCTCCTATGTGTATTTTTAAAATTTTGAATTCATCTCATTCATTCTCATACAATCGACTGCCACCTCTATATTATCTCATACAATAAATATTTTCATACAATCAAACATTTCAAACACTCAAACCCAGATAAAATGTCATTTGTACCATAATATGTTATCAGTGTACATTTCAATGATGAGACGTACAATAGTGAGGTCTCTGGTTTTTTATTCAGATACACCGAAAATATCCAAATTTTTCTAAATATTAAAGCGAATTTTTCTTATTTCAAACAAAGACTCGAGACCAAACTTCGGCGAGGTTCGACGTCACTCATATTCTACCAACATCTTGTTTTTACTGGTGAAAACCAAGTAACATTTTACAAGGTAGCTATTGAAGATAACGAAGATTCAGAGGCCGATGAAGAACGTGAACTGCCTCCACATGAAATATACACATCACCTCCGTACATAACTACCCTCAATATTGGCACAGATGACCCACCATCTTATATATTCTACAACCCTTCTATGCAGTCAGATGCAAATTTAAAAGTGGAAGACAAATTTCGTTCAAAAGAAGATTGTGTGCGAGCAATAAAAAAATTCCACATGATAAACAGCTATGACTTTTGGGTGGATCCAACAAATACAGACAAATACAAAATCAAGTGTACCCACCCAGAGTGTAGGTTTAAACTAACTGCATCATACAGGATCAGGAGTGATTGATGGGTGATAGGTTCTATGACCGAACACACTTGTGTTAATTCCACGCAATCACATGATCAGCGCAAATTGAGTTATGATCTAATATGTCAAGAAATTTTACCTCTTGTCAACTGTGATCCATCACTAAAGGTGAAAACAATAATATCACACATCACTACAACATACAACTATACCCCCTCGTATAGAAAGGCCTGGTTAGCAAAAACCAAGGCAATCGAGCAAATATACGGTAGCTGGGAGGATTCATATAAAGAGTTACCTCGCTACATGAATGCATTGCAAACGTATGCTCCTGGAACTGTTTATGTTATTGAAATGTTATCGGCGTATGCCCTAGACGGTACTTGTGTCAACGAGCATAGAATATTCAGTAGACTTTATTGGGCTTTTTGACCTTGCATCGTTGGGTTTGCACACTGCAAACCTTTTATACATATAGATGAAACATGGTTGTACGGGAAATACAAAGGCACCTTACTGATGTTCGTCGCACGAGATGGAAACAATACGTATTCCCAATCGCCTATGCTCTTGTCGAGGCAGAAACTGGAGGTGCTTGGAGTTTCTTTCTAAAGAATCTTCGAACACACGTAGCTCCACAATGTGATCTTTGTCTGATTTCTGACATATATGCTTCTATTGAGAGTGCGTACAAAAATCCTGCTAATGGTTGGCACGACCCCCCTTCTACACATATGTATTGCGCAATACATATCGTTCAAAATTTCATGCGCGAGATCAAAGATAAGAGTCTTCATAAAACAGTTATGAACGCAGCGTACGCACTAACACAACCACGATTTAAATATTATTGCAACCAGGTCAGAATGGAAAATCCAGATGCAGGTGCGTGGGTTAATAATTTGCTAGTGGAAAGGTGGACAAGGTTATACGACAATGGAGTGCATTGGGGTCACATGACAATAAATCTAATCGAACCAATGAATGGTGTCTTCAAAGGCATAAGAGCACGCCCAATAACTGCTTTAGTGAGTTCAACATATTTTAGGATGACCTCGTTGTTTGCACAAAGAGGTGAAATGTGGAACGCGGTGGTACAATCGGGACAACTATGGAGTGAAAGTTGCATGAAATTTATTAAGGCCGAAAGTGCCAACGCCAATACTCATCATGTTACAAGATTCGAATGACATAACCATAACTTCATTGTCAAAGAGACACTCGACCACAACGAGGGGTTCGCTAGACAAGAGTATAGGGTTAAACTACCATCTCGTTGGTGCGACTGTGGAAAGTTTCAGGCCTTTTGAATGCCTTGCTCTCATGTCATTGAGGCTTGTGTACATGTTCATCACGATGCACTACTACTTCTTTCTCCCATTTACAAGTCTGAGACCTTGCTCAACGTATACAACAATGCTTTCGAACTGGTAGCAAAACCATATTATTGGCCTGCGTACGAAGGGGAAGTAATTTGGCACAACAATCAAATGCGAAGAAATAAAAAGGGTCATCCCAAAAGCAAATGTATCACAACTGAAATGGACGACCTTGACAAACTAGAAAGAAAGTATGGTCTATACCGTCAAGTCAGACACAATCGAAAAAATTTCCCCACACGTGCTACAAGCTTGACAACGTGAAATTTTTATGGAAATTGTCTGCATTTTTTAATATTATAACGGAATTATTTTTCATTAATAGCATTTCTTACAACCATCAATACGCAGACAACAACATAAAACACGTCACAATTAAAACAACATAAACAACATGAAAATATAACATCAACAACACAAACAAATATTTAAGATACTACAACCGTCAAAACAATTTCATCGGATCCATACATCAGCGCCATAACATCTACGTTTGTTTTGACTTCCTCCAACCAAATTCGAGGTTGTCCAGTTGTGAAGTTCATGGTCATTCTTTTCCTCTGGATCCTTCTAATTTCTTCGTCAACTTCGATTTCTCCCTCTAACCATCGCATCAACTCTTTCTTCAGTTTGGTCATGGTAAAAATGTGCCAAAATTTCATTTTCATTGGAGGTTTGGTGGCCGAGAAAATAACGTATCCATCTCTGGTATGGATGTATGGTGATGTCATGACACAAAAAAAAGAGAGAAAATGAGAAGAGAAGTTGAGAAAATGTGAAGAATGAAGGAGACATGGGTGTTGTATTTATAAAAAACACGAATACACGTAGGAGTCATCTGAGATGACTCCTACTCATAAGGAACAAGTGGAGGTTCCATCTGGGATAGCTTAAACTAAGAGGAGGCGCCAATTGTGATGACGCTTAAGTGTATCTGCTTAGTGCATGAGTCATCTCAGATGACGCCTTAGTGCAAATGTTTTCTAAAACATGGTTATTTGCGTAAATATTTTTAAAACATGGTTATTTGTGTTTTTTTTTTAAAACATGGTTATTGCCAAAAAAAAATCACAGTTTTAGCCCATGTTATTTTATAAAATTTTAAAAACTGTTTAATTACCCTTAAATTTTTTTTAAAAAATTAATAATTTTTTTCATGCATGTTTAAAATACTAGAAAATATTTATTTACTAAATTTTATAATTTTTTAAAATGAGAATAATTAAATATAAATTTTTAAAATTTCAAAAAATAATTATAAAAGTAATGAAAATTTCAACTTAAAAATCTAATTTTGAATTTGTTTTCTTCGAGGAACTTTTTATAACATTTTAAAGATATGTACAAAATAATTATTTAAAAATACATATTAATTTAATAAGAGGTACTAAAACTACGTACATAATAATTTTGTATGAATCAAAAAAAATTAATAAAAACTAAATTAAAATTGAGATATTTATAAGGATCAAAAATCTATTTAACTTTAAAATTATTTATAATAAAGATTAGGTCGAGTACTATAAAAAAAAAAACTAAAAAAAGATATAATTTAGAAAACAAAACTAAATTTGTGCCACATGGTCCAAGTTGAAAATGTTGGAATAGTGCCTCAATATGCGTAAAGGAATAGATGAGTGTATGTGGATAATAAGCATAGGCAAATCAAAGTTGTCATTTTCATTTTTGCTCGTTTACTTCTATTTCTATTCTGTGAATATTCATGCCGTGTAATATTTAAATTATAGTGACTCTTTTATGAATTTATTTTTTAATTTATCAAAATTAATTAAAAGTCTTTTATCTATTTATTTGATATTTTATACAGCAAGAACTAAATGGTTAAATGAAAGACTAATTTAATTTTCTTTATTGATTTGTATTTGTGTAGTTTAGAGATTAAGTTAATTAGAAGGTGACCTTTTAAGAATTAAATTGACCATTTTTTTAATTCTTTGTTAATCAAAATATCAACGGCTTTAATAATTATTTTTCAAGAAGAATTATTTTTATTTTTACGTATAAGAAAGTGTGTTTGAATTGATGATGGACAAAATTGATTTTAACATAATTAAATTTAATAGAGTTGAATTTAGCGTAATTGATTTATATTTAAATATATTTATCTAAAAGAGAGTTGAATAATAAATTTCAGTGTAAAAATCACTCAGAATCAATTCTGAAGGCTGAAGATATAAATTTTAACTACAATTAGAATCAATTCTTAAGGCATAATCAATTCTACTTTGAATAAACTAAAAACACTCAAAATTACCCAAAATCAATTTTACACCTCTAAAATTAATAGGTTTGAAAGGAAATCTTAACTTTTTGAATAAGGGTAAGTTTATGACTTTTCTAGGTTTAAGATCAACAATGGTAGCTTTGTCGAATAAGGTAACAATAAGCGTACCATGAGGAGTATGGAAAGTACAATTTAAAAGATCTCAAAACCAATTAGAAATGTCTAACGGTGACTTTCGCAACATTAACTTTGGTGGTTTAAAATACAATAGCGATGGTTTCTAAGAAATGAGATCTAACAATTATTTTAAAAGCAAACATAAGAACAAAGTCATTTTAATTCCTAGATGTATCAACATTATCACTATAATCTCTAAATGTAAAAAGATTACAACCACATCTCTAAAGCCTTACTTTATTAGAGATTTCACTGATTAAATTTACCAACAAAAATACATTTGAGGACTAAATTGCCACCTAAAAACACACCCACGTGATGGTTAGTATAAGTCTACTCAAACTAAACCAAACACTAAACCAAACACTAAACCAAACCATTTTAACTTATTCAAAACCAATTTTAACTTATTCAAAACCAAACAGAACCAAAAAATTAATAAAAGTAAACCATTTCGATTAACGGTTTAGTTCGTGGTTTTTTTAACAACCCTAGCAATGATCAAAACGATTAATAAAAGTAACACTGGTAAAGGCATTTTAAATTTCAAACATATACAAATCAGATCTAAAGACTAAAATGATTGTTTGCCAAAAACAACCAGTCCTCTATATTAGGGGATTTTGGTACAATGAGGGGGGGAAATCTCCATGCAAGTGGAGGGCTACATTACCTTGGTTCTCAAAGTGAACTATGAGAGAGAAAGAGTGAACTACTCCCTCTCAAACAAACAAACTATTAAGGAAACATTTTAGCTGTTAAGAAACATCACCTATAGATATGTGACATTTCAATTATAGGCCACAAGTGAATTATAGGCCACAAGTGAAATAAAAATACACCCCATTCATTTTATTAATCATGTATTGTCCCATGACATATAACTACAAGGATCGAGAGAAACAATTGGATTGTATAAAAATCCAATCTTAAGGAAAAAAAACTATCAAAACCATAAGCATGTATCAACAAGGGAGGAATATAAACCCAAGTTCTAAATCGTTGGAGTATATTGCTCCTAAAACCCATTGGGAAAATTCAAAACCAAGAAGAAAAAAAGCATAGTTCCAGAGCAAACATCAATAACAACAATTAACTTAAACATAAAGTTGCAACCCCATGAAATGGGATCATGAAACCTCCCATTGAATGCACGTATATATGTCGTGTAACATATGAAAACCCTTAAACTCATCTGTATGAATCAGGGCGCTTTGGTTTGGTTTGAACAACAGCCTCAATCTTCTCCATCACAGCAGGAGTCAGTAGTGGAATGACATTAATAGCCTTCATGTTCTCTTGAATCTAAGCAAAGGAAAATAGAAAATATAAGATAAGAATGCAGAGTGTATTCTTGCAAGCAAGTTATGCCTCAAATTAAGAATGACATTAAATTGCTTCATGTTCTCCTGAATCTAAGCAAAGGAAAACAGAAAAATATAAAATTATAATGGTAAAGCCCATTCTTGCAGGCAAGTTATACCTCATTAAGATAAGAATTATATATGAAAGCTTCTTTTTTTTTTCTTGGTCTAAGACCTAGGTGTAATATGAGTGAACCTATTAGACCGATGTAAGGAGGCAAAACTCTCCGGGTGCCTATTATTTCTTTAAGAACTGGACTTTGAACTTGAGACTTGGGAAATATCAAACTCCTAGCCACTTAACACTTAAACCAACATATATTGATATTTTTTCTCTCTTGTATTACCTATCATGTCTGTGATTTATTGTATTGACGATAGTTACTAACCAAAAAAAGGGATATGCATATACAATAATAAAACATGCAAAATAATGTCAGTCAAGAGGGCCTTTATTTCGTTTCCCTAATGCATGTATTGATTCTCTGTCAACTGGTTAATCAATGTAAACTTAGCAAACTACTAGAACACTTTGTTGGGTTTCCCGCATCGTCCACGCTTGGCTCATTGAGACCCAAGTGTGAGGGTGGGTGTTGGAATTTCCGCCCTAATTCCGGTCTGCCCCTTGTCGCCTTAATTGCGGCACTTTGGCTTTGCCTCACTGCAGTCCCTAACACCTTCATGGTGTTGGCTTTGAAGGGGTGGATTTAGTTCCACACTGCTTAGAGATATGGCATGTGTTGTGTTTATAAGTGGAGGCAATCCTCACCTTACAAATCGGTTTTGTAGGAATGAGTTAGACCCAGCCCACACGTTCTGAGATGGTATCAGAACCTTTGGTTTTGATTTTGAGGGACTGGCTTAGTTGTACCAAAATGCCTGTAGGAGGTGACCCAAGTTGTGGATAGACTCACATTTGAGGGGGTTTGTTGAAACCAGAATTACAAGTGTGAGTAGTGTGGAGAACTATAGGGTATTATTGCAGCTAACAGCTTCCGTGGAAATCCAAGTGAGCTAACAATCAAATAGTGCATTGGGACAGGTGGCTACAGATCAATGAATTCAGGAACCAGAGGGGAGTACGACTGTGTGCACAAAAGAAGAATTTACAGGGGTGTGGAATTTGTGATGTTTAACACCCTTTCTCTCTAGTACCCGAGTTCCTCTCCTTTCTCTGCTGCTACTTTTCAACCTTTTCAGTATTTGTTAAATTAAATTCCCTAGATAAATCTCCATCTATAATTGGTTGTAATTTCAGTTTCCAGTGTACTGTTTCATTGAATACATATCAGTACCATGCCTCAAATTCAATTTGCCATTTCAAAAATAGCTTGCAGCTACCATCAAAGGGTCAATACCCTCCTTATATTTGGTGCTTCTGTCGACTCATTTCCTAATCATAGCTGACAATACACATATGCGGGAATTATTAACTGAGCTCAAATCATTGACTGCTGCACTCATGAAAGAAAATGTGAGGACGGTGAAAGCCATCATGCTGAGTATCTCTAACACTACATGAGTGACCTGCTTTGACTGGATTGCTTAAATCACACTTGAACTCCTTATATCAAAGCTCTGCAATTTAGGCTGCATCACCTACAACCTCTACTACACCCCCACCACAACATTTACAACAACAACAACTAAGCCTTTTGATTTCTGAAGTTCTATGGACTGATATTTTACATTGGTTCTTCAACGCTGAGCATATCTTGACTATTACTTCACTCCTGATACACATCGCCCAACAATTCCTGCAGTCCACATTGAATGCATTCACCAGAGCCCTCAAGTTTGAGACTTTGAGTTTGGACCTTCCCCATATGATTCCCCTCGTGCTACATTATTCAAACTTCAGCCATACCACTTCTATGATTGACTATGTTACGGACCAGACTGCAAAGCTCAGAATACTTATGCCTATGAGAGGAGAAGGAAAAGAAGTGAAACATTAGATCGGATTTCTAAATGTGGGGTGGAACCACGGAAGTTGCATTGCTCTCAAGTATGAGTGGCACTTGAGAGAAGAGTTAGTGGGGAAATTTTGCAGAGTAGGGTTGTTTTATTGTGGGAGAGAGAATGGGAGTTAGTCAGGAAATCAGTTGACACCATCAGAAAGAATCCTACGCAGAGAAAAAGGCCTTTGCTAGTGCTACACTTGTGGCGACAAGTTTTCTATTCATCATGGTGCCCCGATCTACAGTACTTACTTCTGTTGGCAGAGGAGGATAATTCAGAAGTGCAGATCCCTGAACCCCATCCGCTCAAGTCTAGGTTCAATGGGATGGTTTAGCTATTTGACAATGCTTCTGGGAAGGATTGAGCCAAGTTACACAACAAATTTTAATAACTAAACCTTGGAGACAAGGTTGTCTTCAATATAAAAACTAATGTTATGGAAGCCAACAGCTCTATCCAACTGGCTTCACAAAATCAAGTTGCAAATTGGAACATGTAGCTATTGGTCTAGGAACTCAAGAAGCACGCAGGAGTACGATAGAAAAGAAAGACAACAGAAAATATGCAGAGGGGTATGTGATATACAGGAGGTAGAAGGAATTGACGTGGTGTGAGTTTAACACCCTTTCTCTCTAGTACTCTAGTACATCTCTTTTCTCTTCTATTTTGCTGCTACTTTTTAACCTTTCTAATATTAGTTAAATTCCTAAATGGATCTTCATTCATATAACTGGTTGTACTTTCAGTTTCGATTCTACTGTTTCATTGAATGCGTATCAGTATTTTGGCTCAAATTTTAGTTGAGTCTTCAAAATTTGCTTGCAGCTAATAACAGGGCAATACCCATATATAGAGTTTGTTTAATTTTTTTCCCACTCTTTGTTTTAATTTCTTGTTTTTACTTCTAATAACAAAAATGTCACTTCGATTTCAGTTTATTGCTTGATGTCACAGATTTGTACATATAACAGAAAGTTTGAGTTATCTCATGCCAATGGTCAACATAAGTAACTAAACACTTTCCAGTTCAGACTATTATTCTTGCTAAATGCATAACGAATCAAGAATGAAAAGAATGTATGATGGAATAAATAGACACAAAATTGTTCTGAATATCTTAATGATGCCCTTAAAAAATGACTTGATAATGAGAAAACCAACCTGAGACTCTTTTGTAGCACCACAAATAACTGACGAAACATTAGGATTAGCAGCACACCACGCAATCGACAGTTGTGCTAATGGCACACCCAGCTCATCTGCTATTGGCTTTAAACCATCAACCTTTTTGAGCACATCATCAACCAGTGATCGAGATGCCAGATTCTACAACACACGAGAAAAAGTAGGAAAAGTAAAATAATTAGTCCTCTCCTCAATCTCACCTTATAAAACAGTAATGATATGTCAAAATTTCGGGCTGAACACTGAATTCATTTTAAATTACAAAATATAATCACAAGACACAGAAATGGACAAAGTTAATTACTTTGTAATTCTCCAAAGCGAAACGGCTATCGGAGGGAATAACTCCCTTCTTGTACTTTCCAGTAAGGACTCCAGATCCAAGTGGACTCCAAGTAGTGAGACCCAATCCATAAGTAGAATACAGTGGAAGATACTCATTCTCAACCTGCAACACACACTCATATCAAATCAACTCATATCAATCATACATACTTATATTTATATAGTGAGGAGGAATTCACCTTGTGCCTGTTCAAGAGGTTATACTCAGGCTGTTCAACAATGGGCCCAACCAAGTCCAACCGATTCGCAACGGACCACGCCTCGGTAATCTGCTGCGACGACCACTCACTAGTCCCCCAATAAAAAGCCCACCCCTTATCAATCACATGATTCATAGCCCTAACCGTTTCCTCAATCGGAGTACTAACATCCGGCCGGTGACAGTAAATAACATCCACATACTCCATATCAAGCCGCTTCAGCGAAGCGCGCGTGCCTTCCACGATATGCTTCCGCGAAAGCCCCTTGTCATTGGGACCCTGACCGCCCCAGAAGATCTTAGTCGAAACAACGATGTCGGAGCGCTTCCAGCCGAGTTCACGGATGGCTTGTCCCATGATCTCCTCGGCGCGGCCGTTGGCGTAGATTTCGGCGTTGTCGAAGAAGTTGACGCCGTGGTCGCGGCAGCATTGGAGGAGGGACTTGGCTTCTTTGACGTCCAGCTGGTTGCCGAAGCTTACCCATGCTCCGTAGGATAACTGGCTTACTTTGAGACCCGAACGGCCGAGGTTGTTGTACTGCATCTTGTTGCCAGGAGTGAAGAGAGGAAGAGAGTGTGACTTGTGGTGGGTCTGTGAGGTTTAGAACATTTGTGTACTTAGATCTGAGGATATCATAAATGGAACACACTCCTAATTTGTTTGTCCCGTTTCGTTTATTTTTACATATCTTAGTTTAATCAACTACCTAACTAAAATTACGACTTCCCACCAAACTTTCTAATTTACTCTTTGTAACAAAATTATTTTACACTGTAACAAGCACTTATTGGTAATTTGCTAAATTAACTATTCTAAACCTATCATATTCTTCCTTTTCTCCAAGTGACACATTTATTTCAAATTTCAGTTGAGGCACTCTTTTACCCGGTAAACAATAACATGTTCTGGCCATACTTCCTTTCTTATACATTTCCCTCTCATTCTCAAAAAATACTTTCATTTCACTACTCCCTTCTCTCTCCACAACCAGAAGTTGTGCGCAATCCCTCTGAGGTCTTCAGAACTACTCCCTTCTCTCTCCACAACCAAAAGTTGTGCGCAATCCCTCTAAAGTCTTCAGAAGCAGTCGTCTGGTTCATCATCAATCTCGTCGCCGACCACAAAGTTGCAACTTCACCGGTTCGTTTTCCCCTTTATTTCTTTCCTTTCTTTTCCCCTGTGTCGTGCCGTTTTTGGATCTCCAAACTTTCCTAAGTTCTCGTATCTTGTTGTACAATCTGAGGATATGTAGAAAGTTTTCATTTTTACCATGGGTACAATTATTTTTCTTCGTAATAAGGTCGTATTTTCCTTCCTGGTTCCATTTATTAAATGTTTCATGTTTTCTTCGTGTGGATGTACCTTCATTCTACCATTTTTCCCTTTCCTAACTTGTTTTCTGTTGATCTCTCATGACATGGTTGTTTTGCTAATATTTTCCATTTATAAAAACGATTTTAGGTCTAAAATTTTTAAAGTTTTGATTTTTATCAGAGGTACAGTTTCGTTTTATTTAACTACTTTATGTTTCGATTGATGACACAGTTTCAAGTGTTTCTAAATCTGAGACAGTATTATGTGTGTATGATGATAAAGAGAATAACTCAATTCTGGTTTTTATATTATGTTCCATGACATTCACTTTATTTTTCAGTTTTCAAAGCAAACATGTCAAGAGCACCGATTATGATTTGTGACTTGAAACCTGAAGAGAATGTATGGAAAATAGCTATTAGGGTGGTCGATGTCTGGAACGTTAAGGAACGCAATGACCAGCAACATCTTGAGGCTATTATTCAAGATGCAAAGGTATGTTTATTTGTTTTCACCATATTATTTCTTACACAACTTTCTGCTTTTCAATAAACCTTACACTTTTTGAAACTTTCTTTCAACTGCAGGCAGAACAGATCCATGTTGTTACTCGGGCCCGTGACCTTGAACTTTGGAACTCAACCTTGCTGGAAAATCAGACATACATGGTGTATAATGGTGAAGCTTTGATAAATGACATGCCCCTCAAAGTGTGTGATAACAAGTACAAGTTGTATTTTAATCGTGCAACAATAATCACAGTTGTGGACATTCCTGACATTCCTCTACAGAAATTCCAGTTCAAATCCATATCTGATTTCGTACAAGGGGATTTTGTTGTAGATCGTATTTATGGTATGTACTCAACTATTTGCCAGCAAGCTCGTTTTTTTTAGTAGTTTAACTTTAACTATCCTTTCATACAGATGTAATAGGTGTTGTCCAACAAGTTGTCAGGACTCAAGTTGCTGGAGCTGGGAAAAAGCCTTGTGTGAACCTCATATTGTCGGATGAAAGGTTTATTACTTTAGGCATTCATAACAGTTTGTCTTAAATTATTGTATGCACTTATTTTGTATCAACATAACAATGAACTTTCTTTTGGTTTGTAGTGGGACAGAGATTGATGTTAGTCTTTGGGAAGCATATGCTAACCAGTTCATGAACTACACCCCTGAAAATGGACAAGTTGTTCTCATACTTGCACACGCGTGGTGTCGACAAAGCGGATGTAAGATATATACAATTATTTGCATATATGTTATTGTGAATCAAATTTTTGGGATTTTATTTTTTTAACAGCTAACGGGAAGCTCAACATTTCAAATGCTTGGAATGGATCTAAACTATTACTAAACATTGTTCATCCACAAGTAAAGGAATTCAAAACAAAGTATATTATCCTTTAGCAGAAACCTTATAATTTTGTGACTAAATGTTTGCAGATTTGATGTTTTGCCTAATGCTTTTAATATTGTCGTGTCACAGATTTCTTGAAGGTAACCATGACCAAACTGGTACACAATCTATTTCCCTCAACTCATGTTCCCAGGGATCATTTGACGAAAGGGATTTCTCATTCACCAAGGATGTTAGAAGCATTGGTGAAATGATCACTCTTACTGAGATAGTTATCTTATCTATCAACTCTAAGTGGTTTTTTCAATTTATGACAAGTATTCACAAGACTCTTTCTATGTTATGTAGGAAAATTTTTGCAGTACGGCCGGAAATACTATCAGATTCGTGGCTAACCCTTTTGGCTGGTACTATGAGTTGTGTCCAGCATGTAACAAAACAAATCAATCTCCCGGCTCTCTATTCCATTGCAACTGTTCTGATAACAAATCTCTGATTACTAAGTATGATGCATTGCACTTTACATTTATACTATTAGTTTGGTTTTCTTATACTGCAAACACTTTCCAAATAAAGCCGTAATTTTTTTCAATTATTTAGGTATAAAATTGAGATTGAAGTTCAACATGAGTCCAACACTGCAAATTTTGTGTTTTGGGACAAGGAATGTATTCCTTCTGTAAGGATGTTTGCTCATGCTCTAATATAGATCATGAGATAGGTATATATTTCACAATCATAATCCTATTGGAATATTACATCATCACAATGTTATACTATACATCATTCCATTCTACTTTTTATATTCATCATCATGCTATACTATACATCATCCCATTGTAATCTATTATCATCACAAATATTGTACTCTATCAATCATCCTAATAACTTCATTCTACTATCCACAATCTATATTATCTCCATATATATCATTACACTTAATATGTTTTATACTACATGTCAATTAAACAAAACAGACAAATAAGGATCATCCAAAAATATTTCCTGAACATCTGGACATTCTTTTGAAGAAGAAATATGCTTTTCGTGCAAAATACCAGCCTTACTACAGACAAGCTTCTATGGTGAGGTTAACCTAAGATCCCGAGGTGATCCAACAGATAGAAGAGCACATTCAACCGGCTCAGGTATATGATTCAGCTATCAAACTGTGTTTCATGTCATAACTTGATTCTTATAATACATATTTCTATCTTTTAGGGCAAGTTAACCCTCCCCAACACCAATGTTTCTGCTAAAGGAAAGTAAAATGTTGACGTTGAAGACAGCAATGCATTTAACATGTCTCAGGTTACTTAATACACATTGGTTTGATTTTGTTTTACACACTTCAAACGAATTTATTAACAGCCTTTTCATTATAAAAATCATCTATCAAATTGTGTTTCGTGTTATGACTCAATTCTTAACTGTTATATTTTTATCATTTAGGGTTACTTAAGCATCCCCAACACCAATGCTTCTGCTAAAGGAAAGGAAAAAGTATACCTTCAAGACAACAGTGCCTTTAACATGTCTCAAGTTACTTAACTCACATTGATTTGATTTTGTTTTACACACTAACCATTTGTATATTAGAGGTTGCATTAGCATGCTTCCTTCAGAAGATGCATATGTTTAGTTTCAGAAGATGTTTTGACTCAAGTGCTTAAAATGGAACATTATACTATGTTGAGCAGAAGGTGAATTTAGAAGTTCTAAGGAAGAACTTCTGAAACACACACGATGTAAAGAAAACTTATGAGTAAAGATTAAAATACAAACTCTGATAGAAGCACCATATGTAAACCCCTAATAGAAGATGTGTTCAACAAGGCTTACAGAAGATCAAGAAGTATTAGAAGTTCTAATGAAGAATAGAACTTCTGGGCAAGCATGTGAAAGCAACTTATGAAGGAAGCATGCTAACGCAACCTCTGATAAAAGCACCAAAGCAACAACAAAATATAATGTCATATCCCTACCTTTATATTTTGAACAATGCTTTAGGTTTATTTTCAGTTTATATTTGACAAGTAATCAATTCACCTTGTAACGCTGCAAAATGTTATGTCCACATTTTGATTAATGCTTATTAACTTTCTTGGAATTACTGAAGTTTTTTTATATGATAATGTCCTTCTGGACCTTCTGGACTTTCTTCAGAAGTTTTACTTCCACCAGAAGTTCCACCTTTGTTAATTTCTAGACCTTGTCCAAAACCATCACCTTCAAAAGTTCCTCCTTCAAAATCATGACCATCATAAGAGGCTGGAATGCCTTTAGAAGCTCCTCCTTCAGAAGATCCACCTTTAGAGTCATGATTACCACCAAAAGCATGGTCATCTCCAGAAGCTTGTCCTCCAGAACCTACGTCTTCAGAGTTTTCCCTTTCAGAAGCATGATCACCACCAGATTCTTGATCATCATCAAAATCTGGATCAGAATCAGATTCACCATCTGACTCATCCTTAGAGTCTCCATAAGATTCTTCATCTTCTGACTCTAATTATTCTTCAGAACTTTCAAGTCCTGACTCATCTTAAGAACCTTTATGTTCTGACTCATCTTCAGAAGCAGAATCTCCTTGAGATTCTAACTCATCTTTTAATTCTTCTTCAGAAGTTTCAACTTCTGACTCTTCTTCAGAAGTTGAAACTTTTGACTCTTCTTCAGAAGTTGAAACTTCTGACTCGTCTTCACAAACCTCAGATTCTGACTCATCTTCAAAATCTTCTATGTCATTTTCTGACTCTGACTCATAAAGAAACACTCATTCAGCTAAAGGAAAGGAAAAGTATACCTTGAATACAACAATGCCTTTAACATGTTCTAGTTGCTTACAATACAAAATAGAGTAATGTTATTCATACACCAAAATCCTACACCAATACTTACATAAACACTATTCATTATATTTATACAGTGAATAGTGTTTTTTAATAAAAATATATATTTATGAACAGTAATATATTATTATAATAATATTTTTTTTATAAAAAATTTATATTTTTTAATAGTAAAATAAAATTGGCTAATGAAATGATGAAGTTGGTTAATAAATGACTAAATATCAATTGTAACTTTTTCTATCAATCACTTACCTACACCTCAACCTACATGGCCTCTGCAATTTGTTATGCCCTATTACATTGTGCATTGTACTATTATATGAACTTAACAATACTTTCTACCTATGACACATAAACCCAATGTGACAGGTTTGTTTGCTTTTCAAAATAACAGTCTGTCTTCGATTTACGTGCTACTACTTCCTGCATATTTACAATACACTTTCCATACTGTATAGTACAAATTTTATCATAAAGTAGTGAAAGAGAGCAGACAATGATAACTTTTGAGGACAGCCATATGTCTGCAGAATCAGTCTGGTTACAGAATAAATTTTATGATTACTACTTCAATCTGATTCCTTATAAAAAAACTGGTTACTGAATCATTGATCTGGTTGGCTTACATGGACACTAATTTTTTATTACATCCTACTATTATAATATTATAGGTTGACTTTTGGAAAATTAGCTTTTGACAAAACTGTTCAGTACATACTGCAAGTTCTGAATCAGAATATTCATAGTCATCTTTAAGTTCTGAATCATCTTCAAAAGTTTCAACTTCTGACTCTTCTTCAGAAGTTTCAACTTCTGAATCTTCTTCATAAACCTCAGATTCTGACTCATCTTTAGAATCTTCTATGTCATTTTTTGACTCTGACTCATAAAGAAACACTCCTTCAAAATCAGAATATTCAGAGTCATCTTCAAGTTCTAACTCATCTTCAGAAGTTTCAACTTCTGACTCTTCTTCAGAAGTTTCAAGTTCGCACTCTTCAATGTCATTTTATGACTCTGACTCATAAAGAAACACTCCTTTTGAATCAAAATATTTAGAGTCATCTTCATCCCCTTCAGATTCATAAAATGACAACCTCACAGGTTCCTCTTCAGATTCATAAGGCACCAATAGCACAGGTTCATCATCTGAATCTCCTCTGGATATTTTTGCTTCTTCTTTGTTTGACCAACAATATCTAGCAAAGTGGCCAAACTACTTACAACATTAACATTGAACCATTCTTTTGTCATACTTCTCCTTTCCCTTCTGATGTTTCTCATCATAATAGAAGGCTTCTGACTTCTGCGACCTACCATGTTTTTTTAGCTTCTGGTCTTTCTTGACAAAAGAAGCCTTCAGAGCTTGCTCAAATTCCCTCTCAGAAGTTCTCTTAGTATTTTAGTTTAGATCATGGCCTTAGTATATTAGTTTAGATTTATGTAGCCTCTATATTTACACGTTTCACTATAACATGCTCTATATTATAGTTTCACTTATTTTATTATTTACAGTTTTTAATCATGGCCTTATGTCGCACCCCAAAATTTACCCTCCTTATCATATTTTCTTGGAACATATTCATGCTTAGTTCATTGTTTCAACCGGAATTAACTCAAACTTTGGTTCAAAATGCATTCGAATATTGCGTGACGGAAAATTCGAGTTCATTCGAAACTTTGTGAAGTTGAAAGAATTTATTTCGTGTTAATCTGAATTTACCAAATGCAAAAGTGGTTCGAGAGATTTAAGGCGAATAATTTGCTCGGGATGCAAGTTTGGACTCAAGGAGGAATAACACAAGATAGATTTGTCGGATTTTTAACATCTTGATAGCAACTCAAATGTTCCAGATTAAATTCAGATTCTAAGTCTTAAATTATTGTATCAACAATGATGAATTGAATTTTAAACACCATCCAAATGCAAGTTTCACATCATTTCAAATATTCAAGAATAACTTCATTCTGGTTCGTTTAGAATTTCGAAATGGGGATGGAATAATGCCATTTGTTCTATGGAAGTTTATTGTAAAAGAAATTTGTTCTTACAAATACCATGGCGAGAGATTTAAGGTGCAAGGGAAATATTGTTCATTCAACATTCAAATTCTATTCAAATTTCAAAAGAACAATCCAAGATTGTTACAAGCAATAATAGAATTACTCAATATCTCTTCAAACTCAAATGGTTTACATTGGTATCAATTCCAAACTACAAGATTTGTTGTTACAAATTCATGATGTTTCATCTTAAACTTACAAGTCCTAAAACTATTATCGACATTGGCAATTTGAATTTCGAATTTCATTCATTCAAGTCTTATGTTGAATATTACAAAGAAAGGATTTGTTACAGGCATGTTCTTAGTTGGCAAGGTTCTACAAAAGCAATTCTACATCCCATAATGCTAAGTCCTACAAGTTTCTAAAGGTTTCATAATGCTACGATCTCCGAAGTGTTTCAAACTTTTTGTCATCCTCCGAAGCTTTTCTTCACGAATGGTCGTTACTCTCCATCTTCCCCTTGCCTTGTCATCCTCATCATCATTGTACATGAAAATTAAACCAAGAAACTTTGTTAGAAGCATAAACATAATTGAAACATAAACAAAATGCGGGAAAAGATTATGTTTTTGTCAAACATCATCACTAGGCGTTTGGCGGGAATCAGGTTTTTGCTAAAAGCCTCAGAATCTCGAAGATTAATCATTGGCAGAATTACTTGTTCGCAAATCACGGTGACCGGTTCACGAACAAGCGCGACAGTACAGCGATAAGAGGCAACAAATCTAATTAAAAGAGAATAAAGCGACATTTTAATTCGACAAGCATACACACGACAATTTTAATCCGGGCTGCAAGAAATATAGCGACATTTTAATTCCGACAAGCGATCAACAAGCATACAAGAGGCAACAAGGCGGCAAGTATTGTATCGAGTTCACGTTTAATATCTAAGCTCAAGGTTATAAAAGCGAGGACAATTGAGAAAGTAAGAGGAAAAGAAGCAACAAACCAAGCATGTAATGATCAAGACAGCGGCAAGTACATTGAGCCCAACAATAAAGGTACAAATGATCATCACGATTCGATATCCCAAGCAGACATACAAAAGTACAAGTCATGAGTATAGGCGGTTGAGAAAGAAGATAAGCCACCAAAATCGAACTCGGAGCGAAAAAGTTCATCATGACATAATGGATGAGAGAGGGATAAGCTAAGACAAGTGGTGTATCTATTCAGATATAAAGAAAATCACCAGAACATAGAAGTGGAGAGAGTTCATTTTTCCAGAAAAAAAGTAGTGTCAAGAACTCACAAAAATCAAAAATCAAGTGCAGGATTCTGTTCTTACATTAAAAACCAAACTCAGACAGTTCAAAAGTTCAGTTCAAAAACTCAAGCCATCCCAGAACTCAAACCAAGACAGTTCAAAAACTCAAGCCATCCCAGAACTCAAACCAAGACAGTTCAAAAACTCAAGCTATCCCAGAACTCGAACCAACATTAACACAAAACAAAAACAGAACACAAGGATAACGAAAGTTATATACATCATCTTCCCTATCCAAACACCTTGGACTATCTATTTTTGAAATCAAGTTACGATCGAGAGAGAGACAAAGAGTTGGAGTGTTAGATTCAAAGAAAGAGGTCGATTATAGAAAGATCTCACGAAATAACCACCGTCGCGTCTCCAAGGCTCAGAGTTTGCCATCATCGCCGGAATCGCGTGGAGGTAGGGTTTCAAAACCCTTTCAGTTTTCCCAATCTGTCAAGCAAACCGAACCAAAATCAGAAATCACACATCAAACAATCGAAATCGAAACTAGCATGCAAACCGAATCGCGGCCGTGAGAAAGAAGAACGAGGATCGCGATCGAGAAATGAGGGCAGCGATCGCGGCGCGTGAGAGAGGGACAGCAATCGCGGTCGCGGAGAGGGTTCCGATGAGAACGATCGTGACATGAGACGGTGAGAGAGCGGCGTTGATGAGGATTCCGGCGAGGGATCGGAGAAGACGATGAGGGACAGCGAGAGAACCAGAGAAAAACCCAGAAAACACGTGAGAGAGTGAGATGAGAGTGAGCTTTTGTCCTTGTGTTCTGCCCTGTTGGAAAATTATTATATGTGTTTTAACTTATTTCTTTTTCTTTTCTTTTCTTGAATTAAAATATGAAAAAAAACTTAATTTTCATTTTATTTGCAAAATCTGGTGGTGACAAGTGTCACCACCTCATTTTTTCTAAAAAAAGATCTTTTGTTTTTTTATTTTGATATTTTTAGTTAATTTAATAAAAAATGTTAATTAGAAAAATTGTAATTTATACAATGCTATATCACTTGGGCCATTGGGGCATTTCGGAGAGGGAAGATCTGACGCACCCAAATCGCCAGCAATATGACGTTTTTGCGGAGTATTCAAGTTCAGATGGTTTTCTTTCCACACCGTCCAAAGTCACGGCAATACAGGCTATTTCTGAACTTTTTCTATTTCAATTAATTATTTTTGTCGTAAATAATATTCTTGTTGCGATGTAATAAATAATTGTTGGATCTGATAGTTTTTGTTTGATGACTTATCGATTAAACTATTAGCCGATTTTTCATCAAACAGAAAAAATCATCTCTAATAATTATTTAAATTTCCGATTGTATTGTATGGTATTTTGCCTGTTTATTTACTCATTCAGTATTTATTCACCAATGTACACTGTGCACACAATCAAAATTAAAATCAATTCGACTTCATCTTGATTGGCTCATACGCCGATTTCTTAAAGGGTCTCATGGTTGGGGATGGGCATGGCCATCCTCACGAGATTGTTTAAAGCCCTTGTTGCTTTAACCGATCATAACCCGAAAATAACATTGGTCTATATACCAATCACTATGCACCAGGGTCTCATGGTTGGGGATAGGAGCACCTATCCTCACGAGGTTAATTGAGTCCATATACTTGATTAACCATAACCCGCTTCCATTTCATCTCAGAACGCGTATCAGAATACCTTCACAATTAAATTTCAAACCTCGATCCAACGTCGAGTGCATTTTCAAAACCTTTTTCATAATAAATACAAGTTTATAAGTCGTTGGACGCTAGACCAATTGCTTAAAAACTTGTCCCAAATGAACTTTCAGTCTTTAAGTCGCCGAACGCTAGCCGGTTGCTTAAAGACTTCTAATTAACCTGAGATTTGTTTCACTTCTTTTTCTTAAGAAGACCTCTTGGCTCATAGGCCGATTTCTTAAAGGGTTTCGTAGTCGAGGATGGGCAGGGCCATCCTCACGAGGTTAATTAAAGCCCTTGTTGCTTTAGTTAATCTTAACCCGAATCATTCTTTATCTTTCGGTCCGTTACCAAACCTCATCCAAAACACTTTCATAATTACAATTCCAAACCTCGATCCAATGTCGAGTGTCTTTTCAAAAGATTCTTTTTCATAATAAAATACAAGTTTTTTAGTCGTTAGACGATAGCCACATTGCTAAAAAACTTGTCTCCTAAATGAACTTTCAGTCTTTAAGTCATTGGACGCTAGACCAATTGCTTAAAGACATCTAAATAACGTGAAACTCGTTTCACCTCACTCTTTCATAAGAAAACTTTTTGGGTGATAGACGACTTGTGCGAACTTTCGTTCCTCGGGTTTCTAGTATTTTAATTGTGAGACGCTAGCCTCGTTGTTCGGTACTTTTTCATCCACCTAAAAACAATTCAACTCACTCAAAACCCTTTTATCGCTCATACGCGATCATAAAACTCTTTTCCGACAAAGAGTGTGCAATAGTCGTTTCAAATACGAGCGAGGACTTAAGCTTTTCAAACAAACAAAACAAGTCCTAGCTCAAAGCATTTGAAATGTCTAAACGCACGATTTTTCAGATAAAATCAATACAACCAATTAAAGCCTTTTTAAGAGGAACTACAGAGTTTTGACTTTCCCATTGCACAAGGGAATATGTAGGCACACGGTTCTGAAACCGTGCCAAACTCAAAATAATAATAAACAAATTCTTTTTCTTTTGGGTATCCATAACTTAGTAAACACACACACAAACGCGTAGAATTAAATGGGTCCCATCGAGTACGATGGATGTAAGGGGTGCTAATACCTTCCCCTTACATAACCGACTCCCGATCCCACTTTTTGGTCGCGTAGACCGCCTTATCCGCTTGCTTGGGGTTTTATCTATATTTCCCCGTTCTTTTTAGAACAAATAAAATTAGGTGGCGATTTCACCTGTTTTCGAGAATTAAAAAGATTTTTGAAAATCGAGTCGCTTCAGTTGGCGACTTCACTGGGGACTCTTTTTTAAGCGAGTTAACCCTAATTTAGTTCTTCGCTTGTGTGTTTATTATTCCTTGCCTATTATTTCTTTATATCCTGTTGATATATTTTGATATTGGGGCATTTATTGGTTATGGTTCATAGATAAGCCCAATACCCAGGCTTCTAGGAAACATAAGCTTAGAGTGGTTGAGTAGCTTAGGTCCATTGGACATCCGTGTTCCTTGGATCGACGTGAAGACCACGACTTAGAGTTGGTCTTTTTAAGGGAGTTATTGCACCGTACGATAGTGCGGGATGATAATTCTTGGACAAAAGGCCTATAACTCTAAGCATTAGGATATTCAAAACTGAAACCGACCGCTCAAAGGATTTTGAGTATCCTTTTAAGAGCCGCTTCTTGGAGTATACTTTTGGAAGTATTATCCCCACATAGTCCGATCGCGTGGTGATAATGTTTCTAAAAAGGGGATCTGAGACTCCAAGAAGCATTTAGCACAAAAACATTAGAACCAACCTTGTTTGGGGAATTGTGGGTAGACGTCGAAACCATGTCCGACTGTCCTTTTAAACCCTTGTGCTATTTGACTTTACATGTGATTTTGCGCATAACATCAATATGTATCGCATCACATCGCATTCTTACATGCGTCACCATCATTGCATTCTTACATGCATCACCATCAGTGCATTCTTACATGCGTCTCCATCATCGCATTCTTACATGCGTTACTACTATATTACATCGCATTCTTACATGCGTTGCCATTATATTACATTTTGCATTCTTACATGCATTACCATTACATCGCATTCTTACATGCGTTACTACTATATTACATCGCATTCTTACATGCGTTGCCATTATATTACATTCGCATTCTTACATGCATTACCATTACATCGCATTCTTACATGCGTTACTACTATATTACATCGCATTCTTACATGCGTTGCCATTATATTACATTTGCATTCTTACATGCATTACCATTACATCGCATTCTTACATGCGTTACTACTATATTACATCGCATTCTTACATGTGTTGCCATTATATTACATTTGCATTCTTACATGCATTACCATTACATCGCATTCTTACATGCGTTACTACTATATTACATCGCATTCTTACATGCGTTACCATCACATCGCATTCTTACATGCGTTACTACTATATTACATCGCATTCTTACATGCGTTACTACTATATTACATCGCATTCTTACATGCGTTGCCATTATATTACATTTGCATTCTTACATGCATTACCATTACATCGCATTCTTACATGCGTTGCCATTATATTACATTTGCATTCTTACATGCATTACCATTACATCGCATTCTTACATGCGTTACTACTATATTACATCGCATTCTTACATGCGTTGCCATTATATTACATTTGCATTCTTATATGCATTACCATTACATCGCATTCTTACATGCGTTACTACCATTACATCGCATTCTTACATGCGTTACTACTACATTACATCGCATTCTTACATGCGTTACTACTATATTACATCGCATTCTTACATGCGTTGCCATTATATTACATTTGCATTCTTTAATGCATTACCATGCATTTCATCTTCATCAGAAGGCTCATTTCATTTCTTCTGTCCAGAAATATCAAACTGTCTACTCGACACACGTTCAGAACTCCAAGGATGTCTCAGAGGGCTATGGGCGAGCTTGACATGGTCGGGAACTATTGAGGCGAAGTTAAGCACTTGAAAAGTCATACGAATCAACAAGTCAAGGCAGACTCAAGTCTCCTCAACAACGATCTTTTACTTCTTTACTGCATTTTCATGTGTACCTTGTTTAATTGTTTAAACTTTGTTTGCATGTAGAAACTTGTTTGTTTTTATCTTAATGCAATGAGTATGTTTGTCTTGAAGCAATCCATTCGCTATCACTCAATCCATTCGTTATCACTCTCTAAATGATTTGCGAGCATTTTGATACCAACGTTGCCGAATCTTTCGCCTAGGCAGAGATCGGAGGGAGGATGACGATAATTAAAAAATGTCAGGTCTCTAGTCATGTGCTTTTGAGTAAAACCTTGTTGATGATGTACAGGCCTTGTTTCAAATCCCCAAACACCGGAGTTATAAGGGAGATAAACCCTCGTTAACCCCTTTGAGCCTTGAAGTAGGAGTTTCTTTTTTATTCAGAAAAAACCCTCATCATTTTTACCCTGTGGGCGGGTAGTGTTCAGCTATTCTGATCGAGCGTTCAGAACTCATCAAGAGAGTGTGCATTTAAGGATACAACAATGGCTATCCTTCAAAAGGTTGAGAAAGGTCAAACCACAGTAGTCGACCTCCATCTATCAATAGTGTGCATCAAAGGAGAATGACACCATGTTGGGTATCTCTCGCACATTAGAAAGGTTAACAGATGACGATACCATGATAGTTATCCCTCATCTACCTAAGGACTCAGACAGTCGCCATCACTTTTAACAAATCAATGACTGTGTAAAGATCCACGACTTGTTCAAAAAAAAATGAATAAAAAGAGACAAAAAGCCCGCTAAGTCGGAACTTAGTAATAAGTCGCTTAGGCAAAAGTCAGGAGAAAATCTTGAAAAGCATTGTCAAAGAAGATTCCCAACAAGGAACAAGTTGTGTGGTCAAATACCAAAAGACAAAAGGTGGGTGTCTGCTTTGTCTAGGAAACCCCATATTGGTTCCTCAACCATCATAACTCCTCTCGAGAGATGAGTGCTCGTATCATATAGTTGAACTTAGGACTGAAGAGCATCATGGAGAATGGGCGGGCACCAAATATTTTGAGCCTAAAAATCCTTTTTTCTAAAAACCCGTGAACCAGACCACGTTGCAACCCTTAAAAGTCCTAATTGAAGCAAGGGATAAGTCAAAAGCATATAACGAAGAGATCGCGTTTACCTGACTCCTACAGTGTGTGCTAAGTACCTGTGTTGGTATCATATGCTCGTCTTATCTTTCAAAAAAGAAAATTTTCAGTGTTGCACTCCAAAAAGTGTTTCACTCACAAAAAATCATAATGTTTTTCATACAAAACTTTAAGACGCATAAATGTTGCATTATAATTGTCACAATAAACATTCTTCTACATGTAAAACAATTGTTTGACATTGAAGAAGTTCTCATAATGAACATCGGTGAAGAGTTTAACTTTGTCCAAAGAAGAAAGACTTGATCATCTCTTTGTATCAAGGGGCAGGACGTCTAAGGACTCCTTTGAGCATATCACAGGTTGTCTTCTCAAGGTTCCATTAACTTGGGGCAATCAAATTGAAATTGACTTCAATTTACGCTAATCTGAGGCGGTCCTTAGGAGCAATCAACAAGTGATTTGGTCTTTCTCAAAGAGCGGTTAATCTGGGACCGCCGTCGTTTCATGATTCAATCAATCTGAGACATTTACTTCGAGATGTTGAAGCCTTCAGAAAGTTCTCGTTCCATCAAGTTAGTTGCTCATATCTTTGTTGATGCAAGCAATTACTTGATACATAGGAGTCTCTCTAAAGCTCATCCTGGGGCAAGTCTCCCCTATGTTTGCATAGCCAATTGTCCAAATACAGTCAATCTGAAGAAGTCACCATGACATATTGAAATCTTTCCAAGGAGCATATTGGTTCATGCTATTTCTATAGCACAACAAAGTCAATCCTTCAAGATTCAGTCAATCTGGGGCAGTCACATCAGGTTACGATAATATCTCTCAAGGGATTTGTTAATCAGGGGCATCCTGCATTGGAACACAAATTTTGGGGCAGGCCATCCCAGTATCAGATTACTGTAAGTTGTTTCCAGCACCTTCTCGAAGCAAATCTCTTCAGATAATTAATAGGTTGGGGCAATGATTGCTATATACGGACAACTTCGTTCTGTATCTTCAAGCTGCTCAGAAATTCTTCTCTCAAATGTCAACAACTGTTGTGTTCAATTTGAGTGGCAGGGAATCATGCTAACAACTTCCTTTTGATGGGAAATTTGTTTCAAGAATCTTTCTTGGTCTTAACCAGTCAAACAGTCAAAGCATCTTCATGCATTGTCAATCATGCATCTCATCCTGTGCCATTTAAAATCTGACTTTGTTTGGTACGTTTCACCAGTTTCCGTCTGGTTGATTTAAAATCATTTCACCAGTTTCCGTCTGGTTGATTAAAATCATTTCACCAGTTTCCGTCTGGTTGATTAAAATCATTTCACCAGTTTCCGTCTGGTTGATTAAAATCATTTCACCAGTTTCCGTCTGGTTGGTTAAAATCTTTTCACCAGTTTCCGTCTGGTTGATCAAAGTCATTTCACCAGTTTCCGTCTGGTTGATTAAAATTACTTCACCAGTTTCCGTCTGGTGGTCAGAATGTTTTTACCAGTTTCCGTCTGGTGGTCAGAATCACTTCACCAGTTTTCGTCTGGTGGTCAAAATTATTTCCCCAGTTTCCGTCTGGTGGTTTAACTTACAATTAGTTATCGTCTAACGATTTTTTCCTTCAATGTCAAATTTTATTTGGCACATGTCTTATAATCCCTACATGCATTCATAAATCATTACATCATCATGCATCAATCATGTCGCCTTACTCATGTCATATCATAGCATATTCATGCATAAACCTCTGCCAGACTTGGGGTCTGTTCAGAATAAAGTCGAATGCGGGTGTCAAAGACCGTGTCTCAAACGACAATTCAATTTCTCTCCCCAGTGCCAAGAGAATGCTTGGGTGAAAGACAATCGACAATAATGTCAACTCCCCAATGAAGTCTCTTCCCCAGAGAATCGATTAATCGTTCCCCAGTGAACTCTTATGACAACAAGATCGTTCAATTGGATTCCCCAGTGATATCTTCCTTCTCTCAACAGTCAGGAAATCATGCATCATTTGCATTAGAAAAAAAAATCACATCATGCATATCATACTCATGCATTAGCTTCGGCTATTTATTTTGCAGGTTTTTCAACTAAAACTGTAAGTATCCTCGTAAGGATCAAAGTTGGAAGGATTAATTCTCAGACGACAAATTATCCTCTTCTCTCCAGCACAAGTTATATACTTGTATGGACCTCAACAACTGATGGTTTCTCCAATTGAGATGTTTTCCCCAGCGAAACAGTTCTCTCTTTCAGATGGACTCTAATGTCAGCAAAATTATTCACCGGGAATCCCCTGTGAATTTTCCACACGGTTTTCTTACGAAGTTTCCCCAACGAAGCTTAATCTACTCCCCAAGTGAGTCTCCTTCAGAAAGGATTACTACAACATTATTCTTGGTATTTTCAAAGATTTCTTTCAGACAAGAATCTTCTCAGCAAATACTATTGGCAGTGGCTTCCACAATATACTCCTCGAGTTGTTCTCGAAAAATTACATCCAACACGGTGCGTTTATTTCCCGATAAGTTATCAACTACTCAACAAATAAATATCCACCGGTGGATGTTTATTCAAATCTCAAGATATTTCTCCAACTCGGCGTTGATCTACATATCCACTTGCTAGCGCATTATCCATACAATGTCGACAAATTGAAGCTCATTACCTAGAAGTTTTTCGATCCACGTGAATCGATTCTTCTATCAACGGTAAAGCTATCTGCATACAAATTGAAGATCTTGTCAACACGTTGTTCAACATGTCCGTACATGTTGGTGAATCTCTCATCGCGAAATGGAAACAAGATTTACCGACTTTATAAACATCTATATCACGCGGTGTCTTTGGATATTGTTATGTTTATCCCTAGAGAATTGTACTCTCGGGTGCGCTACTGATTTTGTTCTGCGGGTAACTCAGAAGTTACACGGTCAAAGACATTCAGCATGCCATGGCTCCTCGCACTTCCGTGCACCAACAATTCCGATATTGTTCTAGCCATATATTCAGGGAGCTCTTTGTTAAGTTCCCAATCATGTCATTTCAATTCTGTTTAAGGTCTCCAGGTAGTCCTTAGTTCAGAGAACTCTTTGTTAAGTTCTCAATCGTGTCATTTTTCAATTTTGTTTAAGGTTTCCAGGTATTCCTTAGTCAATCAGAGAACTCTTTGTTAAGTTCTCAATCCTGTCAATCAGGGAACTCTTTGTTAAGTTCCCAATCATGTCATTTCAATTCTGTTTAAGGTTTCCAGGTATTCCTTAGTTTTCAGAGAACTCTTTGTTAAGTTCTCAATCATGTCAATCAGAGAACTCTTTGTTAAGTTCTCAATCGTGCAGTCTTTCAATTCTATTTAAGGTTTCCAGGTATTCCTTAGTTCAGAGAACTCTTTGTTAAGTTCTCAGTCATGTCAATTTTTCAATTTTGTGTAAGGTTTCCAGGTATTCCTTAGTTATCAGAGAACTCTTTGTTAAGTTCTCAGTCATGCCAATTTTTCAATTTTGGTTGTTTTTCTTTTCGCTTGAGAAGTTCGTTTCTCTTCTCTTAGCATTTTCGTTAAAATTGTTGTCAAAGTCATTTCGGTGACACGGTTATCCCCAGTGTTGTTAAAATCTCCTAGCTTTTGTGTTAAAGCATTCCGTTAATGCTTAGCAAGTTTTCTCTTCAAGCGTTTTTCTTGGCTCCGTAGTCAAGATATGTTATCTGTTTTCTTTTGTGGCATTGGTTTCCCGCGTCGGGCAAATTTTTGGGGTTCTCTAGTATTCAATCCTCTTCCACCTTGAACGTTCGAAAATTGTCAATCTTTCTCACTTACCAGGTCTAAGATGATTGAATAGGGGCAACTGTCGCACCGCAAAATTTACCCTCCTTATCATATTTTCTTGGAACATATTCATGCTTAGTTCATTGTTTCAACCGGAATTAACTCAAACTTTGGTTCAAAATGCATTCGAATATTGCGTGACGGAAAATTCGAGTTCATTCGAAACTTTGTGAAGTTGAAAGAATTTATTTCGTGTTAATCTGAATTTACCAAATGCAAAAGTGGTTCGAGAGATTTAAGGCGAATAATTTGCTCGGGATGCAAGTTTGGACTCAAGGAGGAATAACACAAGATAGATTTGTCGGATTTTTAACATCTTGATAGCAACTCAAATGTTCCAGATTAAATTCAGATTCTAAGTCTTAAATTATTGTATCAACAATGATGAATTGAATTTTAAACACCATCCAAATGCAAGTTTCACATCATTTCAAATATTCAAGAATAACTTCATTCTGGTTCGTTTAGAATTTCGAAATGGGGATGGAATAATGCCATTTGTTCTATGGAAGTTTATTGTAAAAGAAATTTGTTCTTACAAATACCATGGCGAGAGATTTAAGGTGCAAGGGAAATATTGTTCATTCAACATTCAAATTCTATTCAAATTTCAAAAGAACAATCCAAGATTGTTACAAGCAATAATAGAATTACTCAATATCTCTTCAAACTCAAATGGTTTACATTGGTATCAATTCCAAACTACAAGATTTGTTGTTACAAATTCATGATGTTTCATCTTAAACGTACAAGTCCTAAAACTATTATCGACATTGGCAATTTGAATTTCGAATTTCATTCATTCAAGTCTTATGTTGAATATTACAAAGAAAGGATTTGTTACAGGCATGTTCTTAGTTGGCAAGGTTCTACAAAAGCAATTCTACATCCCATAATGCTAAGTCCTACAAGTTTCTAAAGGTTTCATAATGCTACGATCTCCGAAGTGTTTCAAACTTTTTGTCATCCTCCGAAGCTTTTCTTCACGAATGGTCGTTACTCTCCATCTTCCCCTTGCCTTGTCATCCTCATCATCATTGTACATGAAAATTAAACCAAGAAACTTTGTTAGAAGCATAAACATAATTGAAACATAAACAAAATGCGGGAAAAGATTATGTTTTTGTCAAACATCATCACTAGGCGTTTGGCGGGAATCAGGTTTTTGCTAAAAGCCTCAGAATCTCGAAGATTAATCATTGGCAGAATTACTTGTTCGCAAATCACGGGCTGACCCGGTTCACGAACAAGCACGCGACAGGCTGCAACGATAAGAGGCAACAAATCTAATTCTGGGCTGCAAGAGAATAAAGCAACATTTTAATTCCGACAAGCATACAACAACGACAATTTTAATCCGGGCTGCAAGAAATATAGCGACATTTTAATTCCGACAAGCAGTACAGGCAACAAGCATACAAGAGGCAACAAGGCAGCAAGTATTGTATCAGTTCACAGTTTAATATCTAAGGCAGCACTCAAGGTTATAAAAAGCAGGGACAATTGAGAAAGTAAGAGGGAAAAAAAGCAACAAACAGCCAGCAAGCATGTAATGATCAAGACAATGATGTAAGTACATTGAGCCAAAGGTACAAATGATCATCACATTCAATATCCCAAGCATCCGAATACAAAAGTACAAGTCATGAGTATGGCGGTTGAGAAGAAGATAAGCCACCAAAATCGAACTCGGGCGGAAAAAGTTCATCATGACATAATGGACAGAGGGAGGGGATAAGCTAAGACAAGTGGTGTATCTGTTCAGATATAAAGAAAATCACCAGAACATAGAAGTGGAGAGAGTTCATTTTTCCAGAAAAAAAGTAGTGTCAAGAACTCACAAAAATCAAAAATCAAGTGCAGGATTCTGTTCTTACATTAAAAACCAAACTCAGACAGTTCAAAAGTTCAGTTCAAAAACTCAAGCCATCCCAGAACTCAAACCAAGACAGTTCAAAAACTCAAGCCATCCCAGAACTCGAACCAACATTAACACAAAACAAAAACAGAACACAAGGATAACAGCAAGTTATATACATCATCTTCCCTATCCAAACACCTTCAGACTATCTATTTTTCAGAAATCAAGTTCTGATCAGAGAGAGACAAAGAGTTGGAGTATTCCGATTCAAAGAGAAAGAGGGTCAGTTATAGAAAGATCTCACCGAAATAACCACTGCCGTCGCGTCTCCAAGGCTCAGAGTTCGCCATCATCGCCGGAATCGCGTGGAGGTAGGGTTTCAAAACCCTTTCAGTTTTCCCAATCTGTCAAGCAAACCGAACCAAAATCAGAAATCGCACATCAAACAATCGAAATCGAAACTAGCATGCAAACCGAATCGCGGCCGTGAGAAAGAAGAGAACAGGATCGCGATCGAGAGAATGAGGGCAGCGATCGCGACGTGAGAGAGGACGACAATCGTGGTCGCGGAGAGGGTTCCGATGAGAACGATCGTGACATGAGACGGTGAGAGAGCGGCGTCGATGAGGGTTCCGGCGAGGGATCGGAGAAGACGATGAGGGACAGCGAGAGAACCAGAGAAAAACCCAGAAAACACGTGAAAGAGTGAGATGAGAGTGAGCTTTTGTCCTTGTGTTCTGCACTGTTGGAAAATTATTATATGTGTTTTAACTTATTTCTTTTTCTTTTCTTTTCTTGAATTAAAATATGAAAAAAAAACTTATTTTTCATTTTATTTGCAAAATCTGGTGGTGACAAGTGTCACCACCTCATTTTTTCTAAAAAAAGATCTTTTGTTTTTTTATTTTGATATTTTTAGTTAATTTACTAAAAAATGTTAATTAGAAGAGGGAAGATCTGACGCACCCAAATCGCCAGCAATATGACGTTTTTGCGGAGTATTCAAGTTCAGATGGTTTTCTTTCCACACCGTCCAAAGTCACGGCAATACAGGCTATTTATGAACTTTTTCTATTTCAATTAATTATTTTTGTCGTAAATAATATTCTTGTTGCGATGTAATAAATAATTGTTGGATCTGATAGTTTTTGTTTGATGACTTATCGATTAAACTATTAGCCGATTTTTCATCAAACAGAAAAAATCATCTCTAATAATTATTTAAATTTCCGATTGTATTGTATGGTATTTTGCCTGTTTATTTACTCATTCAGTATTTATTCACCAATGTACACTGTGCACACAATCAAAATTAAAATCAATTCGACTTCATCTTGATTGGCTCATACGCCGATTTCTTAAAGGGTCTCATGGTTGGGGATGGGCATGGCCATCCTCACGAGATTGGTTTAAAGCCCTTGTTGCTTTAACCGATCATAACCCGAAAATAACATTGGTCTATATACCAATCACTATGCACCAGGGTCTCATGGTTGGGGATAGGAGCACCTATCCTCACGAGGTTAATTGAGTCCATATACTTGATTAACCATAACCCGCTTCCATTTCATCTCAGAACGCGTATCAGAATACCTTCACAATTAAATTTCAAACCTCGATCCAACGTCGAGTGCATTTTCAAAACCTTTTTCATAATAAATACAAGTTTATAAGTCGTTGGACGCTAGACCAATTGCTTAAAAACTTGTCCCAAATGAACTTTCAGTCTTTAAGTCGCCGAACGCTAGCCGGTTGCTTAAAGACTTCTAATTAACCTGAGATTTGTTTCACTTCTTTTTCTTAAGAAGACCTCTTGGCTCATAGGCCGATTTCTTAAAGGGTTTCGTAGTCGAGGATGGGCAGGGCCATCCTCACGAGGTTAATTAAAGCCCTTGTTGCTTTAGTTAATCTTAACCCGAATCATTCTTTCTCTTTCGGTCCGTTACCAAACCTCATCCAAAACACTTTCATAATTACAATTCCAAACCTCGACCCAATGTCGAGTGTCTTTTCAAAAGATTCTTTTTCATAATAAAATACAAGTTTTTTAGTCGTTAGACGATAGCCACATTGCTAAAAAACTTGTCTCCTAAATGAACTTTCAGTCTTTAAGTCATTGGACGCTAGACCAGTTGCTTAAAGACATCTAAATAACGTGAAACTCGTTTCACCTCATAAGAAAACTTTTGGGTGATAGACGACTTGTGCGAACTTTCGTTCCTCGGGTTTCTAGTATTTTAATTGTGAGACGCTAGCCTCGTTGTTCGGTACTTTTTCATCCACCTAAAAACAATTCAACTCACTCAAAACCCTTTTATCGCTCATACGCGATCATAAAACTCTTTTGACAAAGGTGTGCAATAGTCGTTTCAAATACGGCGAGGACTTAAGCTTTTCAAACAAACAAAACAAGTCCTAGCTCAAAGCATTTGAAACGTCTAAGCGCACGATTTTTCGGATAAAATCAATACAACCAATTAAAGCCTTTTTAAGAGGAACTACAGAGTTTTGACTTTCCCATTGCACAAGGGAATATGTAGGCACACGGTTCTGAAACCGTGCCAAACTCAAAATAGTAATAAACAAATTCTTTTTCTTTTGGGTATCCATAACTTAGTAAACACACACACAAACGCGTAGAATTAAATGGGTCCCATCGAGTACGATGGATGTAAGGGGTGCTAATACCTTCCCCTTACATAACCGACTCCCGATCCCACTTTTTGGTCGCGTAGACCGCCTTATCCGCTCGTTTGGGGTTTTATCTATATTTCCCCGTTCTTTTCAGAACGAATAAAATTAGGTGGCGATTTCACCGTTTTCGAGAATTAAAAAGATTTTTGAAAATCGAGTTGCTTCACCTTAGTATTTAATTTTTCCTTTTTTATTATTTATATTATTACCAGTGTCATTATTATGGTCATTACTAAAATACTTCTGAAATTCCTGACAGCAGATACGTGATGTCACAGAGAATGTTATGACACACTATCTGACACTCTGTTAACAATTCACACACTAAATATAAACAGCAGTAAAGAACACAATAAGTTGTTTACCCAGTTCGGTTCAACCAACCTACATCTGGGGGCTACCAAGCCAGGGAGGAAATTCACTATTAGTAGAATTAATTCAGGAATAAACTCACCAGTTTATCTCCTTCACTTAAAACCTACCCAATGCAACTTTAACCTAAGTCCTACTTAGATCCGAGTTCCTACTCACTCCCCTCAATCACGGTGATATCAACCTATTGTCTAATTGAATTGTGAAGACACACTTCAATAAAATATCTTGATCTCGCTTCAAAGCTTTCAATCAAGAGACAAACACTCGTGCTTTAAAGCTTTGGTGATAAACTACCCTTACAAACAAATCCTAGTCCATGCACTATTTAATTGATAGTTGCTTGGCTCACAAAGATACTAAATTACAAATACCAAGCTGTTACTAATCCTAACGTACACAAATAACAATGCTATCTCTTCAACAAATTACGGGCGCAACACGGTTGTAAGGGTTGAATTCCTTTTATAGAAGCGATCCACGAAACTTGATTTTGGGCTTCCATAAAGATAGCTAGGGTTCACTTAATTTAATCCTAAAAACATGGTCTTTTCAACAACCAATTTAAGTCTAATTAAGATTAACCTAGCAGCCACGTGAGCATGCTTTCTAATAACAGAAGAACAATATTTAGCAGCTCAACAAACTTCCTAAAAAGTCTCAGGAAAAAGCAGTTACGTAGAGCGAGAATGTCACCGAATGTCATAACATACATTATGACATCGATATTTTAATTTCCAGCCTGACTTTAGCTTCGATTACGGTGTCTTTTAACATCCTTAGGAGGTAGGATTTATCTTTAATCTCTGAATGTCATGACATCTATCATGACATTGCTAAAGCCTAGTTTTACCAAAATTGATGCCAACTTAAAACACTAACAAACTCCCCCTTTGACACATTTTTGGCTAAAACTACTTAACCTATCAAAGTACCTATGCAGTAGAAGACAAACTAGTTCTAAGCTTAAATAAACTAGAACCTAGAGATAAGATAAATTCTACCCATACAAAAATCCCACAATTCCCACAATTGCCCACATACAAAATTTAAACAGACCATACAATTCCCCAAAATTCCCAGCCACTGTCCCATACAATTCCCCAAAATTCCCAGTCACTATCACACACAGTTGCTCATAGTTTCCCACAATGATTCTTCTCCCCCTTTTTAGCCATAAAGGGCCAAAGGAAACAATACAATTACCCCAAACTTTTAATCAAAAAGTACCAGTATAAAAGTACCAGCATAAATGTTTAAGGATTACACATCTGTCAACAAAAAGATTACAATTATCCAAAGATTAAACAAAATACAGAAGGCAAAAAGAAAATAAGAATAAGAGACAATTGACAGAATAAACTCAGAGGCAACAGGGGCAATTCAAGTGCTTTCTTCTCCAGAAGAAGCATTCTGAAAGGAAACATCTTCAGAATCATCTTCATCAGCATCTGCCACATGGACATCCTTATCACCAACAGCCTCATCAGCAGCTATCCCTTTATCCTCAACCTCTGTGTCCTGCTCCAGTTGAGTGATCAGCTCTTCAAGACTTTGTTTCCTTGCTTCAAGTTCCCTACAGGTCTCTTTCAGCACAGCAATGACTTCTCCCTTCTGAGACTTTGTCTTGATTTTTGATGTCTCAGCAGATGTCATGACAAAGTCAGGAACATGCTTCCCTTGAAATAGCTTGTAGTGGAAGCCAAGGGCAGAAGCTCTTTTACTCACTGTATCTCCATCAACCAGGATGTCAAGGTATTGATCAGTTATTATCCCACACAGTAGGGAGGGGAAGGCTATTGGTCCTTTGATAGCAAGGCTGTCAGCATGCTTGAGTGTCTGAGCAAAAATGTAGGATCCATAGTCAAATGTGGCCTGAGTGCCTACTGCATATATGAATCTTCGATCCATTAGAGATGGTGGATTTGTGATTGGTTGGGACCCGGTTTGCATAATTTTATGCGGGATGGCAAATTTGACACTCCCTTTAGAGGCCATTGTCCTACTTGTTTGGTAGTGATGGTTTGACAAATCTTGTTGTCAGTTTCCTCCAGCTCTGGCTGAGTATTAGCAGATCTACCCAGGAATCTGTTAATCACATTTGGAGAGAACTTGACTTTCCTCCCTCACATATCTGATTTGGTAGTCGGCGAGTTCCTATCCCCACGACCATTTGATGATTGACTATAAACTCTTTCACCAAACCTTCATACATTTGAGAGACTCTCCCTTCTTCATCCTGCCTCCTTAATCAGGTCAACAATTTCCTTGCATTCAAGAGCACTTTTGCTTAACTCTCTTTCCAGAGCCACTCTTTTTAAGCAGACATACTTCCATCTTCCAGCATTTTCAGGATGATGAAAGGAAATGTTATCAATGGCCACTTCAGGCACCTTGATCAGTTTCCCAAGAGCTTGCTTCTTTCTGGGATGAATGTCTATGACATTCTCTTCAACATCAAATTCAGAGTCTTGATCTGACTCTGATGATTCAGGCTCTTTCCTCTTTTTCACAATTGGTGTTCTCTTTGGTTTAGAGCCACCACCACCAGTTTTTACTCTACTTCTCCTTGTAGAGGGTCCACCCTTGTGATACTTCTCAGTCTTGCACATATCTTCAGTATCCTTCTCTTTAGCAGGGCTCTGTGAGGCTGCCTGTTTACCCTTCCTTTTCATTATTCTTTTTGCAATGCTTGGATTGACATTTGCAATAAGATCATTGTCTGAGGACACTTCATCTAAGTCAATGACTGGAGGTTCAGTTAAATGATCAGTTTCTTGGACTGGAGACTCATCCAAAATACTGTCAGAAATGTAGTCATCAGGGTCTTTTTCAGAGGCACACTTTGCTGGTGATTCTTCAAGAATGCTATCAGAAATATAGTCAGCATGGGCTTTTTCAGAGGCAAGTTTTGCTGGGGATTCTTCAAGGATACTATCAGAAATCACATCTTCTTTATCAGTAGGGGTTTCATTATAAACATCAATACGTTCTTCAGCGTTTTTAACTGAAGAGTCTTCATTATTCTTGGCATGGGAAGAATCATGATCACCAGATGTCACGAAATACTTAATGACATCTGGAACAACTGCTAAGCTAGGGCTAGCAGACTCACAGCTTAGAGGAATTGAAACCCCGGGAACAGATTGATCTTCGTTGAGGATCCTGGTTACCAATCTAGCAATGGCTATATGCACAGCCCTAGACCCCTCTGTGTTCACTATTTTTGGGGGAACAGAAGAGGATGGTACATAAGTCTTACCCGAGGGAGATGCTTGAGTCCTTCTTGCATTCCTTGTGCGCAAATTCTTGATCTTTTAGGTCGTAGCTATTGCAATGGTGTAACCCTCAGTGCTTCAGCTTGCATGGCTTCATTATTTGTCCCGACTTCAGCCATGGATGGAGAAAAAGCTCCTGTTTCTTGAGATGATGAGGAAGATGAAGACATTTTTCGCTGATGGTTTTTGGGAGGATGAAAGTGAGGATAGCAGAAAGTTTCAGAGTTTCTTTTGGAAGAAGAAAGGATGGTACTACTTTCAAAAGAAAAAACTATTATATGAGGATGTCTCTTCCTATTCTTGGACCTTTTGAAGTAAAGATGAAAATACCCAAATAACCCTCTTAAAAATAATTGAAGTAAATAATCCCTTTCACCCCTTGTTGTAGACACAGTTAATTGCTACAACTCCTCAAATTGCCAAATATCCAATTTGTCCCTTAAAGTCTTAAATTGATCACTCTCAAGAGCTTTAGTAGCAATATCACAATATAATGTCATGACATCCTGTATGACATTGTGGTCAGTCAGCATCTGCTTTATCCAGATCATCCTAAAGCAGTTTCTCTTTTCTGCTATGTATTTAACATAGTATAAAGCTACACAGATTTTTTTCTTACTGATCCAAGAGATAAGATTGCTTCTTGAGAAGAGACATCTGTCAACATGGCTTTTACACAAGCTTTGATCAACACTTTCTCCACTTGTTTTCTTGGACAACTTCAAATGTGGAGGGGTAAGAGTCCTAGTGTGGCTGCCATTACTCAGTCCAAGCTTCTTGACACAATTCCTTGCATACTTGCTCTGTGAAAGAAGTGTTGAGCCTTTCATCAATATGTCTGACATTTCTCCAGATACTATGTTATTAACATAGATGGAAGCCACCATGATCTTTTCTCCTCTGACAAAGAGGATTTCATTCAAGACTCCTCTCCTGTATCCTTTGACAGTAAGATACTTGGGTTATCCATTCATGCCAGATCCTAGTACTTTGCTTTAGTACTTTAGGAGCGGTCAGATGTCTAGACATTGAGTGTGACATTCTGATTTCCTGTCCAACCTTATACTTACCACATATTCTCCCTTTGTCTATGAAAGATCTTGGTATCCTTCTGACTCCCTCTATGGGACTTATCCTTCTCATTCCTTTGAGATATGGATGACCAGATACTTGTTGCCACAACTTTACTTCCTCTTCACCTGTGTCTGTAGAACTTGTAGAGGACAGAGTGGTGTTCTCAGATTCCCACATGTAGCAGTTGTCCTTTGATCTGACTCCTCTTATAATCACCACCTGTTCATCGTTGATTACAAGACATTCAACCTTAGTGAAGTTGACTGTGAATCCCATATCACATAGCTGACTTATGCTAATGAGATTTGCATTCAGACCTTTTACCAGCAGCACTCCATTTAGGTTTGGAACTCCAGACCAGTTTGAGTTTCCAACTCCTTTGATTTCTCCTTTAGCTCCATCTCCAAAAGTAACAAAGCTGGTAGAGTGATGCTTAACATCATTGAGAAGATTCCTGTCTCCAGTCATGTGCTTGGAACACCCACTGTCAAAGTACCAATCTTTCTTGGTAGACACTCTAAGAGAAGTGTTAGCTACCAGAGCAACAGTCTTCTTCTTCCACTGTTGAGTGTATGGTACCTTGTTGGTTTTAGGCTTCTCATAAGAACCTTGATTATGATATCCATGTAGCCTGTAGCAGAAAGATTTTATGTGACCAAACCTTCCACAATAATGACATCTCCATCTCTGAAACTTTTTGCTCATGTTTCTATGATTTTGATGTTGAACCCAATGTTGTGACATCTGTTTTGACATTGGTTTATTAGGTCTGTTCTTCCTTTTATTATTAACAAACTTCTTAGCCTCCACATATCCTGAGGCATACCTATTTCCTGTATTGTTGTGTGACATCTTCTTTGTCATAGACTTGCCAGGTTTGTTCCTCTCCTAGTTATTAGCAAATCTATTTGCAGCCACATACCCTGTGCCAGATACATTTCATGTTTTGTGTTGTGACAACTGTTTTGACATTGGTTTCCCATGTCTCTTCTTCTTAATGTCATCAACAGGATTCTTTTCAGCCACATATCCTAGACCGTGCTTATTTCCTGCACTTTGTCCAAGCTGAAGAATTTCTTCCAATTTATCAGTACCAGATGTCAGCATTTTGACTGACTTAGACATTTGATCAAGTTTGGAGTTCAGCATTATAATGTCACTATTGAGATGATTTATAGTGGTTGTGTTTTCCTTTTTCTCAGCCTCCAACTTCACATTCTCAGCTTTCAATTTCTCAATCAGCTTTTTCTGTTCCTCATTTTGCTGACATGCTTCACCATTTTTCATACACAACTTCCTGTAGGTTTCAGCAAGCTCTTCAAATGTCACTTCCTCATCACTAGAATCCATATCAGAATTATACACTCCAGAGAAGCGGACAAGTTTGGCACCTTCTTCCTCGATTCACTTCACGAATTATCATCGGACCAGTGATGACCATTCCTTTCTTTTGTTTCTTTAGAAAGGTGGGACATTCAGCTTTAATATGTCCAAATCCTTCACATCCATGACATTGGATTCCACTACCCTGACTTCCTTTTTCTTCTGACTTGGATCTTCTGCTGGAGTCATAAGATCTGCTGATGTCAGATGCAATGTCTTTGACATTTGACCTTGACTTTGGATCAATCCTCCTGATCAGTTTGTTGAACTGTCTTCCAAGCATGGCTATAGCTTCAGATATCTTCTCTTCATCTTCCACTTCGCATCCCTCTTCAGTATTGGATACAAGTGCTATGCTCTTGTTTTTCTTGTCAACAGTTTCACTGATTCCCATCTCAAAAGTCATAAGGGATCTAATAAGTTCTTCAACCTTCAAGGTGCTGATGTCTTGAGCCTCCTCTATTGCAGTGACTTTCATTGCAAATCTCTTAGGCAAGGATCTGAGAATCTTTCTCACCGCCTTCTCTTGACATCTTTTCACCAAGTGCTCCTGAGGTATTGGCAATTTCCAAAATATTCATGTGAAATTCATGAATAGTCTCATCTTCTTTCATCTTCAAATTCTCAAATTTGGTAGTGAGCATCTGAAGTCTTGACATCTTTACCTTGGATGTTCCCTCATGTGTAGTTTTGAGAGTGTCCCAAATATCCTTGGCCAGCTCACATTGATGGACCAGTCTGAAAATGTTTCTGTCAATACCATTGAACAGAGCATTTAATGCTTTAGAGTTCCCTAGTGCTATCTCCTCTTCCTCTTTGCTCCATTCCTCCTCAGGTTTCAAGACAGTAGTCCCATCTTTCCCAAGCTTGGTGGGATGTTTCCATCCTTTGTCAGCAGCTATCCAAGCTTTAATATCCATTGATCTTAGAAAGGCAATCATCACGAGGTTTCCGGTACTCATAATTAGACCCATCCGAATAGGTGGTCTACCTCCAAATCCTCCTTCCTTATCCATTCGCGAAACTATTATCCTAGATCTCACCCGAAATAGCAGGTGGTGCACGCTCGATGCCAATTGAAATTCTGGCAGCGGATACGTGATGTCACGAGAATGTTATGACACACTATCGACACTCGTAACAATTCACACACTAAATATAAGCAATGAAGAACACAATAAGTTGTTTACCCAGTTCGGTTCAACCAACCTACATCTGGGGGGCTACCAAGCCAGGGAGGAAATCCACTATTAGTAGAATTAATTTAGGAATAAACTCACCAGTTTATCTCCTTCACTTAAAACCTACCCAATGCAACTTCAACCTAAGTCCTACTTAGATCTGAGTTCCTACTCACTCCCCCTCAATCACAGCAGTGATATCAACCTATTGTCTAATTGAATTGTGAAGACACACTTCAATAAAATATCTTGATCTCGCTTCAAAGCTTTCAATCAAGAGACAAACACTCGTGCTTTAAAGCTTTGAGTGATAAACTACCCTTACAAACAAATCCTAGTCCAATGTACTATTTAATTGATAATTGCTTGGCTCACAAGAGATACTAGAATTACAAATACCAACTGTTATTAATCCTAACAGTACACAAATAACAAGCTGCTATCTCTTCAACAAATTCTGGAGGCGCAACACAGTTGTAAGGGTTGAATTCCTTTTATAGAAGCAGTCTTGAAACTTCAGTTTTGGGCTTCCATAAAGATAGCTAGGGTTCACTTAATTTAATCCTAAAAACATGGTCTTTTCAACAACCAATTTAGGTCTAATTAAGATTAACCTAGCAGCCACGTGAGCATGCTTTCTAATAACAGAAGAACAATATTTAGCTCAACAAACTTTACGAAAAGTCTCGGAAAAAGCAGTTACGAGCAGAATGTCACCGAATGTCATAACATCATTATGACATCGATTCTCGAAATTTCCATAACTTTAGCTTCTAGTTACGAGTGTCTTTTAACATCCTTAGCGGTAGGATTTATCTTCAATCTCTGAATGTCATGACATCTATCCTGACATTGCTAAAGCCTAGTTTTACCAAAATTGATACCAACTGTTAGCTGAAGATTTTGATGTCTTGTGATTCGAAGAAGGATCATGGAGCTCGAGATGAGATGATGTTAAAGTATTCAAGGGAACATAGTGAATGTCATAGTTTGGAAAGAAAAGAGTTAGCCCTTGAATGGATGTATTGCGTTCCGGTGTCGAGCGGAAATAATGGTGATATGTGTAAAACAAGCTTCGATCGGGCAATAGAATTGTATCGGAGGAAATGGGTTCGAAATCAGTGAGTGATACATTTGAAATTCAAAACGCGAGCGGGATAAAAAGGAGTTGGAACGCGCGTTGAAGAAACGGTTCGAAAACGTGGAAGCAAGAGAAACATGGTGTGCTGCATGTTCTAAACGTGGCAAGATCTTATGGGTCAGACCGTTATGGTCGAATTAGTATAAATAGGAGTCTTAGTGTTAGGATTTTGTGTGTCATATCTATTGTACTAAAATTCAGTCACATTCAAAATACCACATGGCTAGGGAAACGAATGCACGAATGATGTACGTATGATTGCACCAAAGCTTTATTATCAAACTATGTATTTTTATCCTTCCAGTCTAACTTTATCTTGCATCAATGTCTTTTAAGTTTCTTTACTTTCAAAGTCATTTCATTTAAATGCTTTTTCTACCATCGCTGAAGTTCTTTACTTTTCCAAAAACTTTTACATTAATGTTGTTATTTCCCAGAAAGCTTTTATGCATTTTTTTACATTCCTGTCTTTTACATTTCGCGCAGTTACTTTGAAAATCTTTTACACTTTAAGAGTTTATTTAAATATTGATGCATTTATATACTTTCTTACCATTTCGAATTTGAATGTTCTTGTTCATTCGAACTAAATATACATCTACTTGATCATATCACTAAGTAATCGAAACGTATTTAAACCTGTACAAAACATCCAAAAGCAAGTCTTAAATACGGATCTCTATCTTAAGTTCATACCAACGGCCGATACCCCATAGGATCAATCTAGTCGATCATGCAAGTTACCAGAGGGATTGAATAACATAACAGTTATAACGCTTATTCAATAGTTTGGAAGACTAGCGGTTGTTTCACCAGAAATCACTGTGAACAAAATGGCACGCCCAGTGGGACAGAGTTTGGCCGTTATAAATTAAGAAAATTATAACCATAATTATTAAAAAAAATTCTTTCTGAGTAAACGAAGTTCATTGGTATATGAACCTTAAGAGTGGTAGAATAACTAATAGTAACCAACCCTTACCCAGAAGAAATCGAAATAATAGAATGTCTAATCCAAATAACCAACAAGGGGAACAAAATGCCCCATGGAGCAGCACTAATCGTCATTTTTGCAACGTCGATCCCGAATGCATCGGTTGCATCTTCGACTAGTAATATAGCCACAAATGGAACAAGTGGCATGTCAACAAACAATTCGATCTTGGGCAATACAGGAACCACTGGTTACCCTGGGGGACCCGTCCCACAACCAGGGACACAAGCCCATTTCGCCACCCCACTACAAACTAGACCATCTAGTTTCGAGGGTAATAGACCTAGAAACCCTTCTTATGGGATGCCATCATCTTTTATGGCAGGCTTGCAAACTTCGACGTCACATGCATCACCCCAATTAGGATCTGGATCTGGGGTTAATCAATTTCTTACGAATAACCAAGCTCTGGGGGGTTATAGTGCCTTACCCACCTTAACCACAGAAAACCAAATGGCTTTTAGGCAGTTGATGGATGATAGTAACCATAACATGATAGGAGTATTAGCGCAAACTATGCAAGAAATCTTTGCCCCAATAGTTCAGAACGTGACTGTAACGAATAAAGAAAATGCAAATAATATGAGTCGAATAGCAGATTTCTTTGCTCCCGAGATGAACAGTGTGGTTCGAGCGAGCACCTATCATCGAACAAGCCATTGATCCACCCTATAGGCCGTTAGAAAGAATTTGACACGAGGCAAGGGCACAAGAGGAAATGCCCGGTGATTGAGAAGAACCACTTGGGGAGTTGTAGAACCGTGGCGAGGATCGAAGATACGATGCTCGGTGATTCGAGAGGAACCACGAGGGAGTTGGGGAACCGGGGCCGACTCGAAGGTAAGAGGCCCCAGTTTCGAGAAGAACAACCTAGAGGAGTAGTTATGGTAGGTAGAAACCAAGATGTTGACGCGTGGTCCATAGAATTCAAATGATAATATCTTGGCGTAAAATAACCTAACCACCATGATAGAGAATAATGGCCCAAAACGGTATTATCTGGGATTAGGAGGCCAAATTATGCTTCTCCCATAGCGATTATGTGATGCATACGGACTTACCAAGGGGACACAAGATCCCTAAGTTTACAAAGTTCACGGAGATACCGACGAATCAACATTGAACACATAGCCGTATCTCATCAAGCGGAGACATAGCCAATAATGAGAACCTTAGGATTAAGTATTTCCGAGTTCCTCACGAAAAATGCTTTCACCGTTCACCACATTACCTCTGGATCCATAGATACCGCCCTTTTAGAAAGATTGTTCCATGAACAATTCTACATGGGGCAATCCAAAATAAGTATGAAAGAACTAGCTAGTGTTAAGAGGAAGTTTTGAACCCATAGACGAATACTTGAATAGGTTCGCACTATTGAAATCCGATGTTTCACAAGAGTCCCTAACATGAATTAGTCGAAATGGCTGGCCTTGACTATTCGATTCGAAGAAATTAGATACGCAATACTTGAGAGATATGGCTCGGTTGGGATAGGGTTCGACAAGTCGAAAGACTAAAGGCCGAGAAGGCCGGGCTTTCAAAAGTAATAAGAAAGAAAGAATTTCTATGTCGAAAGGGAAGTCGAAGACGTCCCGATTTCGAGGAGGTCAAGTGGACCTAGCAGAGTTAAACAGCCCCACCCTACTCTTGTAAAGTTAGTTCCCACAAAAGGGAAAGAAATTGTTGAAAATGAAAAACGACAAATTCCCAAAGAAGGTGTACACTTTGATGTGACGGTGTGATGAGATTTTGACCGCTTGTCAAAGATGGTCAACCGATTGTGCCATCGAATGTTAAAATACCTCCTTTAGATCAAAGAAAGAAAAGAGGATTTTGTAAATATCATAGTTTCTTAGGCCACAAAACCTCACGTGTTTTCTTTTCGTGGACTTGATTAAATGCAATCAAAGAAGACTAAAGTTTCCGATAAGCCAAAGATTAAGGTAGACGAGGATCCTCCGGATATTGCGACACCAACTACTCGAGCCCGCGGCATGGGAGAAATAAATATGGTGGAAACGGACCAAGGGGTCAATACATTGAAAGATGAAAACACCGAGAATGAGAGTTGGGGATGATCGAGTCAACAGTGGAGTCATCAAGACATCCACCAACAACCGGAGGCTTCACTAAGCCATAATCATTGGTTTCAAGGACATCCAGACTCGAGGGCCGGAGAGTCGTGACGAATTGGTACAAAGCATCAAGGTCCGAGGCGCCAATTAGAAAAGGTCCAAATTACAAAGCAACTTTCCCGAGAAAGAAATCGATACTTTGGGGAACCCGTGGAAGATTCGACTATCCGTAAAATATTATGCGCGAGAGTGCAAAATCCCAATCGAAGCCATCAAACCATCAGTTGGGAGACGAGGATACAAAAGATGGAGAGGTAGAAGGGCACAAGCCCAAAAGGAAGTTTGGGACACTGGGGAGCCTAGTGGCAAATTCGACTACCGGTGAAATACTACCCGAAAGTTCGAAAATACAACTCAAAGACATCGAACCGTCCTGGGAGATGATGAAAAGATGGAGAGTGGATGTTAATATGGTGGACGTGGAGAAACCTTGTTCGAGATGCAAGAAATGGAGAAATATCTTGAGAAAGAAAAATACAAAAGGGAGGAAGGATATGCCGCAGATACCGCTTTAAAAATTACCTCATGGTGTGCCACAAAGGAACGCCGAGATGATGCTTTGCCCGATGCGACATCATCCACGAGAGGATTGCAGAGTTCGAAAGGAGCCAAAGGGCTCGAATCGGCATCAATCCGCCAAGACAATCAATTGTTTAGATGTTATCCTCGACCGGAAGAGTGTGTTGAATTCTTAGTACGCCATAAAGGCAACGGCGTTTGATTGCCCAAGGTGTTCAAGACATATGACCAAAACATGGCGGGGCATTCAAACCATTCCTTCGCGCCATCCGGAATCACAAGGAGATGGGTCGAGGAGTCGCACCTCCACGACAATCATAATCAAAGAAAGCGATAGTCCTTACCCCAAAGGTGCTCAAGAGTAACATCTGAAATCCTATCAAGTACCAACCGATAGATGGTCGCACGTCAAAACCAATAAGGGAAAGATAATTGGAGAAGCAATGAGCGAAATGCGCGTCACGCCATGGTGTATGGAGACAGTTCAACAACAAAAGAAAAGAAGAGTCGAGGCTAGAAAACTATAAAGGAAGAATCCCATGTCAAGATCCCAATGGCGAAGGCAACAACGTGTTCGAAAGGTGAGAAGGAAATGTGGCGATTGAAGAGGTAGTTTCGACCAAGAAAGAGATGTCCAAAGACTAACAAACCAACCACAAGCAAGCAGCAAAATAAACCTCCGCTAGTAGGAGACTTTTGCGACACAAAACCGGATGAATCAAAAGAATATACTCCGTGCCCGAGGAAGATGAGGATATGTCGTGAGATAACTTCGAATCGAAGGAGAATCCTCACTCAACCTAAACGCAACGTGGTGTCATACTACCTTCCGAGTTCGAGCAAGAAACCGAAATCAAGAACAGGAAGAGGATGATACCATTGATATGATGAAACATAGGCCGTTGCTATTATGTCATGGATAATGGCGCCGGAAGAGCGTAATGCATTCTTCGAACACCCGAGCCAAGAATGAAGAATCATTTGAAGCCATTGTTCATTCGAGCAAAGGTTAATGCCGGTGTGAATAAGGTCCTGTGGATGGAGCGCAATGCTAATCTAATGCCTCATTTTATGTTAAAAAGTGGAATACAAGAAAATGATGTCAAACCGCATAACATGGTTCTATCAAATTATGAAGGAAAGTTGGTCAAACATTGGGAGTGGTGCAAGTGGAGTTAACCGTTGGTTCGAAAGCAGCCCACCATGTTCATGGTAATCGGCCAAGGCCAACTACAACCTTGTTAGGAAGAGAATGGATTCATGGCGTGAGGCGCTCCTTCACAATGCACCAAAGGTTAGTGCTATGGAGAGAAGATGGGATAGTGGAGAACATCGAGGCATCGAGTTACTTCATGACTACGCTAACCTAGTCAACAAAAGAAACTATGACAAGTATCTAGCACGAATAGCCCGTGTGCTCCAAACGAGGAGATGAACGGGCGCGCAATATTATATGACCCTTCGCCATGATGGCATGTATTGGGATAGAAAAATAATTAAAGGAGATGAAGGACTCAAGGTACTTGAGAAGACGGCAAGGGAATTCGATAACATGCTCATGACCGAGTCCTCCTTCTTTGAAAGGATTTCGCCTGGTCGGAAACAAATGGATAGCACGTGAAATAGACAGATAGTTGAAGAAAATAACATGAAAATTTGGTTCGAAAGACTCACCGCCAAGAAAATGAAATAGAACAAAGGCTAGATGCCATATATGATAGAACCCCGGCCGAGAAGGATCCTACAAACATAGGTGCTAAGATGTTGGCACAGGATCAACTCAAGAGGTAAATTTGGGGATGACAACACAAAAGAATAACCTATATAAGTGCGGGGGTCCAAGTCTCAAGCAAGAGGTGATCGAAATCCTCAAGCAAATAAAGATTGCTTCGCTGGGACTACGACGAAATGCCCGGTTTGAAAAGAGAGTTAGTAGAGCATGACTTCCAATTAAGGATGGCAAGAAGCCCATCAAGCAAACTCCTAGGAGGTTCGCGGCTCACGAAGATTAAAGCGAGGTCGAAGGTTGTGCAAGTTCATCGTAACCACAAGGTATGTCGAATGGTTAGCTAATATAGTGCCTTATTAAGAAAAATGGTTCCCGAGAATATGCATAGACTTTAGGGATTTAAATACGGCAACCCCAAAGACCAATACTCTATCGGTAGCGTAAATGTTAATAGACTCGCTGCGGGGTTCGAATACTTAAGCATGCTAGATGGATATTCGTTATAACCGTTTTTATTGTCAAGAGGATGTTGCCAAGACAAGATTTCGTTGTCCGGAGCCTTAGGCACCTATGAGTGGGTAGTGATGCCTTTTGGCTTGAAAATGTCAGCCACTTACCAACGAGCAATGGATTCCATTTTTCACGATTTTATTGAGACTTTTATGTGTGTATATTGATGACATAGTCATCAAGTCCTCTCTTCGAAACTCATCTCGCACTATCTCGAGCCAATCATTCGAAAGAATGAGAAAATATGGCTTGAAAATGAATCCCCTTAAATGTGCATTTTTTGTGCAGGTAGGAGACTTCCTGGGCTTTGTGGTTCATAAAAAAGGAATCGAAATCAACCAAAATAAGACAAAAGCCATCATGGAGACTAAAGCACCCACATCAAAAGAGAGAGTCTGCTGAAAGATAAATTTTCTTAGAAGATTCATCTCGAATCTAAGTGGAAAGACTCAAGCATTCTCTCCATTACTTCGCTTAAAACAAGGCCAAGCCTTCGAATGGAGTCAAGTACATCAGGAGGCCTTCGACGAAATTAAAAGATACCTCTCTCAACCTCCTATCTTGTCTCCACCTTCATGGGGAAAGCCCATGAGACTGTACATATCTGCTTCTGAATTTACTATAGGTAGTATGTTAGCACAAGAAGATAGTAATGGCATCGAAAGAGCTATATACTATTTAAGTAGGGTGCTAAATGATGCAGAAACTAGATATAGTAACATAGAAAAGTTATGCCTATGTTTATACTTTTCTTGTATGAAACTTAAATATTATATAAAGCCTGTTGATGTTTATGTCTCCTCTCATTTCGATGTTATCAAACACATGTCACAAAACCAATTATGCATAGTAGAGTGGGTAAATGGGCTTTAGCCCTAAATATTCTTTAACCTTCATGCCTTTGAGAGTGTGAAAGGCCAAGTAATTGCGATTTCATTGTGGATCACTCACCGTCGAAAAGACCATTATGGGTTATGTTGGGACGCAACCTTGGAAATTATACTTTGATGGTTCGACTCACAAAGAGGGTAGTGGTGTTGGAGTTCTTATAATTTCTCCTAAAGGAATTCCAACAAAATTCAAGTATAAATTGATGGCCTCGTTGCTCAAACAATGAAGTCAATAAGCTTATTGTTGGACTTGAAGCTTTGTTGGAATTGGGGCAACTAAAGTCGAAATTAAAGGTGACTCGAGTTAGTGGTCAAACAAATAACGAAGGAATATAAATGCATAAAGGAAAATTTGATGACATACTTCATAGCTAACAGATTGATCAAAAATTTCAATACATGAATATCCAACATATACCAAGAATAGAGAATCAAGAAGCAAATGACCTAGCACTTGGCTTCAAGTTATAAAGTCTCTACAAAAACTTTAAAGAGTTGATCGAAATAAGAGGTAGGGTTATGGCTACCGACTAACACCATCAGATTTAGAAAATATTAAGTTAGGTTGTGGTGGTAAAGATAGGTTCGAAGTGTTAGCCATAAACACCGTATCGATGCGATCACGAAGCCCAATTGTAAGCTATCTAAACGATCCAACCTTAAACGTAGATAGAAAAACGAAGTATAGAGCATTATCATATGTCCTTATGGGAAATGAATTGTTCAAAAAGACCCAAGAAGGTGTATTGCTCAAATGCCTAGGAGAAAGTGAGGCGATCTAGCATTATCAAGTTCATAATGGGGCATGTGGGTACATCAAGCGTGCCACAAGATGAAGTGGTTGTTATTTCGATATGGTATGTCGGCTAGCATGCTCAAAGATTGCATAGACTTCGCTAAAGGATGTGAAGAATGTCGAAACATGCAGGATTCAACATGCCCCGCGAGTGAGCGATTCGATCATTAAACCATGGCCCTTAGAGGATGGGCGTTAGATTTAATAGAGAAATCAATCCCCTCGCCTAAAGGTCAAGTATATCTTGGTGGAATAGATTATTTTACTAAGTGGATCGAGCGATACCACTAGTAGTCAGATCAAGAAGCTATTATTGAATTCATACGTAAACAAATAATCTATAGGTTCGGATTGCCGAAGCATAACTACGCACCAAGGGTCCAGATTCTTAGAAAGATGCAAGAGTTCGCTCAGGAGATGGGATTTAGACTATTGACATCAACACCATATTATGCTCAAGCAAATGGTCAGGTCGAAGCAGCCAACAAAGTAATAATTGGTTTGATCAAAAAACACATTGGTAAAAAGCCAAAGAATTGGCATAAAACTTTGGACCAAGTACTATGGGCCTGTAGAACATCTCCTAAAGAAGCTATCAATACTACACCTTTCCAACTAACATTTGGCCATGATGTAGTCTTGCCTGTAGAAGTTCATCTACAGTCAGTTTGAATCCAAAGACAACATGAACTCCCCTCGTCATTATATTGGGAGATGATGGTGAATGAGTTAGTTGAGTTAGACGTCGACTACATGCATTGGAAATCTAATGAGGCAAAAGGAAAGAGTGGCCAGGGCATATAACAAAAGAGTAAAAGGTAAGACATTCAACGTTAATGACTTAGTATGGAAAGTCATATTGCCCATGGACAAAAAGAATAAAGCATTGGGTAAATGGTCACCTCATTGGGAAGGCCCTTTTCGAATAGCAAAACGCTTTAACAATGCGTATGAAATAGAAGAATCGGATGATAAACGAATCCTAAAGGTAAATGGGAAGTATTTAAAAAGTATAAACCATACCGCAGGAGATTCAATACTAACGATGTAGTCACAATATTATAATGAAATGCCAAATGGTAACATAATTGCCAAAATGGCATTGTTCAAGCGCTAATAAACATTTAGTCAAAATACAAGAGTTACAAAATAATCAAGATTCAAAAATAGGGATTGTTCCTCACCGAAGATATTCTTGAAAGACTCAAGTCTTTGTTGGTAAAACGCTTGGCACCTTCGAGGATGGCAACTTCACCTTTGAGTTGCTCACCGCTGCTTCAAAAGGCCCTTGTTAAGAAGTTCTTCAAGCGATTCCCAAAGGTGTTGGACTCATAGGCAATTTGTTGCTGGCCTCTTTGATCTTAGCCTCAAGCTCTTGAACTGCTTTCTCCCGGAGGAGGATGGATCGAGATTGAAGCTCATAGTCCTAGCTTGCTTAATATGTGTGGCTTGCTCTTCACTTCTTTCAAAGCTTCAAGCATGTTCATAAGCGATTCATTGAAGCTCTTTTCTCTTGGACTTTATTTGCAGCAGATTCATCCTGGAGGAGGCATCCAGTCACATTATCCAACAAAGATAGAAGTTCGAACAGGATGGTACTAACTTCCAGAGAGCAGGTAGCAATGTCAACTTGGTTCAATAATCCCTTCATGATGAAACAGGCGGTACTATCTTGTTTAAGCACTTCAAATAGATCCACATCAAGGATTGTTTTTCTAATTCTATGAAGAAGTACAACCCTATCATCAGAGGGCATTGCATTAGAGGTCGAACCAGCACCAGTTGTAGAGAGTGGAACATCCCTTTGAGCCAACTTAGCCTTCATGTACCCAATAGGGTCATTTCTTTTCAAATTGGCTAATTCTTCTTCAGCTGTTTGGGGCTGATAAGACCCAGGAAGTTCCATACGTAATGGAGTAACATCCACTTCAAAGTCCATTGGCTCATTAGTACGAAGACCATCACCGTCATTATTGACGTTTCCATCATCTTGTTCATCATCAGTCAAATCCACCACCTCGATGTCATCATTTTGATCACCATCAGCATCAGACCCTGTCCTTTCGCTCGAAACTTCTTGAGCGTCTTCTCCTTCTTCATCCTCAGACCTTCCCTCGCTAGAATCTTCACTCTCTTGAGAGGCAGTGGTTTTGTCCTCTTCAGTTTGAGGTATTTGTTCACGCTCTTGAGAGATTCCTGGAGGGAATTTTGGGTGAAGTGCCTCGAGGCACTCATAGGCCTTCAGCATCATTTCATTGGTCTCCTTGAGAGGAGGCCTTGATCATCGTGTCGATCAAGCTCCATTGGGAGTGCCATGTTAGAAGAGCCTGCTTTGCAATCGGATTATTCAATCCCCATGAGGAGAAGAGTGAATTGGAACAAATGCTTGCAGAGGAGGAGTCGAAGTGGTTGGGATCTGGGTCGAATCATCCTACATAGATAAAGAAAGATTAGAAACTGATAACTAAGGTACGAATAATCATTTTAAGAATTCAGTAAATTCACCGTGGGTTATCCGTAGATATGTTATCGTTTATATGTTCCAACATTACGTTGGAGGTCGAAGGTGGAATTTTGGATTGGTGTGAGGAGCAACATCTCTTGAATCAAGTCCGAGACGCCGATATCCTTTGGTACGCTTTTGTTTCTTTCTTCTTCAAAGTTGGAGAACTTTCTCCACTTTGAGAGTCCTCCCAATGGTGCTAGTTTTTCTTTTTGGAGTGGTTGGAGGAAGTTTACTCGTCCGAAATGGTACAAAACGCAAATTTAGACTTAAGTTACGTAAAAATCGACCTATTTCAAATACCAGGATAAGTTGTTTACCTTCGGAATCTGAACAGTTGTTGTGGGTGGTGTGATTTGAGTAGTTGTTGGAGTGGGTGCAGCGGTGTTTGTTGTTGTAGTTGCAGGATTGATTGTTGGAGTCACTTCAGGTACACCATCATTTGTCTCGTGGGATTGTTGAGAACTGTTTCCTTCCCTGGTCTTCGATGCGGTAGTCTTGATCCTGAGGGCTGGAAATCGAAGCAATTAAAACGAAAAGTTAAGACAAAGAAAGTAATAAATATTTGGGATTTCCCAATCATTCGCACCTGCGCCCTCATTCGAAAGAATCGACATGGCGGAAAGGTCATAGCGAAGATGTCCTGGGAAATTATGAAGCCAGTATCGAGCCCATGTCACAGTCTCAGATGGCTTTGGTTTCTTGTGGGATTTATATTTGAGCATCTCGCTGCAAATTAACCACCAAGGATATGGAGGAAACCAAGCCAGAGCCAATTCTGAAGTAGGTAGTTTTGGAAACCTAGGTGGATGCATTTCGAGTGCCAACCTATACCTATCTTCAGGTGACAACCCTGAAGGAAGTTTGAACTTAGAAATTTTTTCTTTAAATTTTTCCTTCAAGGTTTGAGCTGCTCGATATACAAGGGTTCAGAGCGTGGGATCATAAGTAGTTTCAAGTAAGTCCGAAAAGCTTTAATCTCTTGAGCGTGGGTCAACATACCTTTCTTTTATGTACCGCACATCGAACGCAGCAATCGGTTTAGCTTGAATGGTAAGAGTGTCAAACATATAAGATTGATAGAATTTAATCCACCAATCTAGAAAACTCTTTGAAGAAAAGGGAGGTTCGAAAGGGATTAAGTCAATCGGAACTCTTGATATTGTTCTTGTTGAAGCTTGGCATCTCCGGCTTTAAAAGTTCGACCGAGGTAATGGCGCTTTGAGTTTGGAACAAGGGTTCGGTATTAATTGACACAAACCAAATTGTCTCAAACGGGTTAGGTTGATAGGCAAATAAGAGGATCCGGTTCTTGGTCGGAGTAATTCTTGAGGAGATTAGTCTTGGCAATAAAAAGGCCTTCCAGATATCTTGGATTTCCTTGCATTTAGCAGCCTCCGAAAGAGACATAGTGAACCATGATGGTCCATGAGTCCTCGAAGCAAAAGGCGCCATGGTTTCTTCAAATTTATGCTGCTTGGAGAGAAGCATAATGTATTGTGAAAATGAAACCTGGAAATCGGCCTTGTCATCACTAGGAGTCAGTCTCCTCAGTCTCGTGCCCTCAACGTTTCGATCAACTATCTCTGGATCTTGCTCATTAATAGTATCTGCAGTGGAGAGCGAAGACTCGAACATAGCATTTAGCCATAACTGGAGCAACCAGAAGGGACCAGCTAACAAGATGTTCTTGGAAGTATGAGATTTCAAGCTCGAAACAACTGATCTCAGACTCTCATAAAGGTCAACTAGCAGAAGTTCACTTAAGTTAATCCTCCTGTTTTCATGCAAATCTCTTGCTAGAGGAATGAACCTACTAGCTACCAAGTGACCCTAAAACATATCTTGATAGCCAAAGAGTAAGGAAGGCAATGTGTTCAACATCGAGACACTATCACCTTATGGTAATGACTAATGAATTTGGAGAAGTGGCTAGTTTGATATCGAAATCAATAATACTTGAATGTTCCTCAAGATCGAACATATGTTTCGGTTTTAGTCCTGATGGCATCAAAGAACGTGGTGTGATCATCCCGGGAGGTGGAAGGTATTATAGGTGCTATCCCAAAAATACAGGATGCGAATAACAGAGGATGTATGTGAAGCCCGGTTTGATAATTTCAAGAGATTATAGATACCTAATTCCTCCCATCGATGTGACTTCTTAACTTCCACTTTGGCGAACCATTCGATATGCTACATCGCATTGGACAGATCGAAATGGTTTAAAGTTGTTTTTACATAGTCCGTAATGAAAGGATCTTTTGGGGTAGTCATAGGAGTTTCTACGTCCTTTGAGCAACAGGATCATTGACATTATCGGTTCTACCCTAGGGTTTTCCATTGTATTGAATAAAGGTTTGAAATCATAACAAACAGAAATATGGTTCGTGTGTCCTTAAGAATCTCAAAACCGTGAGAGGACCCATTAGGGCAAATCTCTTTCGTGCGTTAGTAGGGATTAATACCGAGAGGAGTATAAGAGCTCTCTTTGGAGATTCCACGGGTATAAGTACAGTTGACCTTGGTGAATACCAATCTTGCTTTCCAAAACCGTGTTCTTATTCTTCTTCTTAGAAATCTTTTTACCGGGTGTTGATGAAGACATTGTTGGGGTTTGATTAAAGAAATTAGGTTCTTTACGAGAAAGAGAGGAAAAAGAAGATTCAGAGTGTGAAAAAGTGAAAAGACTGAAGTGTGTTTGGTTTTATAGTGAGGAAGTGGAAACACTCATCAACTAATGCTAAGTTACGTGGGGGACGTGGGTTGGATGCACGATGAGGTGGCGTGAAGTTAGTCTTGGTAATCAGCGTGATTAAGGGTGATCATTGCTTTTAATAAATGCACCATACCGTGGTTACTGTGTAAAAGCGGTTCGAAAACCCAGGGGTCATCGTGATTGACATGATGGGATTCTTGTATAGGGTCATAATTACTCAGGGTCACATCAAAATCTTGTGGATATATTTAAAATAAGTATTTCTTAAAAAGGGATTCGAAATACATATTTTAAAGGGGCATTTTGTTAGCTGAAGATTTTGATGTCTTGTGATTCGAAGAAGGATCATGGAGCTCGAGATGAGATGATGTTAAAGTATTCAAGGGAACATAGTGAATGTCATAGTTTGGAAAGAAAAGAGTTAGCCCTTCGAATGGATGTATTGCGTTCCAGAGTGTCGAACGGAAATAATGGTGATATGTGTAAAACAAGCTTCGATCGGGCAATAGAATTGTATCAGAGGAAATGGGTTCGAAATCGAAGTGAGTGATACATTTGAAATTCAAAACGCGAGCGGGATAAAAAGGAGTTGGAACGCGCGTTGAAGAAACGGTTTGAAAACGTGGAAGCAAGAGAAGCATGGTGTGCTGCATGTTCTAAACGTGGCAAGATCTTATGGGTCAGACCGTTATGGTCGAATTAGTATAAATAGGAGTCTTAGTGTTAGGATTTTGTGTGTCATATCTATTGTACTAAAATTCAGTCACATTCAAAATACCACATGGCTAGGGAAACGAATGCACGAATGATGTACGTATGATTGCACCAAAGCTTTATTATCAAACTATGTATTTTTATCCTTCCAGTCTAACTTTATCTTGCATCAATGTCTTTTAAGTTTCTTTACTTTCAAAGTCATTTCATTTAAATGCTTTTTCTACCATCGCTGAAGTTCTTTACTTTTCCAAAAACTTTTACATTAATGTTGTTATTTCCCAGAAAGCTTTTATGCATTTTTTTACATTCCTGTCTTTTACATTTCGCGCAGTTACTTTGAAAATCTTTTACACTTTAAGAGTTTATTTAAATATTGCTGCATTTATATACTTTCTTACCATTTTGAATTTGAATGTTCTTGTTCGTTCGAACTAAATATACATCTACTTGATCATATCACTAAGTAATCGAAACGTATTTAAACCTGTACAAAACATCCAAAAGCAAGTCTTAAATACGGATCTCTATCTTAAGTTCATACCAACGGCCGATACCCCATAGGATCAATCTAGTCGATCCTGCAAGTTACTAGAGGGATTGAATAACATAACAGTTATAACGCTTATTCAATAGTTTGGAAGACTAGCGGTTGTTTCACCAGAAATCACTGTGAACACCAACTTAAAACACTAACAACTTCAATTTCATTATTTATTTAGATGAACAATTGCTAAATTTTAACCAAATCATCCAAGTTGTCCAAGATCAAAAAGGGGGTGTATTTTTTTTGTATGGTTACGGTGGTACCGAAAAAACGTTTATGTGGAATACATTGTCAGCAGCTTTACGTTCAAATCGTGATATTTTTTGAATGTTGCATCAAGTGTTATAGCAAGTTTACTTCTACCTGGTGGGAGAACCGCCCATTCAAGATTTAAAATACATGTTCCATGCACAGAAACTTCTATTTGTAACATTGCCAAAAAAGATGATTTGGCGGGATTGTTGCGGGTTATTAAGTTAATTATATGGGATGAGGCTCCAATGGCCAACAAATGGTGTTTTGAATCCCTTGACAAGTCTTTGAAAGATATCATGGGTACAAATGGTGAACCTTGTGACCAAATTTTTGGAGGGAAGGTTGTCGTATTTGGTGGTGATTTTAGACAAATACTACCCGTTGTTCCAAGAGGCACCCGACCAGACATTGTTTATTCCACAATAAATGCGTCTTATATTTGGGAACATTGAAAGGTCCTAACACTTACAAAAAAACATGTGTTTGGTGTCAGGATCGAATTCAAACAATGCTGAAGAGATTGAAAGTTTCTCTAAATGGATTTTAGATGTCGAAGATGGAAAAATTTCGGAACCAAATGATGGATACGCAAACATTACTATTCCATACGAGTTTCTTTTAACCGATTTTGTAGATCCAATTGAGAGCATTGTTACAAGTACATATCCAAATCTTCTTCAACATTTCACAAGTCCTGAATTCCTACAGAGTAGAGCTATTTTAGCCTCAACCATTGAAGTTGTGGATGAAATCAATGATTTTGTTACTAATCTTCTTCCAGGTAATTTTACTTCTCAGTTTGTTCAACATCATATTTGACTATTATGTTTATTTTGTGAATCTATAACAATATTTTTTTAGGTGATGCAAAAGAGTTATTGAGTAGCGATTCTGTTGAAAAATCTGAATCAAATGACAATGAGGCTTTCGAGCATTTGACTCCTGAATTTTTAAGTTGTCTAAAAACATCTGGTTTACCTAACCATAGCTTGAAATTGAAGATTGACACAACTATAATGTTGATAAGATATTTGGATTAATCTGAAGGACTATGCAATGGTACAAGATTAATTGTAACAAGGCTAACAAATCATGTCATTGAGGCAAAGATTATTTCAGGTACCCATGTTGGAAACACAATTTACATTCCACGAATGTCATTGTCTCCATCACAATCTCCTTGGCCATTCAAACTTATTCGAAGACAATTCCCCATTATTGTGTCATTTGCAATGACAATAAATAAATCTCAAGGTCAATCATTAGACTATGTAGGTTTATATTTTCCAAAAGAAGTCTTCAGTCATGGACAACTTTATGTTGCAATGTCCAGAGACAAAAGAAAGTCAAGTTTACAGATGTTAATTCATGACAAAGAGAAATTGTCATTAAGTGAAACAACAAATGTGGTTTTCAAAGAAGTATTCCACAATATTGTTTAGGTCATTTCTTTATAATTATTATACATATATTGAATTTTTTACATTTGTTCATGTTTCACAATAATCATCCTAACTATATTTGTTTTTTTCTACAACCAATATCTTATACTACTACACTATAAATGAACTATCAATACAACACTCTTAGGTTTCATCGTATCAGTTACTAAGGTATGTTAAACCACAACAATTAGTGTGATAAACAAACCATTTAGATTAATTAGTTACCTCATTATATTATAAAATAGACAATCATTGTATAATTATGTTTTGACCATTAAATTACTATTCATTTTAGATTTGTATCACATTCTTGAATTTATGGTGTCAACCTTTTTGGAGCTCCATTGAAGACACTGCTCTATCACAAAACTCATATTATTTTTTGTATTAATTTAGTATTTCATACTAAAATTAAACTTAAACTATTATCATATCTGCAGTATTTCCTACACCCTATCTCAAATTTTTTAATTCTACATGTGTCATCTATTTTAATTGTGTTACAACTACTTTCTCATATTAAGAATTTAATTACCCGTGCGGACACACAGGTCTTCTACTAGTTGAGACATCCATAATCTATATATAATCTATAGAAGAAAGGAAATTGTTGTGGAAAAATCAATTTTACCCTTATTTATATTGTTGACAAATCACTAATTTGAGGGCAAATTGTGCTTAACCTAACCAAATTTGAACCGAAAGTCAGGTTTGGTTGAGACTCAAACGATTAATTTTACAAATTAACACTGAAAGTATTATTATACAATATATTATTGTACTAACTGGTTGAATTCAAAAGAGTCATTTGGAAAAAAGATATGGACTTCTGGTTACTGTCACATAGCAGTAGCCTTTGAAACGTATTATTTTTCCCATAAAATTAATAGCTAATCGACAACCCTACTCACAACATAACCCTAATGTTTGATATTTTCTTCCTTTCTCTCTCCTCTCTCCCGCTGCACTTCCTCTTCTTCCTTCTTTTCTTTTTCTTTAAGCAATTTTTCATCAGATGCAATACTTGAATCCAAAAAAAACAATAGATGATTTGCAACATCAATTTTCAAATCGTGATGGTACTTGCAAGGTTCTTCTACACAAACCAAATCTTCTAACAACATATCCATATCTGCAATCAAAACCTCACTGATGAAACCCTAGCCAAACCCAAAATCTTTCACACATGCCAGATCTTGAATCCGGGTGAGTCAATATGTTTGTTTCTCTGTATTTTTCTTTTATGGATGTTTTGAAATTCAAGATTTTTCATTTTGTTGTTTATGGTTTTAGTAGTAATTGTTTTATGTAAATTATATTTACTGACAAAGTCAATTTTTTTCTTCATCCATGATTGTTACGTTTGTACTGATAATATGGAAGGCATTGATGTGCATCACCAACAATGAATCTCATGTTATTATGGCTTTCTTCTAGAAGTATAGAATTGAGATTCAAGTGAGTAAGTTAATCATATGTAATAACTTCAGTTTGAGTTATCTCAAGCTATGGAATATATGTTTTATGTTATCTTACTTCTATTTCAACTTATGTTCATACTATTTTCAATTATTTTGGATCTAAAAATGTTTTGTTTTGTTTTCATTGTTAGGCAAGTTCGGTAAGTTTGCAATACCAGAGTTTGTCTACTTGAAGCACATCACATATCAGATGCAGTTTGAACTCTGGTATTGTTATTCAAAATCAGAATATTCAGTTTGACCTCATTATGACCCCAATATTCGGTTTGGAATTTTACAAATTATAACATGATAAGTTTAGGCATTTTGATTTTAATGGTTCAGTTTATGTGTTTTGGTTTTATTGGCACTATTACGCAAAGTTCAACCAACAAATATTTTTTGCTATTTGTGGTTGGTGTAGTGCAGGTTTGCAATCTATCGCTAGAAAAAACATGTAAATATATGCTTGCCTTATTGTAGTTGTGTATTATTTAGTTAAATACAATTTTAAAATCTTTGATATGTTGTCATTACCTGATATAAGAACATACGAGATTTTGTAATATGTTGTCAATATGGATGCAAGGTTCTAATGAGAATTGATTTCGGTGTCCTGTTAAGTCAGTGATAAAAAAAATTGATTTTGATGATTTGTGTGTTGTGTTTGGCTTTGTTGCTGGTAGACATACATGAATGAATGCCTTATATTTGAGAGAATATTGTTTTGTGTTTATGTATTAATGATTGTTATTATTTATGGAATTTTGTCTCATAGTTTCTTATTTGTGGAGTTTTTGTAATACTGTGATGTAAACCTCTCTAAGCAAGTTGGTGATTAGGAGTTTATGTAACACCAACTCGCAATAATCCCATAGTTTCTTATTTGTGGAGTTTAATTCCCGATTAGCATCATCTGTCATTCGTTTCACTACAAGTTATCGGGGAACTGTCTTAATTTGACTTGTGTTTTTCGACACCCAGTAAGTTCTACATTACTGAAACTTTGAATATGTAGATTGGAATGACTAAAACTTTGATGTTAATTTTGACTTAATACTTGTATTTCAGGTAAATCTTCCAAAAGGATATGTGTATGTGTATTTCATGTTAATCTTATAAAATTCATATAGAAGTTTTCTAAATGTTGTGATTATTGTTTTTGTCCCATTTAGTTACAAGGTGTGTAGAGTTGGTAAAGCAACATTACTTGTGTTATTGAGCAGCACTACTTACACAATTGATGAGCAACACTACTTATCCAAAGTTTTATGGTAAACTATTGCAAACTTTGTTATATCACTATGCATTGAAAATTTGATGTACTGGATTATTATGTACATGGCCAAATTAAACATAAATATATAAAATAGTGTCCATATTAAATTCTACGCAGGCATAGATTTTAATGACAATTCAAGGAAAAGGACATGTGCTGGCCATTCATGTGTTTTTGTTGCTAGTAGTGTGACAATTGAGGCTACAAGTGTTTGTTGAATTTATTTATGATGAGGTTTTCTTATACATCTCTTAATTCCTCACACAATGGAGTCAACTTTGTGTATGCTTGTGGTATTTATTTTAATGGTCCACTTAATTATTCTAATATTCTTTTCTTGCTTTAGATACGATGTTTCTGCGTTATTTTGCGTATTAGATGAAATTCATTGCGTAGTCAAACTAAGGAGTGTGCATAACTGATAATGGATAACTTGGTATGTGTTTCACTTTTGGTAAAGTGTTAGCTTTATATTTATAAAACTATATCATTTTTTTGGTAATTGATGTTGTTGTATCCCTGTCCTAATGAACTACTGCTATAGTTTAGTGTGTCAAATATTGCATATAACTGCTATAAACAGTTGACATAAGAAAGGTTAGAAAGATTACGCTTTACTTGGGTTGAAAGATTAGGCTTCAATTCTCTAAATGTTTATATGTAGCGACTGGGATGTTCTTCATGAGGCTGATGCTAATAATGAAGAGGAGTTTTTACATATAAACCAATGTATCGATGATGTTATCCCATTCTTATAAGAATATTGGAGCAGTAACGGTATGTTTACGATGATTATGACGGTATATTACGAGTTCTCTTATATCAATTTATTTGATTGTTACAAGTTCTCAATGTTCTGTCACAAGTTTTCTTCTTAAAATTTAATGTTATATTTGCAGGCAATTGATACATTTCTTAACAATTTAGAAATTGGCGGAAAAACTATGAGTTGGTAAGCTCCTAAACTTGCATAGTTGTATCCTCAATATTTTGAAACAAACTGAGGAGTATGAATTCTATTGACAATACTTTTTTTCTTTTTGCTTAAGGTTGTCGACATAACACGGGATTGGAAAAATCAACCCTGTTGACCAAACCAATGATTGAGAAGAGATTTTTTGTTGGTTTTTGGTGAAAGAGAGTATGGTGTTACTGATATGCTTTATGTTGCAGCTAGGAGTAGGAATTCTGAGGTGTTGCATGATTTAGATGCTGCTATAGAGCAGTTAGAAATTTTGTCACAACAGTATGTAGAACTAGAAGCAAATTCTATCTTACTTTATGCTGCTGCAGTGTATTTTTTTAGGTGAAGCTTTGCTGCTAATAAACCTTAATTGTATCTCTAACATCATGCCTCATGTACTAATAATTGAGTGCAATGATTTTTAGGTGAAATTTTGATGTTTTCTATGTGTTCAAAACAAACTAATTTGAGGTTAAAAAAATGTGTAATTAATTGTTTTTTTAGTTAGGGTATACACTACTCAACAACACATTATTTAAATTGAGATTTGGGATCATGATGTCATTAATCTTTTTGGCAGTGAAGCGGTCAATTGTGAAAATGGACATAGGAATCATGACCTGCAAGCATAGAATTTTCACTTGCATTGCTGATATGAAAAATGATGTGTAAGTATGGTATTTAATACTATCTTAGTTTGATTTGAATATTAGTGTCAATTGCCGGTAAGTTGATAAGGTCATTTAACGTTTGTGTATCAGCAACAATTAATTGATGATGATTCTTTTTGCAGGATAAAATTGTTTAGTGGTTTAGAATAATGATTGTCGATTTTGAAAGGATAATTTATATATTATATATTTATATTCTTACTATAATCATCTTGATTTTAACAATGTTCCGGTTTTTCTTTTCAAATTAAGTATACACCATCTCAACCTACTGTGAACCAAATATTTTGCACATATGGAAAACAATTCTCAAACTATTTTCTTCATAACACCTTTATGCAAATTTTACAGCCCTGTTTCATAATTAAATTACTTGATTTTTTAGATAAAAGAAAGTGTCGATGACGTCAGTGTCAATGATGTGAATTCAATAGAAGACTATGATGAAGTTACGGTATAATTATTACATTTTTCTCTCTTTTTAGCTTTTTCCAGTGTTGATGAGAAAATTGCAACAGAAGACTGATTACCTACTTACGATGTATTTTTCTTTAATGTGTGCTTTCAAGAATTAGAAATGACATCAAAGCATAACCCCTTTAATGTGTGCTTTCAAGAATTAGAAATGACATCAAAGCATAACCCACAACTGGTGACACCAAATACAGTCTCAAAAAGGGTTACTCCTCATGGTATCAATGAATTAATAACTTTGGATGACTTATGCAAGGTAGAAAAGTCCTCCTGGTTTTGTAATTTGTGCTCCTTTTTTAGCACTTGTCTTGGATTTTGGGGTTAGAGAATCCGGGAATAATTCATCGACAACTTCATGATAAGAAGGAGTATGTTTGGTTGTACTGTCGGCTTGTGAGGTTTTCATCTTTTTTAGGGCACCTTTAGTTTTCACCGGTTGGGTCGGAGGCTTCAAATGGGTTGTTTCCAGAAATGCGACTTTTCTCAATTTTTCTTTAATGTGCAACTTTGTAGCATCGATCGCTTTTGAAAAACGATCTACTATGATTTCCAACTTGGTTGTGATGGTAATGTTGGAACTACCTCCTTTGTCGGCTCGTAATCATTGAAACGAAGCCTTTTCTAATGAGTGCATATCTCATCCATTCAAATAGGGGAATTTAGTTTCGTTTTTTTTGAAATAATACAAGCACATGGAATTCCATAAGTTGCACATATCGTACACCCACATTTCACACTATCGTGACCCGTTGTTTCCGCTTGTTTTGCTTTGTAAAAAATAAAATTCAATCCCGCTCGGGATATATTATGAACCAACTGTGCATAAAGAGTCTTGTCTTTGAACCGGTGTTCCAATACAATTTTGCTCCTACCAAATGTTGTTTGAATTTCATTATGTTGGTTTATGAGCATTTGGTTCACAACATCCCAATCTCTACATAAGTCACACTTACTATTTCCCAACCACCTCTTCAAAGCCGCATGTTCGGATTCTACTCTATTAGTGGTTGTGTTCCCAAAATGTCTAACACGGTCTGTCCATGCTCACACCACTTTCTCTTTCAGTTGATCAAGAATAGTGGATTCAACATATTTCAATTTTTTTGGATATTCCACACACAAGTTTCTAAAGTGGATCATATTCACAATATACATCTCTTTAGTAGAATAATTAAGAATAACAGTCCATGCACTCATAATCTTCTCTACCACAACACCGGTTTTGACAATTTTCCCATCTTCGTCTTTCTTCTCTTTGGTGCCAACTGCTGGTTTTAGCCTTCCTCTCACATTTTTTGTGATGTGATACCGACATAGTAAAGCGGTTGGCAACGGAAACACGGTGGCAACCATATTCATAAGAGCTTTATCTCGATCAGTGACAATAACCAAAGGCATGCTATTTTGATCTTTCAACAATGTCTTACAAACACCCAATGCCCAAGTGACGTTGTCTTCCTTCTCTCATTCCATGAAACAAAAACCAACTGAAAGTGTCTTTTCCGTAGAGGTGACACCAACAATTTCAAGAAGCGGAAGCCTATATTTATTTGTTTTGTATGTCAAATCAATCATTAGAACCATTGGAAATGTATTGGACAAATCTATACTCGACGAATGTGTCCAAAATATATCACAGACACTTACATTGTCATCACAAACTCTATGTCTCGAAACATAGTTGTTATCGTCCAAACATTTCAATAAATGATGCATTTCGGACCTCGGATCCCTTTGAGTAACATGTTGTTTATATCGATAATTGTAAACCAATTTTATATTTGACACACATCCCGCTCTATTCCATTTCAAACTAGAAAGTATGTTTCTAGGCGCAACTTTGATCAACGACAATTCATAAACATATTTCTTCTCTTCTGTCTTAAGCCGACAAACAATAGGATGCCCGTGTAACTTGGTCTCCAACTCATGATTATGCATTCTGGACATCATAGTCAATAGCCATAAATTATCCACCCTACAATAACTGTGCAACTTGAACGAACATCCACATTTCCTCGAACCCGTGTCTTCGTGTTGTAACTTGCGGATTTTTGGAACATATGCTCAACTTCTCTCGTATGCCAAAATAACAAATGGTTGCCGATTACTACTCTCATTGTTGGACCTCGCAATCACAATGCCAAAACCAAGTTTGCTTGCTTCCATTCTAACATAATCAACCATTGGTTGACGAGTATTGAAAGTTTTTCCATTTGGAAATTGATTTTCATTATCGATCACAACTTCAATCATTTTATCTACTTCTTTTACCACAATCAACTTATCGTCTATGCTCACTTTGTCTGGAATCAGAACCTTCACAATAGCATTGACAATGTTGTCGGGGTGTACCATACCTAAAATATATAAAATATGCAAATTATGTTAAAACAAATTTCTGTTATTATGCATCAGGGAACATTTCGCAAGTTAACTTGCAAATTTTTTCTGGTGAACTTCGCAGGTTAACTTGCGAAGTGACGCTGTTTTATGCAACACTTAACAGCAACAATGCATCAAATGTAGGTTGAGGGGATGAAAGTTTACCTTAAATTGTAGCTTCCAATACTCACTTTTGTGACACCCCAAATAATTCAACTAGTAAATAACTAGAAATTTAATTATTAATTTAATTAAATGTTTAATTATTGGCATTTTTGAATTAATGGATTTAATTAATTAATTAAATAAATGGGAGTGTTGGGGGTGTGAAGTGGAATTGGGAGGTGTGTAGAGTAAAAGACTCTAATTTTACTAATTATGTTATTTTATTATTGGGAGTAATAAAAGGAATAAATAAAGGAAAGTGAGAAGAGAAATTAGAGTTTTTCATTCTACGTACTTTTGAGAAGAGAAGAGAAAGAGGAGAAAAGTCAAGGCGTCGGAAGTTCGAAGATTCATCGCAAGGTAAGGGGTGATTTGGTCTGATTATTATACCTTATAGGTTTTTATGATCAATAGAATGATTTGATCCGTTAGGAATCTCGAATTAGGATTCTAGGTTGTGCCCTAACGTTATGATCCGACGTAACAATTCAATTGGAATTGATAAGAACGATTAATTGTGTAGAATGATCGTAGGTTAATTAGAAAACATAATTTTGTGGTCAATTGGATGTGAAAATACATGAATTAATTCTATTATGGTGTAATATGGAGTTTGGTGATGAATGGTATTGATTGGGATTGCAAACAGTGAAGAATAAACTGGTTTTTAGGTGAAAAATGGCAGTATGGGTCGACACAAGAGACTATGTGTCGATGCAAGCAGCAAAAACTTAGAAAACCAGAGGCGTGGGAAACACTTGCATCGATACATAGAGTCATGCATCGACTCATAGGGCAAAATTTGAACTCTTGTATCGACACAAGAGAGCTATGTGTCGACTTAAGTAGCTTTTGTATCAACACAAGAAGGCTATGAGTCGATTCATACTGAAGGAACTTTGAAAAATGGAAAATTTATTACGTATGAGTCGACACATGCGTGTTTTGTGTCGACACAAACAAGTTTTGTATTGACACATGGGGTTTTGGATCGATACATATTGTGTCGAAACAGAAGGTGATTTTCTGAAAACGGTTTTTGTCATATCTTTTCGACCGTAACTCCGATTTAGGCATAGTTGGTATCATTGGAAAGTTTAGAATGAGTACTATCTATTAAAAACACTTTCAAAACCAGTAACTAAGATCTTGAAGGATTGTTTTAGCTTCCGCAGGAAGAATCCGTTGTAATTCGTGATTGTGCCATTAACTTTGAGTATACTTGCTGTATGTTAATTCAATATGTCGTAATTAACGTTATATGCTCATGACTTGTTGTTATCATGTGCTGTTGTTGGTGTTGGCTTTGTGTGGAATAATGTTGTGTGATCATATTCCGTATTTGGATTGTTGCATGCTTTTGATGTGCATGCATATGCATTCCGGTGATGGTTAATTCCCATTGTGTGGAATTGGACCTGCAGAGCCAATACCCGTACCCAGTGGATAGTGATGGTGAGGCTGGATTCTTGACCCAGTGGTGTATGGGCGAATCGTTGTTAGCTCTGTTTCCATGGTGTAAGCGGAATAGGGTGTGAATTTAGTTCACGTTTGGTATCATATGCATTGAGTCTGCATTGCATATGTAATTATAACATGTTAGGATGATTTTCAGTGTTATAATTGCATTGATTGTTATTATATGCATAATAAACTGTATGGAATGTAATTGTGGATTGGAATCTGAAAATACTAACAAGGGTGGAATAATGTATTTGATTGTTTTATTATTTTAAAGAAACGTATAATGCATTTTAATTGTTGATGAAATCTCACCCTTACTTTGATGATTTCAGATTGAAGTGATTAGCTGCTCAGGAATTGGTGAGGATGGCTTATAGAGTGTGCTATTTAGATAGTCCGCGTGTCAGTGTCATGCTCTGGTAGTTGTAACACTGGGGAACGATCGTTTTGGAATTTTAAGGATTAAACTTGTTTCTTTTGAGTTTATGTTTGGAATAACTATGAATTGTGTTTATTCCGGGTTTTATGTTATTTTCGCTGTGTAAAACATAAATGTTGGTTGAATCGTTTAATAAAGTTCTTCAGTAAATGCATCATTACTGTGGTGATGTTTTGTTATTTTGAATTTTTAAATTGTGATTCCCTTTCATTATGTTAAAACTCTGATTAATTATATAATACGCGGGGAAATTAGAAGGGGTGTTACAACTTTGCTAGGATCACACACTTGAAACTTGATTTGGATAAAAAAATTATATTGATTTTGGGTGTAGTTTGAAGGGTTTTTGTGTTATGGTGTTGTAGAAAATGAATGAAATAGGAAAAGAAGTGACCATGCAACACTTTAGTATACAAAGAGACATTTCGTAAGTTAACTTACGAAGGGCATTTTTTGTTTTTCTGGGGTGTGGGAGAAACCCACTAGGTGGGTGAAGAAATTTCCTTCTTTTAATATGACATGGTTATCAATAAGACTTAGAGTCATTTGGTTATGACCGACAAAGTCCAATTAGTTGCTAGGAATATGTTTGACATATCACCTCTATAAAGCAGAGGGACATGACAAGCTCACGATGGTATCTATCGTGTGACCTCGCCCTTTTTTCTTTTAGAATTTGATGTCTTACACGCGAGTTAGAGTGTTATTGAGGTGAAAATTTTGACACTTATTTAGTTTAAATTATGACTCAACGCTTTACAACCCCTTAAATATGAGGTTTGTAAGGGTGGAGTGGTTAAATAAGAGATGTAATGTAACAATTTGCAATTCCTCAATCACGAGGCATGTAAGGATAAAGTGATTAAGTAAGAGACATGTCAATCAAGCACAAAGCCAATAAGGGTGGAGTGGTTAAGCAAGAGACATGGCATAACAAAGTTTGTTGTTACATGTGATTGACGCATTTTTAAAGTCAAAATATTATGCAAGATGTCATGACATGTTGTTGAGATATATGGTCTCTATGCGCTTGAAACAAATTGCAAAGATGTGGTGCCAAATGTTCCACACATATTGAAATATTCTGCTCTAGAAACTGATGTGTAATTGCCATGATTTGTGCCATATTTGTTTCCTTATTTGTCTGCATGTTTATGCGCTTTTCGAAATTAGAAAAGAATTTCTAAAAATGATAAAAGATCTAATCCAAACCAGTTATTAAGAATTATTTTATAAAAGATTGAAAATCAAATTAAGTATATGTTTGGTTCCACTTCTACAAAAGCCAGAATCAATTATAGAGGTGTAGAATTGATTTTGGGTAATTTTGAGGTGTTTGTTTTATCAAAAGTAGAATTGATTCTGGCTCCAAAATTGATTCTACTTGAAGCTAGAATTTGTAGCCTCTGTCTCTAGAATTGATTTTGAATTTGTAGCACATTCGAATGGTTTTGAAAGTTATTGAATTTTAATGCTTTTGGTGACTTTAGTGCAAGTTTAAAGAAACACTATTATAGTTTAGTAACGATGGTTTGTACTCCATTATGGTTGTCGGCTATCTATTGACAAATTGAGGAATTGATCACCCTTAATCTCTTGTTGACAGTGGACGAAATCCTGTTGGATGGTATAGATGTATCTTACTATCTTAATGGAAGTAAAGCGATGTATGTTGTATCTATGAGATTGTCAAGATAATGTTGTGATGTTGTATGGTTAAGTATACGCGAGTAATAGTTGTTACTACCTTGTAGGTCGATGTTCCAAAGTAATATTGAAGCAGTGATGATTATGTAGCAAGAGTATTAACAGATTAGCATATGAATGGTGGGTTCAAACCATGTTGAGTTGTTGTTATATCCGAAGGGTAGTAGTTGAGGTGTTGCCAAACGCGACTTGGGAATCGAAGATGAGACGTGGGAGCGAAGTTGAAGATGGTTGTGTCGGGTGGACTTTCGAGGACGAAAATATTCTAAGTGGGGGAGAGTTGTAACGTCCCGAATTTAATTAATCATTTAATTAAATTATTTAAGGATTTAATTATTGGAATTGTTGAAGTTGTGAATTGTTGGCATTATTTAAGTGATAAATTGATTTAAGTTGTGGAACATTATCAGAAATAATATTAAGAGAATTATGAGATTTACTTATGTGGGCTTAAGTATGTGGTAGTGTGTAGTAGAGTGGAGGTGTGAATATATTAGGTCCAATAAGAGTTATAAGAAAATATTGATTAAGTGGAGTGATAAGAAAAATAAGGAAGTTAGGTTTTGTTGGGTATCAGTAAGAGAAAAGGGTTTGCGAAGAGAAAGTAAAAAAAAAAGATCGTACTTGAGGAAAAGAGTAAGAGGAACAAGCTTTGGAGGTTAGCCGCCATAAGAGGAATTGAACACAAACCGGAATTCGACCAGAAATTATAGAGAGACCGTCAATCCAAGGTAAGCGTGGGGTTATAATTTTCTAATGGGTTGTATGATGAATTTTATGTGGGAATTAGGGTAATGGAAAATTTACCATGTATTTGTAGTTGTTCTGCTTGGTGAGAAATTGTTTGATGTTAGGGTGTTGAAATTGCTCATGGATTGATTGCATAATTAATATTGGCATTGAAAAATTTACGATCGATGAAATTATGTGGAATAATTATTTCGGTAAAAATATAATTATTCGGAGAAAATTAATGGAAGAAGACATATCGAACGACACATCCTGAAGAAGGGGGAGTGTGCCGAACAACACACTTTGTGAAGATGACTGTGACCGACGGCATGCATGAGGGAGTGATGTCACCATTACGTTTCATGGCAGTGATGTTTTTTTCACATGCCTTATATATAATAAGTTATAGTTATAATACAATAATTATAATATTATAATAATAATTATGTAAAACAATAATTATAATAATAATAATTATGATAATAATAGTTAATATATTAATAATATATTAATTATAAATTTTGAATATATATATATATATATATATATATATATATATATATATTGATGATTAATTAATTAATTTAGCAGATAATGTTAATAATTAAATAGCATTAGCGGTGAATAAATTATTTTAGGCGTGGAATCGAAACCGTTAATTTGTGTAGAAATTGTTGTTGTTGTTTGCTTGTGATGATGATGTTGATAATTTGCGAAGTTGCAAGTTATGATGAAATTAATTGTGTTACTCTGTGTTGTTGTTTTTTCTTGTGAAGTGCTATGATGTTATGATGTTGTGATAAATTTTGTTGATAATATGATGTTGCAGGGAAGTATAGTGACGATGAGTTACCTCTATTTTATTGGTACAATGGTGATATAGACTTTTGCCTTGTGATGTTAATTTCGATGTTAATTGTGATGTTGATTACGATATTAATTGCGATGTTAATTACGATGTTAATTGCGATATTAATTGTTGTTGTGTGTGATGATGCATTCATTAAGTCACGTACATTTGCATACTTTGTGATGACTTGGATTGACAACACAATGTAAGCTTTGCTCTGTTTACAATGGCCTTGCTGGCAAACACAATGATGATGAAGGCTTATGCCTTGGCCTTGATGGCAAACACAATGATGATGAAGACTTATGTCTAGGCCTTAATGACAAACACGATGGGAGTTCTGCTCCAAATGGTACCACATGCATGTGTATTTGAATAAGTTGTTGCATCTCATTGTTGCATGTTTGAGTTGTTGTGTTGATAAATTGTTGTCGTTATATTACGCTGACGATTATGTTATGATTGTTTGTTGTGTGAATAATTTGTGAAGCGGTGATTTACATTATCTGAATTCTAATATATTATTTATCATACGATTTATTAGATTGTTAGATATCTCAGCCCTTATGTTGTGATGTTGCCTCTACGTGAGTAACGTGCAGGTAGTGAAGAATGAAGTTCTAGTTGCTATTAGTTTGAGTCGATGTTGTCGCTCTGATACATAGCACTTGGGGGGATAAACACATGTTTTATTTTATCGTTGATTATTATGACGCTGTTGAAGTTTTAATTTGTTTTATCAAGAAGTTTAATTGTTTTAAAGTTGTTTGAGTTTTTTTGAACAAAGATGCTATGTTTTAATCTCAAAAGTTTAACGTTGTGAATCCGCTACGTAGTTATTATAAAGGTTGATTTATGTTTAAAAACTAAATAAGTTGTTGAGCTCGTCCTTATGATTAAAGTGTTATGTATATGGATTAAATGAAATCACATGTTGTGTTTTTAAGTTGAAAATGTGATATCCCAACTGTTGTTTGGAATTTTATACTATGATTTATTTATTATTACCGGGTAGAAATTGAGGTGTTACAATATTACTTTCTATTTTCTCTCTATTTTCATTTCATTTTATGTAATTATTTAATACATTTGAATTTTAATATAATTGATTCTTTTACAATTAAATATCTTATTTTAAACTTATATTTTATGATATGTTTTATGAAAATACTAATTAATCTATTATTTAATTTTAATAAAATAAAAATATATTTTATGAAATTGAATAATACTATATATCATTCACACAACTAACTTTTTATCTTAAGAGTCACTATCGAATTATTACCATTATTTTCAAATGTTAATTTTTTTTCTTTCTCCATGTCACAAGTTTTTTAAAAAATTACTTAATACATTGAATTTATTTTAACATTATGTAATTCAATTTAAATTCACATGTGTAACTAAATACATCATTTGTCAATTTTACCATTATATTTTATATAATCATATTATTTGTTATAATATTTTGATTTCATAATTTTTCATTGTACTTTCCGATCTACTATACATATACTAAAAGATTGTCCGAACTACCTAAAATACCATTTTCTAAAAAATATTTTACACTACACCTTAGACATTTTTGTAATTAACAAAATAACTCATCGCTTTTTCAACTTTTTCATTTCATGCACCAATTGTCAACTTCTCATTGGTCAAAATTAAATAACTTTTCTTCTCATCCTAGGCTATGTACAATGGGGTGTTGAAAAAAAAATCAATAGTTGAATGCTTGTAATGGAGTGTTGAATGTGGTGTTGAAAGTGAGGTGAATTATTTAGTGTTGAAAACATTCAACATGTTGAATGAGGAGAGAGTGGGGTCCTATAAAATACTTTGTAAAATTTTATTGGTTGTTGTGAATGTTTAGATTTTTAGTGTGTTGTGAATGGTGGTGTGATAGAGTGTTGAATTTTATCAAACAAAACTATTGTAGTGAGTAAAAGTTGAATGTGTGTTGAATTATTAGGTGGAAGAAAGAGAAGATGATGTTGAGTATAAAAAGAGGATGTTGAATAATGAAACCATTGTACATAGCCTTATACTACTTTCTATTTTCTCTCTATTTTTATTTCATTTTATATGATTATTTAATACATTTGAATTTTAATATAATTGATTTTTTTACAGTTAAATATTTTATTTTAAACTTATATTTTATGATATATTTTATGAAAATACTAATTAATCTATTATTTAATTTTAATAAAGTTAAAAATATATTTTATGAAATTGAATAATATTATATATCATTCACACAACTAACTTTTTATCTTAAGAGTCACTATCAAATTATTACCATTATTTTCAAATGTTAATTTTTTTTCTTTCTCCATGTCACAAGTTTTTTTTTTTTTAAATTACTTAATACATTGAGTTTATTTTAACATTATGTAATTCAATTTAAATTCACATGTGTATCTAAATACATCATTTGTCAAGTTTACCATTATATTCATATTATTTGTTGTAATATTTTGATTTCATAATTTTTTATTGTACTTTCCGATTAAATACTAATTAATCTATTATTTAACTTTGATAAAATTAAAAAAATATTTTATGAAATTGAATAATACTACATATAATTCACACAACTAACTTTTTATCTTACGGGTCACTATCAAAGTATTACCACTATTTTCAAATGTTAATTTTTTTCTCCGTGTCACAAGTTTTTTTTATAAAATTACTTAATACATTGACTTTATTTTAACATTACGTGATTCAATATAAATTCATGTGTATTTAAATACATCATTTGTCAAGTTTACCATTATATTTTGTATAATCATATTATTTGTTATAATATTTTGATTTCATAATTTTTCATTGTACTTTCCGATTAAATATTAATTAACCTATTTTTTAACTTTGATAAAATTAAAAATATATTTTATGAAATTGAATAATACTACATATTATTCACACATGAGATTAAATTGTGATCTTTATTAAATCTATTAATGACACATGATTTAGTGAAAATTACAATTTAATTTCAACAATTCTTTTTTAAATCCAGCGGTTGTTATTCATTCTCACATTCTCATATAAATTATCTATTCTCATATGATATGCCCTATATATGTATTTCACTATTCTCTATCCACACATCAAATAAAGGCGATAAGTATTTCACTATTCTCTATCATATACTAACTTAAATGCTATAATGCTAATATTGTAGATACCCATTCCACACTTCGCCAAAATTGAGTTTTGACAGCACCAAAAAGAAAGCGTTTTTATGAGAAAGCGCTGCCATAAGTTATAAAAAAATTTCGCTCCAAAAAAACGCTCTTAAAGGCTAGCTTAAGAAAGCGTTTTATAAAAAGCGCTACTAAAAGCAATCTTAAGAAAGAATTATAGAAAACGCTTTTCAAAAGCGCTGCTATATGTTGCCCTTAGAAAACGCTTTCTAAAAGCCCTGCTAAAGGTTAACCTAAAAAAGTGCTGCTAAAAGCATAGGGAAAGAAAGCGCTTTCTTAGAAAAAACGCTGCTATATCTGGCCCTAAGAAAGTGCTTTTGAAAAGCGCTACTAAAGGCATAGGGAAAGAAAGCGCTTTCTTAGAAAAAAACGCTGCTATATCTGACCCTAAGAAAGCGCTTTTGAAAAGCATTGTCGTATCTAATGTTAGAATTAAAATTCTAAAATCCTGAAATAACAAAACACGATTTATGTTCCTCTCAAACCCATTCTCAGAAAACCCTCCACGTACAGTACTCCATCTTCTCCATCCCGCCTTCTTACAAATCACACTTACAGCCTGTTTCCGCCGCCTTCTTAGAAATACATTTGAATATTTAATTTGACTTTTAATATAAATGATTCATTTACGACTAAATATCTCATTTTAAACATATATTTTAAGATATATTTTATGACATATATAATTAAATATTCAAATGTATTAAATAATCATATAAAATAAAAAGAGAAGAGAGAGAAAAGAGAAAATAGTGTAAGATAAGAAAAAAGTTTTTTAATTTGAATCATGAGAAGTTGACAATTGGTGCATGAAATCAAAAACGTTAAAAAAATTAAGAGTTATTTTGTTAGTTACTAAAATGTACAAAATGTAGTGTAAAATATTTTTAAAGAAATAATAGTTTAGGTAGTTTGGGTAATTTTGGTATATATATATATATGTTAGATAATAGATAATAGTATACCTGAGATTTGAAAGTTTGAGTTACTCTTTTTCATTGAACCTAGCACCCACCCACCATTGCAATTGAAGCTTCCCGCTGGTTCGTATTATCATTTTTCATTTCTTCTTCACCGTCCTCTTCCATGGACTTCCGTTCTCCACTCTTATCTTTCCATACTTTCCATGCATCGGAGGCAGCCGCCACTCCGCACCACCGCGAAAATGCCGATTACGGCCGCGATTAACTGATTAGGTATATATAATATTGATGTAAAGTCTATTAACATTGTCGATTTCAGGAAAATGGCTGCTATAAAATCTGCTTCCGCTGGGTTGGTATTGCCACGGCCGGTTACTTTCGTTACTGGAAATGCGAAAAAGCTTGAAGAAGTTCGTGCTATTTTGGGACACTCCATTCCTTTTCAATCCCTCAAACTTGACTGTAATAACACTCTCTCCCTTTCACCTTAAACAACTTTGCCTCGTTTTCTTCTTTTTACAGTTTTTTGTTTGTTGTTTTCTAGTGCCTGAGTTGCAAGGAGAGCCGGAAGATATCTCCAAAGAAAAGGCCCGTTTGGCTGCTCTTCAGGTACTCTAATTTATTGCAAGTGTCTCTAAATTAGTGGTTATTATCTAGGAAGACTGATTCTGACACTGTCAGCGGGACACGACCCAGACACTTCGACACTCATAATGTCAAAAACATAGGACACCATGATTGTATTTGAGTTTGATTTATTTGTATGTTGTTGAAAGACTTGAAAATATTCTAATTAAAATTAATGTCTTTTATTCTTTATTGTAACATTGTTTCAATACAAGTTTAACTCTCTTAGATGTGTGAGATTTGTTCAAAAAATGTATAAAAGTGTGTTGAAGCAAAGGAAAAAACAAATTTTGTTTGAAAACACTTGTCCGAATTGTTTGACACCTTTGTGGTATGTGTCATACATTTGTCAAGTCACTGATTCAACGGGTGTCGATCAAAGTAAAAACCCATGTTATTGGGGGACACTTGTTTGACTCGTCCAACACATGTTGTATGCTACATAGGTTACTGTGTTATTTTTCCTTTAAAACTCTTTAGGTGTCTCTTAACTTACCAACAGAGTTTCCTACCTGATACAACACACCTAGGCTTGTATGATTATAGGTTGGTTTCCTCTTGTATTCTCTAAATTAGCTTTCTCATTATTTTTATTTGTGGAAAGGTTAAAGGACCTGTTTTGGTGGAAGACACTTGCCTCTGTTTCAACGCCTTGAAGGGTCTTCCAGGTAGATATAATTTTCTTATTTTTCATGCTATGAAAGTGGATATTGTACTGCTTGGCACTGGTATTAATTGAATATTTTAAACTTTTTCAGGGCCTTATATGTAAGCTCTCGATTCCCCTGAATCATTACTCAAGGTGCTCTTTATCCTTGTTTTCATATCTGTTTAGGATCTCATAAAAGTGTTTCGTTTTACATTGTAGTTTATGAAGGCCCATTTTCTTCATATCAATCCGTGGCTCCTAACTAGTTTTGTCCTTAAGATGGGTATCTGTTGGATACTGTAGTATCAGCGGTGCTTGCTATTTGTGTTGTAGGAAGTTGTGGAGGGCAAGCATATACACTAGAACATAAATGTGGAAATAAATACTTATCCTACTAAATGGGATTGGCATATGAAGTCTAGTTTGCTAGTGTAACTGATCCTTGAAGTCAGTGTTATCAAATTGCCCCGCCATGGCCGCTATGGCGGATATACATGGCGGGTTTTGGGCTCGCCACAATGGTAAATATTGGCCGCTATTGCGGGGTTTTCCGCCATAATCCACAATAACGGCGCCGCAAAGCAGACGGTATGGCGGAATTTTGGCTCTCCACCATGGACCGCCATCGACAACACTGTTTTGGGTTCACCTCTACAAATTTTGAGGCCATATTGGCCATTTTCTCCAATTTCTCTATGGGACTATAAGCCGTTATTTTGATACTCAAACTAATTTTGGCTATTTACCATAAAATTTTCTTCTATAGCTGCCGTCCTTCGCTGAAAGTTGCTTGCTTTGCGACTGAAGAGCAGCTGTCCTTTAACAGCCAAAAAGGACTAAAGACCAATATGGTATTACTTCTAGTATTACGCTCATTAGTCATTACTACTCTAGAAACTTAGAATGTCTTGTTTTTAAAAATTTAGTTTAGAAGTACTCTATTCATATACATATCATACCCTAGCGTTCTCTTAAAACGACGACGGTGCATCAAGTGTAGTTGAGATAGCTCAACTGGTTGAGCAGAGAACAGAAAATTCTAATGTCACCAGTTCAAAGCTTGTTCTTGGCATAAGGTTAATTTGTATTTTAGTTATTATCCATATTCATTATAATAACAAGTCTACAAATAGTCTTGTAGCATGGTTTTGAATTGTCCGCTTCTAATTAAGTGTGTTATACCTCCATAGCAGAGAAGAGTGGCCTCTGGTCGCTACAAGAAGTGCAGTAGCAGTCTAGTGCGAGCTTATCCATAATCTGAATTTTCTAAAATTATTGCAAATTAAACTCTTATGAACCCTTTACATGAAATGGAAGTTCAATTCTTAAAGCGATATATTCAAATAGAGCACTCTATGAGCCTACCCCGATAGGAGGAAATATTCTTGTGGGCTTAAGGCAGGATAAGCCCAAGATATTGAGAGTCTGTGAGAGGAAGAAGAAGAAAGTGAAAGAGGAAGGGAAGTAAGGTACCGGCTGGCCAGGTAATTAGGATATTCCAATAAGTTTAGGCTAAGGATTGAATCACTTATGTCATCAGTATTCTGTTAGAACCTGTAGTGATAGGCAGAGAGAGACTGTTTTCTCTCTTTTGAGGAGCTTTGACTCTGGATATTTTGTTTTTAGAGTTCCTCTCCTTTTCTTGTATCTGAGTATACTTCACACTCTTCTTTCTACCATTCTTAATTCTGCTCTTTCATATTCTGTCTCTTTTCTTGTGTTGGTTATCAATGTATTTTTCATCCCTCTCTCTTATCACCTAAGTATTTGAAGTTGAGAAAAATAATTATGTCATTTTTAGTCAAGTGAAGGATGTTTGTAATTCTGCATTTGCTTAAGTTATATTTCTCTTACTGGTTATGATATGTGATTTCAAAGGGTGGGTGGTCATTTGGTGACTCACCTATTTGTCCATTTCCTATATTGTAAACATAAATATACTTAATATAAAGCGACTGTGTTTAATGTGCACAAGTAAAACAGTCTTAGCACCATGCACAAATGTGTTTTTTTTACCATTAGATAAAAAAGAGTCATCATATCTCATTTGATCCAATGGTGGGTGTCAAAAAGTATACTTGTTTCTAAAGCATCGGCAAGTAACATTTTAATTCATTATCGGTATTAGGCTACATGGTTTTTAAATTCTTCAGATGATCATTGTCTAATTGCGTTGTTAAATCTTGCAGCAAATGGTTTCTCCAGAAGATTGGTCATGAAGGTTGTGCCATAACTCTGTAATTATGGAGCAGTCCTCAAACATAACTTTTGCTTCGGTTTCAGGATATCTCAAATTATTTTATTCTTTGTTCTGATCATTTTGCAGGTCTCAACAATCTGTTGATGGCATATGATGATAAATCAGCTTATGCATTATGTGTATTTTCCTTTGCACTCGGTCCAAACAGTGAACCTATCACATTTTCAGGAAAAACACCGGTATCGTTTAGAATCCTTCATGCTGTTTACCAAAAACACAATTACGTATCTATATATTTCTTTTGATTTGCATAGTAGGACTGCACACAAAATTTAAATTTTACAGAGTCTATGAAAAAATAGTGGTTTCCCTTGTAAAAACGTGTTATTCTTCAACCCGACCAAACTTGTGTTACAGATGAATAGCCTGAATTTGATGAATGCTGATCAATTCACACCTTATAGTTAACTCGACTAAGAGAAATAAGTTGATGTGTTATGATGACTAACTCATTTTGTGCTGGAATTTTAGGGGAAGATTGTTTCAGCAAGAGGACCCAATGATTTTGGATGGGATCCCATTTTTCAACCTGATGGCTATGATGAAACGTAATTCTATCCTTTATCATTTTCTGGATAAATGGTCTGTTGTAATTATTTGCATGAGCTAATTTATTTAATTTAAAACCATTGTAGTTATGCAGAGATGTCCAAAGAAGAAAAGAACAAAATTTCTCATCGCTTCAAATCTCTTACCCTGGTGAAATCACATTTTGCTGAAGCTGGATACACCTTTCAGATCTAAAATGGTAGTAGATTATAAGTCAGAAGGTTACTATATAACAAATTTAAACTTGGTTGAAAATGAATTTGCTCCAACATATTTGAATTCATGGTTGATAAATATAATTTGGTTGAATAATATTATTGAAAGTACTTTTTGATTATAAGCCATTGGAGATTGTTGTAGTATCCAAGCCTAGGGGTGTTCACGGTGCGGTTTAGGCGGTTTTGACGCAAAAAATCATCCGAATCGCGAGAGAAAAATGCGTGCGGTTTGGTTTGGTTTGGTCCGGTCGGCTTTAAGAAAAAAACTAAACCAAACCAATGCGGTTTGGTTCGGTGCGGTTGGTTCGGTTTTTTACAAATAATTTGTTTAGTCATACATACACGTATAGATGACAACATAACTTTGTATTTTGTCATTCATACACTATCAAATAACAATAAAACTCATCATATTTGGACAATAATTTTCCATTTAATATGTAAAAATTAGATTAAACAAAAGTGAAAAAATAAACATAGAAAAATAGCATAAACTGATGTCAAAAATATTATAATGAAATAAAAATATAGAAGAGATGAGAGATTAGTGAAGATGAAAAATAAAGAATATAAGAGTGAAGACATTAGAGATAAATATGCGCGATAAAACGAAATTGAAAGAGAGAACATATGCGTAAAAATGAGAAGGTGAAAAAGAAAGATTATAAGATAGTAGACACTAGAGAAGAAAAGGCAAAATGTAAATGGTGAAGACGGAGCAATAATGCTAATATATAATAGGCTTAGGTTTGAGTTATATGAGAGTTAAGTAAAATTTAAGTTGTAACATAATGCGGTTTGATTCAGTTTGGTTCGGTTTGTAAAATATAAACTGCAAACCGAACCGAATCATGCGGTTTTGTTAAAAGATAGTCCAAGTTAACCCGAATCAAATGCGATTTTTTACGGTTTCGATTTGATTTGATTTGATTTGCGGTTTTTTATTGGGTTGAGTTGGTTTTTGAACACCCGTATCCAAGACAATTTTTCCTTTGAACATACAACCTTAAGTCTTTGAATTCTTCCTTACCGACGTCGTTGTCACATATAGTGTTTTCCTACTTAAAATCACAATCTTTTAAGAAGTCCACCTATCACCTCTACCTCATGTTTAATTTTTTATGAACGATCAAATACAACAAACAATTGTGATCATTGTTTAACCAATTTAATTGTGCTATGTATATGTAATGCCTCTAAAACTTCTGGGTAAACATCTTGACATTAAGTCACTGTTTAGGGTAATTCCTCTTGAATTTTTAGGTGTCTCAATTGCTTTAACAAAGAATCTAGTCTGTAAGATGCATGGTAGTACACATCAAATTGCCCAAAAGGATCTAAAGAGATTAAGAGCATCTCCAATGAAAGAATTATTTTTGATTGTTTGTGTCCTATTTTGTAAGTTTAAATTATCATTATACCTAAGAAATTCATAAACAATTTTAACTAATTTTAGGTGATTATAAATAAACAATCTAATGTTGATATTACTTTATTTATACTAAATTTTGATTAAGTTTTAAATACTAGTTGGGTCAAAGAGTTCCCTCTTTTATAAAAAATAAAATTTTAATGATAAGTAATATGATGTGATTGTTTATTTGCATAAGATTCTTTAATTTCAACCAACATAGAGTGTCAAATAAATAGACCTCAATGATAATGCTAGTAACAATAAATTATCATAAGGAATCAGTTTTGCCTTTAAAATATAACCTTCTTCCAACTTCAAATATAGGTAGACCAAATAAGGAGTCCTCAATTGTACTTGTGAATTGTCGTTAACTTGAGTTAACTTGAGTGTTAAAATATTTGCATATACACTTCTCTATTGGGATCGAAGGCAGGAATTTTGATCAAACACTACTTATCAAACTATTATCCATTTGTCTGTTTGTTAGTTGCAAGTGTGAGTGATTAAAGTTCTATTTCGTCTATGAGTGAAATGTTGAACTTATAAGATAGAACACATTTATCTATCACCTTAAGGTTTTGAGTTAAGATATGGTGTCTCACTCTCTTGTGGTCATGGAGCATTGGCCCCGTTGATGCTCCCAACTTTTTTGGACTTCCCAACAATAGTATAGAGTCTGATTCAGTTTAGTGGAGGGATGGAAGCTAAATTTGGTGTTAAATCTTGTTATAAGATGTCGATGGCTCACACTTGTAAAAAAAAAACGTTGGATGCAGGTATGAGTGATTAATGTCTCATATTATCTATAAATGATGAAATGTTGAATTTATAAAATAAAAAAAAAATGATATATTCATCTACCATCTTAAACTTTTGAGTTAAGATTTAGTGTCTCATTCTCTTATAAGTTTGTTAAAAAACGTTAACAAAGATAATTTAGTTATATGAATTTGGTAAAGTATTGATTACTAATTAGAGAGTCCAAATCTATGATTAAGACGTGCTTACAATCACACACTTTTACATGAGACATGGGAGTGAATCATATATCATAATCAATCAGTTTGTAACAAGAATATTATACAATTTCATTATAATCATTGCTTGATAACCAAATTAACAAGCATAAGATGGTTACAATTATTCTTTTGCGACCACAAGACCACCCTTTACAAATTTGTACTCCTATATATGTTTCACATCATCAGATCCAACCTCATGTTTCTGAATTATAACATTAATAATTAGTTATCATTTGCCAAATGTTGTTTCATAAAATAAAACAATAAAATCTTGATAAGTGGGGTTCCTATTGAATCTTTAGGGTGATTATGGTACCGTTGACCATGCCTTAATTTTTCTAATTTTTTACCCACATAACTTTCATTTTCGACTCAATACCCTTAATATCCAACTTTCATACACAAAATTTAAAGTATTCAATTTTTTTTTAATAAAAAAATTCAAATTTGTAAACGTGTCAATTCACTTGGTGCGTCCATGCTTTCTTTGCTAATTGGTGCAGTGGCGGATCTTGAGGAGAATTTTATATTAAGAGAATTGGTTAAAAAAATTAATGTATTGTTAGATGTGTGGTGGTTAGTAATAATATTTTATTGAAAATAAATATAAAATTGATGAAATCAGGAGTCGAGTTCGTGGTCTATCAAAATAAGATTTATTTTATCACTCGGCCACATGAAGTTGAGGGGTGCCATAGCTCTCTCCCGTTCTCATATAAATCCGCCACTCAATTGGTGTGTGTTCTATGTGTTCTATAATAGCGCAAATTCAGTTGATGCAATATCTTTGTTTTCAAAAGGTAAGACAACATATACTATACATTCTTTTTATTTTGTTGGTCGTCTCCATTTCAATTCTAAAGTGGGTGTTGTTTGGGCGACTTTTTTTTCTCCCTTCCCATATTTTTGACGTGAAAAATTACATCCCCATGATTTATAGGTTAATATTCATTGTTGGCTACCACTAAGAAGCTTTCGTTGTAAATACTGAATAATTTTATGATATTGTAAACGTCACAGTGACGTCGGAGTAAGGGAAACAGAAGGTCTGAAACTTTTCGTGATCGCACCAACCTTTTTGTAGTTCGACCCACTATATAGTGTACCATTGGATGCCCCTCATTAGGGTACATTGTCTCATGGACACTTAAATTGAAATTTTGACGGTCAAATCTTATAACCAGGTGCGTGTTAAATTTTCTAGTTTCCTCCTTCATTACCTTCATGCATTTTTCATCGAACAATTTGCACGATTCAAATACTGAACTAAAATTTTAACCTTTGTTTGCAGACAATGTATCAACCTATAATAGGTTGCTCACACCAACTCAATTATGTGTAGGTTTTTTGTACCTTTAAAGATATAGTTCTTTGATTCTACAAGGTTTGTTGTCACCCTATCGTCAAACCTCATCAAATTCCCTTGTCTAATTTTCCACTAGAATGTTATCCACCCACGTTAATTCCTGCAAATTTGACAATCTTATTTTTTGTGATAATGTATGAATGATAGTTGGTTTAAAGCATTATCTTGCATTCACAACTTTTTCTCTGAATATTTTTGTCTTTGATTTTCCACATGAAGTTTTGTGCAATGTGTCTTATGCACTAGTTATATGGAGAAGGAGGATTTTTCCAATCATTTTCTGGATTATTGTACGCACTCTAACTAGATTCATACTTAACTAAAATCAAACATAGGTGTGATCCTCTTCTCCTTTATCGAGCAAAGTAGAAATACCTCGAAAATCGTAGTAACCGTCACCATTGACATGGACAATATGTTGAATGTATTTGTGCATAAAAATTGACATTTCCTCAATGGATGAGATTTTTGGTGGAGGCGGTGAAGGATGTGGTTTGCTAATGTGAACTCCTTTGATAATGCTTTTATGAACTTACATTATCAGTTATTTTGGCTTTGTGAAAAATATAATTCAGAGATACTCGAGATATGTTGTCGAACAACTAAGAATGCAGAGTGTTGTCTTTGAACCTTTGTTCTAACACTATGATGCTACGACCAAATGGTGTTTGTATCTCATTATGCTGGTTTTGGATCATTTGGTTCACATAATCCCAATTTGTTCACAAATCACTCTTACTATTTCCTAACCAATTCTTCAAAGTAGAATGGTCAGACTCAACTCAGTTTGTTGTTGTATTTCTAAGGTGTCTAATCTGATCGGCTCAATCACATACAATATTCTTCTTAACTTGGTCCAAAATTGTACTTTCAATAAATCTAGATATTTCTCACACACCTTCATAAAATGTATAACAACATCAACATATAAATATTTTGTAGAAGACTTTATTATAACATTCCATGCATCTATTATTTTTTATTTATAACGTCCATCTTAACCATTTTTCCATCTTCGTACTCTATCTCCTTTGACCCTACCGCAGGTTTAGCAAATTTTTTCACATTTTTTGTATGTGAACCTACAAAGTAATGCATACGATGTAGGAAATACCTTTGAAACTGAATTCATCAAAGCGGTGTCACGGTCGGTAACAATTACTTTCGATATTTCTTCTCGGTCCTTCAACATTTTCCGACACACTTTTAAAGCCTAAGTAAAATTCTCCTTTTTTTTTTTGCACTCTAAAATGCAAACCCGACAGAATAAGTTTTCTCAGTAGAGGTAAACACCAATAATTTCTAATAATGGAAGCCTGTACTTTTTGGTCTTATACATTGAAACAACTATGAGCACAGTGGAAAATATGTTGAACAACTTTATGAAATTAGAATGAGTACTAAATATATCTCTAACAATTACTCCATCCTTTCATGTTCGATACCTAGATACATAATTGTTATCATCTAGAATTTTCAAGAGGTGTTGCATTTCAGTTTTATCTCCCTCGACACTAATTTAGTTTGATAGCGCCTATTATACACTTGTCTGATATTTGCGATATTCTCAAGTCTTTTATGCTTCAAGGTTGCAATTATGTTTTTTTGTTGCACCAACTTCAATGTCATGTTAGAAACACATTCCTTCTCTTCCGACATGAAGCGACGTGCAATTGGGTTACCAATTAACTTTTCACACAAATCATGGTTATGTAAGCCACATATCACATTAAATCTCCATTTGTTATTTGTCAAGCAACAATCACGCTACTTAAAGAGACACTCACATTTTCTTGAACCAATCTCTTTTCGTTTGAAATTCCAGAGAAGAGGTCATATTTTCCACTTATTTCGCATGTAAATGTCACAAATTCACCTCTTCTATCCAAACTATTATCAGACCTTCTAATTACAACACCAAACCCCAGTTTAAACGTCTCTATATGAATCCATTGAAGCATGTGATCATGAAATTCAAACTCTTGTTCATTTCTAAAATGATTTTCAACATCTACCTCCTGCACAACTACATGAGAAGCATCCAGAGACATAATAGATTTAGGGAAAACATTGAAATGCACCATATCTAATGGAAACAAAAATATAAAATACTAAGAACTAAAACAGAAAACAAATTCTTTATGAAATTAAAATGGGTACTAAATATATCTCCAATAGTTACTCCATCATCTCACGTTCGGTACTAGATACGTAATTGTTATCATCTAGAATTTTCAAGAGGTGTTGCATTTCAGTTTTACATAGATACACTAACTTAGTTTGATATCGCCTATTATATACTTGTCTAATATTTGCGATATTCTTAGGTCTTTTACGCCTCAAGGTTGCAAGTATATTTTTTGGTTGCACCAACTTCAATGTCATGTCAGAAATACATTTCTTCTCTTCCGGCATAAGACATGCAATTGGGTTACTAACTAACTTTTCACACAAATCATGGTTATGTAAACCACATATCACATTAAATTTCCGTTTGTTATTTGTCAACCAATAATCAAGCAACTTACAGAGGCACTCACATTTTCTTGAATCGATTTCTTCTCGTTTGAAATTTTAGAGAAAAGGTCATATTTTCCACTTCATTTGCATGTCAATGTCACAGATGCATATCTTATATCCAAATCATTATCAAACCTTCTAATTACAACACCAAACCCCAGTTTGGACACCTTTATATAAATTCATTGAAGCATGTGATCACGAAATTCAAACTCTTGTTCATTTCTAAAATATTTGCCAACATCCACCTCCTTCACAACTACAAGTGAAGCATCCAGAGACACAATAGATTTAGGGAAAACATCAGAGTGCGCCATATCTAATGGAAACAAAAATATAAAATACTAAGAAACATCTAAAACAGAAAACAAATTCTTGAAAATCATAACAGACAGCTTTCGGAGATGAATACATCTTCGGATGAGTTCTTAGAGAAAGGAGATACAATTATGGAGAAAACGTAACTTTTTTCAGCATCAAAACATGATTAATGTGAACAATGAGGGTTGAAATAAATTAACTTTACCTTAAATTACCTTATTTCACTCCGTTTAATTTGATGAAATACAATAATAGAGTTTTGAAGTGAAAATATTGATTGAGAATAGAAGGATATTTGGAGAGGGTTTATAGAAAAAGTAGATATGAGGTACGATCATGAATGTGGTTGTTTTTAGCAATATTTTTTCGAAGATTCATCTTCGAAATAATCAGACATGCAAAAGTGGAAATTTTTTAAATTTTCACTTTAAATATTTGAATATAAATCTTCGTATAACTCCTTGAAATAATCGATAAATAATTTATGTAATACTATTCTATGAAGATGTATCTTCATAATAATATTATATTTGTCTATAGAATGAATTCATATTTATTCACTCACATGTGATAACTTAGAGTCATTTTCAATTTTGTAAAGTTCTTTTCCACCTTATAGACAGGATTACAAAATTCTTTCATAATATCCCTCCACTAATAGTAATTAGGGTTAAATAAATTTTTAATCCCTATAAATATTATAATTTTTATTTTTAGTCTCTCTCTGTCTTTAGATAACGGTTTTTACAATTTTTTTAAGTCAAAATCAGCTAAAATCGTTGTCAAAACCAACTAAAACCGTTGTCAAAATCCAAGAGAGATAAAAATGAAACTACAATATTTATAAGGACAAAAAATTTATATAATGTTAATAATTATAGAGGTATGTGACTGAATGGGGCTTTTGAAGGTTGTTCCTTATGTTATGGTGATTGAACCTTTTTCACTATAGGGACCAATAGGCTGACCACTAGAACAACCTATACAGCATTGTCGGTGCAAAAAAAATTTGACCACAACAATTCTTATTTATAACTTGTTTCAATTACTATTGGACAGAAACTTTTCAACACAATTCTCAAATTTTGCTAAAAATGTCTTTTTTTAGTAATGTCAAAATCAATCTTATTACTGTAATTACTCCAATATTGAGACAATATCATGTTCTTGCTTCTTTACACTAATGCCAATGTAGTTTCATGAAACTATTTGCGGCAATCTTGGAGAAACCATCAAGAAAACGATGGATTGGATGGACTTAATTGCTTAATTCAACAAGTAAACTGCTTCTAGTAGGTACTAATATCAATGTCCCTATTGCTCCTAAAACATTTAGTGTTAGGAGTATTTGAATTTAAAGTTTAGCAACAACTCAAACCACCACAATAAATATCATGAGTCTTTTTCTTCCTTTGATTATAAAAATAACTTATCCATGGAGTAATAGTATGTTGGAGATTTCAAAGGGAAAGTGCAAATACGAATGGACAAGTCTCCTAACTCAATCAAACCTCATATGATCTGTAACACAATATTGGCCAAAGAACTTCCCACATGACATATGGGACCTATCTCACATGCACAACCAATGAAAGTCTTTGTTACAATCTAAACCATGTGCTTTCTCAACACTTATCACTGTCTCTTTTTAGCACTGTCCATTGCTTTCTCCGCAGGCATTTACTATATGCCTCATCCTCACAAGAGTTGTGAGGGTGCAGTACATTTTCTAGCTTGGGTTAATTAAGAAAGAATATGACATTTTAACAATAATACATTGTATTTTTTGTTACACTTAAAAAAACACCCTTAAATTTGCTTGTACGACTCCGTGATTGCATAGATTTACTTTTATAACTAGTAAAAGATCTGTGTATAGTTGATTGTTTAAGAGATAACGTAGATCCGTCAAAATGAATTAGTCCATATGGGTCAGCCCAATAAATCACAAGTTAAAATGAATTTTCTTTTCTTGTAGTTTAAAGTAATTCTACTATATATTTTCCAATTTCATAGCAAGAGCAAGAAGGTAACTTTAGGCTTTAGCATCCTTCAATTAATAATACTAAGAGGTCTTTTGAGACTTTAATTGTTAAGCAAGCATGCCTTCAAATGATTGTGTCTTGTCCATAACTTTAAAACCATGATGCTAGGGTTAAAAGCCAGGTAAATCTAATAGTAGTAGTAATAGTTAGTTAGTTAGTTAGCATTAGGTTATTATTTAAGAGGGTGAGAGGGGACATTGTAGGTAAGAAAGGTGATCATGTTAATTAGAAAGACATTAAAGAGAATCAATGCATCATGTGCAGCACATGAAAGAATCAAACATGTAGATAGAGAAACGCAACATTGGCAGATATGTTTTTTAATGATATACAACCATCATAACAAAAAAGCAAAGATTACTTCCATTGACAATGAGAGGAAAAAAAGGCTATAAAAAAGTGACAAAAAAGGTTAAAAGGAACAACACCAATACTATATTTCTATTCCATAATCACCATAATAGATAAAGTGTTTCCATTACTCCATTACTCAACTTTGACAATCATAATACTTTTTTTTCTTGTATAATTAACTCAAACAAAACAAAAGGTAAAAAAAATGAAAATATTTATATATATCTTGGCTTCTTGAGATTCAAATCCTATAAAATAAAACTGAAAAGGACTGAACAGTGTGTAAGGAGACATGACTTGACATATGGAAAAATATGCATATGAATTGATGGTGGGTAAGGTTGGTGGTGAAGGACCAAAGTAGTAGTAGAGAAGCGCTTCAGCACCTGCTCCTACAATTTTGCACTGTTTGTTTTCAGCTGGAGCAAGTTGAGCAGCTAATAAGGTTTTGGTTTGACACACAATAATAACATAATGACATGTGCAATTAATGTACACTTGTCCAGAATGCATATGCAGAGAAAAAAAGCATACTATGAAAAAAACTGAAAAATCAAACATAGAAAAATGGTTGTTTTGATGATTCCTTGAAATGGATTTTTTGTTAGCACTGACGGCCTCTTTTGCAACCTAGTGCACCAGCATTTGATGTCATGGTGCCAACCATAGCTGAAGATTTTGCTCCTAAGCTTGAGGCTCTTGCATAGCTAGCCGAAGCTCCTGCACCAGATGCTGTGAAGTATGCACCATTTAGATACAAATCTCCCTCTGATCTCCAGTTCCAGCCTTTCCATTGGCTTTCAGCTGTTTCCACTCTCTTAGTTACCTGCAAATACATACCAATTTGATTCAGTGAAAATCGATTTTGAACACATTTGGATTAATGGACTATTAAGGTAGTATAGTATACCTCTTTGGCAAAAGGGTTAACAGGAGCATTGTATCTGTTACCCTGGCTGTTGATTGTGGGCTCGGCACTTCCACCAATAGCATACATCTCCCAGTGAGTATAATCATTGTTCACCACATGGAAATAACCATGTCTACACCTGCATTTTTCATGATCAATAAATTGTTAGATTAACTAATATTTCAATTGGAGGAGTAGGGACATGATGTCTTATTCAGTTGTTGAATTCAGCTATTGAATACACACACCATCTGGCCCCATTTTCTAACGATACATGTACAAATGTTTGTGATTATTTTTTGAGTTAGAGGAAACTTGAAATTAATGCACCAAAAAGGGTTGTTGCAGGCAACAAACTAACCTGTCTTATGGTTTAACATTTAAAGCATTTAAAGCATACAAATGGAGGAGTATCGAAATTAAAGTGGCATTAAATATTACCGAGGCATTCTCTGAATAAGTCCCTCTCCGAAATGGTTATAAGCTATGGTCACTTGCATTTGCTTGTCCCTTGTGTAGGAGTCACTGTGGCCCAACAGAATCACCTTCATTTGCAAAATAAAAACAGATCAATAACATAAAAAATGCAAAATGTGTCCTGCAATGCAACTCAACGAAGCTCTGATAGACACATTTAATTTGAAGAGCCGGAAAATGTAGTGAAAGAAAGTACCTCATTGTGGTGGGTGAAATGGTTGTTAGAAATTGTGATAGCTGTTGAACCGACGACAGCGTCAACAAGACCATCAGCGCAATGAGACAAAGAATTATGATCGACCCAAATATGACTCGAACCAAAAATAGAAACAGCGTCGCCATCAGCCATAGTCCTCCAACCAAAATGTGTTTCCGAGCTTCTCACCATAGCATTGCCGGTCGGTACACAATCATGAATATGAAGACCATGAATGATAACATTAGTAACATACTGAATTGTAATGCACGCTCCGTTCGCAATATGCACATTCGCTCCTCTTCCATCAATTGTCTTGAAACTGTTCATAATAAGCTCTTGTTTCAACTGAATAACCATGTCTCTCTTGAACACAATCCAAAGTGGCCTATCTTGGATAACAGCGTGACGCAAAGTCCCCGGCCTTGGGTTAACAGGGTCATCGTCTCTCGGGTCAGTGACAACATAGAACTTTCCATCGCGACCACCAATAGCGTTTCTGCCAAAACCAATACCACAGTCTGCGAGACGCTTCCTGTTCTGTTGCCAATTTGGGTCGCAACGCCAGCAATCGTCAATCGGGTTACCTGTCCCACACGAGAAATATCCAAGGTTTCTTCTTTCAGTACTGTTCTTAATGTGCCTGAAAAATCAACCATATTAATTTATTAGCACTGGCTTGTGGACCAAGCAAGCAAACAAACAAAAAACACCAAACAGCTAAACATATACATTAAATAAGACCGTTACATTATTAATCAATAAATCATTCAATTTTGTACAGATAACAAACTATGCCAACTATTTATCCACATGATAAGTGAATATAATTGGAATTTTCTCTCCATTGCAACGGCTAATATTTTTGTCTTCACATGATTCATAAGATATCTGGTGAATATGCCTTTTTGTCACTATTACTTAGATCATGACCAAATTATGCTACTAGCATCACATGGTAAAATAATTATACTCTAAAAAAATCATATATTAAATATATCTAATTTAAAAACAAGACGAAATTATTCACATTTTCTTCATCATTATGAAACAAAACATAGAGATGTAGACGTAAGTAGAAAACATTTATAGAAATGTAAAGCAATGGATTAGAAGAAAAAGGCATTTATTTAATGGCAAGAGAATTATTAGCGTGAAAGACGGAAATAAAAAGAAATTGCATGTGAGTGAGAACATGAAAAGGAATGTAACAAACTTGAAAATTCCAAAAAGGGTAAACAAAAATATGGGTGAGTAATCATAAATGCAAATTTATTCAACTATGTTAAAACTAGGAAAATGACGTGGCATAGAAAAAATGGTTGAGTTGGGATAGGGTGTTAGGTTTTCATTTCACAGAGGAAAGTTATTGTGAGCACACCACTATGCCCTACACCATTACATCTAGTGCATCAACCACGTGCATTTGTATAAAAATAATCTTAAAAACGCCATTTATTTATTTTTCTTCATGCAACCAAATGAGAGTCATCGTTATTTGATTTGTTGCATGCGGTAAGAATATAAATTATGAGAGTAGAATGATAGAGAAAGGGACCCACATCTCAACCATAGAAACAACCTCCTTTGGATCAGCCACGGCAGCACGCTCATTCAATTTCTCAGCTTCTTTTTGCCTAAAAAGACCATTCAATTCCAAAATTAAAATCACCATTCAGAAATAAATAATTTAATAACCAAACATCCAATACAACACTTTCATAGTTTCATTAATTAAATTTAATGTAGTAACATGTAACACGAGAAAATTTTACTAGTTTTTTATTGAAAAAAAATATTTATAAAATAATTTGTACTACCGCAACAGAGTACGGTAAAACAAAAACAAAAACCGTTAAAAGTAAAGGATTTATCCAAAAACACAAAAAGACCAAAATGCCACCACCGCCAAATAGTAAATGAAGAGTAAATTTCCAAGGGCAATTTCGTTAATATGACAAAAGTTTGTTGACGGTTACTAATTGTTTTGCTTTTTGCGTATGTCACAGACAAACACACATGCAAAGGAATCCGAAGAAAGATCATAACCGAATAAACGATCCAGATCGAGAGATACAAAGATTAATCAACGGTTGTAATCGTTAGATACTCAATCTAAGGGCTGTTGTGAAAATACAAAAGATGAAACCAACGGTGGAGATCAAACGAGTTTGTTTTTCAAAGAAAAGTTGAAGAAACACAAACACCAACCTTGCCGCCATGGATGAATCGTTAAAGCTTGTTAACCTGTGTGTCTCAGCATCCACATTGCTGAAAACAACAACAAAACAACGTAAGAAAATGTTTGTCAGAAAAACAGAGGAGAAAGAAAGAAAGAAAAAACAAGATAACAACGTAGAAATACCCACCCGAAGTGAGAGATCTGTGGTGACGCTAGAGCTTCTTCTTGAACGAGCAACACAAAAAGCAACAACAAGAAACGAACATTGAGAAGCCATTTCACAGAAGCCACCATTGTACTCACACTCACTTTCTCTCTCTAGAATTTGCTTTAAAGAAGAAAGAATGTGGAAGCTAGAGAGAGAGAGAAAAAAGGGTCGGTAGAGAGAGAAAGATTAATTGTTGAGTGGACTCGAGAGAACAGGTTCCAACATAACGGCCATTATATAGCCTCATAGCATTAACGTCGAAAGCTTAACGCCGTTAATTAACTGATCGTTTTTCTTGTTTGGATCCTTTTTCTTCATTTAACGCCGTTAACTAACCTCTTTTTAACCTCTTAACCCTAACTTTAACCGCTTCTTCATTCTTACCTTGCACGTGGGTTCAGTGATTATCACGTGCCATTGCTGGGTCTAGTTACTACTACTATTACTAACATTAGATCTGAAATGGTTCATACATATACACACTTTTTTTCTCTTTTTTACTTTTTTTCCCTTTGTTTTTTTACTTTATCCATTAGTTATTGCGATTCTCCAACTAACTAAAACGGTTTTTAATTTGCGTCTATACAATTTATTATATAGTATTCATATATCATTAATCATACTATATCATAAAATTACAATTTAATGTTTCTTGTAATGTTATTATTACCTTTTGCGTCAATGTAATGTTACTTTACTATTTAGTATTAGTAGTACTTACTTGTCCTTGTCCTTGTTTTCTTTTTCTTTTTTTGATAAAAGGTTTAATGTTTCTTATGAAGTTTCATTTGCTTTTTAGCTTTATCTTAGGCTTTAAAAAATGGTTTCATGTTAATTTGGTTAATTGAAATAATCATATTCAAGTAGTTTATTGTGAGAGTTTAAATTCCTAAGTTAAATTTTATTTTTCGCTTGTTAAAAAATAATAATTTTATGAGTTAAATATTTTTTATCCCTGTTAAATAAACGTGTTTTAGTTTTGTCTCCTTGAATTTTGTTGTTGTTGCACAGATCTTATCAAATAAAGATTCCAACATTTTACACCCTAAACCATCTTTTTACCTAATATCACAAGTTACTATCCTACGTGTCAGTTATGTTACTAATTAATGTTTAAAATCTGCCACGTAGCTCTGATTATATAAAGCATGATTCTAAAGTTGGAATTAAAATTTCTCAACTGACCCCCTGGAAAAGCTAGGATTTATTTGCACACAAAAAAGAAAGTTGAAATGGTAAAGAAAACGAACAAGACGACGCAGTCAAGCCAATCGAAGAAGACGACGCAATCAAGCCGGTCGAACAAGACGAAGGTAGTGACATAATCGAAGAAAACAATATTTGACAAACACACATGTGCTATGGTTTTAAATAACAGATTTGCAAGCTCAAGGTGGGTGGAGAAAGATGTGGTTAAAAAGATGCAAACATGTGAGAGTGTTAGGATATGTGACATAATTCAAGACATGATGCATAATGTTTCTGTTGGTATTACTATGGCTAGGGCATGGAATGCAAAGCTCATATCAAAGAGGATTATAGAGGGAGATGCAGACAAGTAGTATGCTAATTTAAGGAGGTATGCAACTGAGTTACATAGAGTTAATCCTAGGAATATTGTGAGTATTACTGTCAGCAGACCAAATCTATCCATACAACCAAGGTTTGAGGACTTTTATTTTTGTTTTGATGGTTGCAAATGGTTGCAGACCCTTTGTTGGGGTAGATGGTTGTCATCTGAAAACAAAATATGGGGGTCAGCTACTAATTAATGTGGGTAGGGACCCTAATGACCAATATTTTTCTTTAGCATTTGGAGTAGTTGAAACAGTAACAAAGGAGACATGTAGATGGTTTATTGATTTGTTGATGGGAGACATTGGGATGGACAAGAGATATGTTTTTATATATGATCAACAAAAGGTTAGTGATATTACTTTTTTCTGTTGGTAAAATTCCATGTTATTTATGTACTGATTTGAGTTTGTTTTTACAGGGACTAGTTTCTGTTTTTGAAGAGATGAACGAAAGGGTAGAACATAGGTTGTGCTTGAGACATCTGTATGCAAATTTCAAAAAAAGATTTGGTGGGGGAGCTTTGATTAGAGAGAGTGGTGAAGAAGGTGCAAGAAGGAAGTTGACCAAGATGAATGAGCTGAAGGAAGTTGACCCAAAGGCATGGAGTTGACTTATGAGAGTTCCCCCAAAAGTTGGTGTAAGCATGCTTTGAGTTTTTATCCAAAGTGTGATATTCTTATGAATAACATTTCTGAGTCTTTCAATGCAACAATATTAGCTGCTAGGGATAAACCATTTTGACTATGTCAGAATGGATTAGAAAATATTTAATGAATAGGTGCTCAACTTCTGCATTGAAACTAGAAAAATGGCCACATAAGGTGATGCCCATTCCTATGAAAAGACTATACAATAAGGTTGTTATGAGTGCCCATTGGTTGCCTACTTAGGCAATGAATGGACAATTTCAGGTCACACATTCTTTCAATACTCAGGAATTTATTGTTGATATTTCCAAAAGGTCGTGTGGTTATAACTTCTAGGAATTGGTTGGCATTCCTTGTAGGCATGCTCTAGCAGTATTAGGTTTTAGACAACAAAACCCCGAGGATTTTGTTGATGAATGTTATTATAGATAAAATTATAAAATGTGTTATGGTTTTGCTGTTAGTCCCATTAATGGTCAGGATATGTTGCCTGAGGTAGAATCAGAAGAATTGTTGCCACAAATGTTTAAAAAAGGTCCAGGGAGGCCTAGAAAGCTAAGGATTAGAGAGAGTGGTGAAGAAGGTGCAAGAAGAAGGTTTCCAAGTGTCTCTTACAGATGTACAACATGTTACAAATTTGGTCACAATGCACAGTCATGTAAAAGCACCTGTCAGGATCCATATGGTCTCAAAAGAAAGGTATGATATATATGTCATATAATTGTTTACTTGTTATGAGTGTATAATACATATGTATGTTATGCCATATAACTATATTTATGTTGTTTTTTGATAGAAAAAGGTCAAGACACAACCAACTCAAACTGGTACAAGTCACACTGATGGAGATGTTAGAACTCAAACTGATGGAAATCAAAATGATGCTACCCAAACTGCTGCAAGTCTAACTGATGCCATTCCAAGTGCTGCAAATTAAAATGATGCCACCCAAACTGCTGCAAGTCAAACTGACCGAAATCAAAATGATGCCACTCTAGTTGAGACAACTCATACTGATGTTTTTCCTACTGATGACACTCAGACTGCTACAAATCAAAATGATGCACCCCTAATTGATGCCATTCCAAATGCTGCAACTCATACTGATTACTTTGATGGCATAACTGATGACATAATTTCAAGCCTACCAGACATCACCACATCTCAGGTACCTACTGAAGTTTGCAAACCTACCAAAAAAAGAGGGAAAGAGGTGAAGCCATTGAAAATGAGGTCTAGTGAGAGAATTAAGATTAACTGGTTTAAAAAACCAAAACCATTCACAGGGCCTGGATCATACAGTGACCAGCCTATGTGTATGACAAATGAAGATGAGGGAAGAGGTTCACAAAGAGAAAAGAAGAAACTTAGGAAATAGAATGGTATGACTTTATTATGAATATGTTATAACTAGTATGTTGGAACCTTTTAAATGTTTTAAATATGCATATACCGTATGTATTGTCTTATCTTTTGTGTACTATATTTTGCTTATGGCCAATGTAAGGCTAATGTGTAATGTTTATGGCCAAAGTAAGGCTTATGACCTTATGTAATGTATACTACATTTTGTGAAAGACTTATGCTCAATTTAATGTACTGCATTATTCTTCCTGCCATTATTACGCCTTCTGTCATTCTTATGGCTTCATTTCAACATTTATCAACATCATATTACATAACTTGTAAACAAAATTCATAATAGCTTATAACAACAGAATCCCTTAGAGCTTATAACAAAATCCATGCTAACTTAAAACATCATATGGCATAACTTGTAAACAACATATTGCATTAATGAACTTAACTGAATTTTACATGACTTATAACAAAATCCATGCTAGCTTAAAACATCATATGGCATAAATTCTAAACAACATATTCCATTAATGAACTTAACTGAATTTTACATAACTTATAACAAAATCCATGACAACTTTTACAACAAAATAACAAAATCCTAATTCTACACTTTTGTTACATAAACTTGTACACCACTGCCAACAAAATCCAACACAACCATAAGGCCAGCTTCATCTGAAAATTCTTCTTCTGCATAATGGCAAGCTTCAACTTGGCTTTTTCTAGCTTTTTTACTGTTAATTCCAACTTCACCAATGCCACATCAAATTTCTTGCATTCACCAATATAACTCTTTATGCATTCATTCATGGCTATAACAAGTTCATCATCCCATATAAACAAGTCACAACAATTTAAACTTTGCAAACAACAAACATATATAATTCAGTGGCATAAAACGCATATAATTCAATGACATACAATTCACGAAACTTCTTACCTCGGCATTACGAAACTTCCAAAACTTCCAATTTTTGTTTTGCACTATATTCGCGACCCACATCTTCATAGGCCGACGACAACCACACTAGGGAACGCTTGAAATCTCAAAGGAATTATTGCTTCCATGGCTGTTACTTGGATCCATGTCTCTGACAAATGACAAAGTAGAAGACGACAATGCAACCTTAGGATAGTTGACAATGAAGGGGATGATGAACTGGTGATAAAGTAGAAGACGATAGTGCAACCCTAGGTTTTCTAAGTTTTGATTTAGGAAAAATGGAGTTGGGAACGATCCCAACGAGGAAGAATATGTGCTGCCATTCCAACGTGGAAGATTTTAAACATTAATTAGTAATGTAACTGAAACGTAGGATAGTAACTTGTGATATTAGGTAAAAAGATGGTTTAAGGTGTAAAGTGTTGGAATCTTTATTTGGTAAGGTCTGCGCAACCATTTTTTTCAGGGGGCAAAACCAAAACACGCTTATTTGGCAGGGTAAAAGGTATGTAACCCTAATTTTATTAGAGGGGTGAACATTTTGATTTTAACTTTTATATGTTTTCAATAAAAATAACGATTAGCTGAAAAAGTTAATTAGTTAAAACTTTTATATGTTTTCAATAAAAATAAGGATTAGCTGAAAAAGTTAATTCGTTAAAAGTTTAATTTTAATGTAATGTTTTTTCTACCAATAAGGGTGTAAAATAAGTTTACAATTTGTTTCTAAATTATTAATGGTTTAAATAATTAATTAGTTGGTTAATTATTTAAATTAATTAAATGTGTTACTTAACTAACGAGTCAAATACTATAGGAGTTGTAACCTGTTATTAGTTAGAATTTATCCAAGTTTCAATATCATTATGTTCATATATTGCTAGAACAACAAGAAAGACATAGTTGTGTTAACTATTAGTATCGAGAGTATTAATTTTGATACTAGAGAAATACGAGAGACTAGTGACGAACCATATTATTGGGAAATACAAAGTGAAGTGTGTGATTTAGCGTCTTTGTTCAACAATCATGACTACAATGTTAAATTAAAATCGATATTACATGATATTAGAGCACACTTATTTACTGAATTCATGATAATCAATTCTTCAGAATAATCAAAGTATTAGACTAGGTCTTCCTTAGTCTGATCACGTGCTTCAGTATTTAGGGTTTTTAATGAGGCAACTCTCAAACAAACGTATTTTAGTATAACGACAAAGGAAACATGATATATATATTTATATTATAATAACCTTAGCACCACTCATCATGGACTTTAGAGGTTAGACCTACACTTTGTTTCGCACAAATCAATACTAGTGTTTAAAGTCCATTATAATTAATCATGTTTGTCAGGCTTAAACATCTTTGAATAGATCACAACCTATTTTATAAAATTAAAACTCACAATTAATTGTAGCCCACAAAATATATCTACCATAAAAGGGTCATTTTCCATCAAACATCTTGGTTCTTGGTGGAAACAATTGAGAAAGGCAGAGTGTTTTAATGATGTCGCTTTTTGGAGCTCAAAAATTACATGAAACGGTGTAGAGTGGTTAGGAGAAATTTTGAGTTAAACCTACAAATGCAGAAAGGGCCATATTCAAATATTTAAAAAAGAATGATTGTAAAGCTTTGTTCTACATTTAATAAAATGTGAATGCTTGTCATTTTTAAAAGATCATAAATGTAACAAGAACAAATGAGACATGAGATATCATTGAAAAATACCAAGGTGATGAAGAAAAGGTGAAACAAGTAAAACTTCAAACTTTAAGGAGAAGGTATGAGTTAATATAGATGGAAGAAGACTATAATATAAGTAAGTACTTCTCTAAATTGAATGGTGAATAAAATAAAAGCTCATGGGGAAGTTGTTATGAACCGGGCACAAGCCTAATATGAAATAAGCCTAACTACCACCCCTCTTATATAAGTCACCACATATGCAATATAAGGTGTGATTTTAAGCACAATCCTTTTTATCCCCTTTCATTCACTTACATATTTAGGTGTTGGAGTGTTAACCTACAGGTTTTTCCCTACATAACTGCATCGAAGCACAATTGTATCATGAATCCACCCTATCAATAATTATTTTTCTCTAACGAAATAGTGGTGTTGTCCTTGGAAATCGACTTATGATTCCTAAGAATTTCCCCTCGATCACTATAATAGTTACACTGAGATAGAAGGAGAAACTTATCATCTTATTTCCAAAAGCACCTTGGTATCCTCTAATTCAAGATCGTCTTATGTATTTGTCATAGATGCAATATGTGGAAATCTTATTAGGAATGAGGAATCTCTACTACATAATCCTCTCAAATCAACGTTGTTAACCTAGAAGCGAAAGAACAATATTCTAATATTTGGGTTACAAGGCCATGAGAATATGGATAGAACTTATAACGTGGCGCTTTCGTTAATCATTACTACTACCATAACTAATCACTTTGTCTCAGGGATCCTCCTTGATGATAAAAGTTTTTGCAATCTGAAATACCTCAAAATCTTCATAGAGATAGGCTTAAGCAAGCAAAGAAATGGGGTCGTGAAAAGGCAATGGCCTCCTTGCATTCAATGATTCATTTACTCGTCCATTTGGACATTTTGATCTACCAGTTTCCTTGGAAGTAGGGATAAATAATAGAATTGTGAAAGTTCACTTCTTTTTAATTCCTTGAGGAAGTGTTTAAAATAACATTTTCTGAAGGCCATTCCTAGCAATGTTAAATGCGGTGACTTCTTCCGTCCACCTAAAGATGAAGTATCACAATGATTTTGATAAGCCAATTGTAGTTACTATCGACCTACATGAGGCGTGGCAAATACATGAAGAAACACAGAGAATACCCTATTAGCAATTGTTATTCATAAGAAAGGAAAAAAGAAGGTATGTGAAGTAAATAGTCCAGTTAATCTTGACGTGCGCAAAGACAAAACCTTGTAGAATGACGAGCTTGATTCCTCAATCAAGATCAAAATGAAGGTATTTCCAATGATTTTAGATGGGGAATTTAAAGTAATTCAATTAAAAGATAACCCAATGTGGTCGATGAAGATACAAGTCAACCTACCCACTGAGGTCATGAAAGAATTAGTTGAATGCTTAAGGACCAGTGACGACCTTTCTGTTCTATGTCCCCACGAGATGCTAGACATATATGTTTGTGTAACATGTCATTAGTTAAACATCAAAAGCAGTACATGGTAAGTGTCCTATAGTAGAAGCAAGTAATCTTTAAGAAGGTTGAGGTGACCATAATGATGGTCTAGATATCGTTGGAAGCTAACTTTATCTCTGAAGTAAGATACATCGAATGGTTATCCAATGTGGCACTGGTAAAAAATATTAAGGGAAATGGAGATTGCGTATTGAATATAATTACCTCAGTAGAGTGTTTCCCAAATATTCAAACCCACTCCTAAGCATATATAAGTTTATGGATAATTCCACTGAATACAAGCTTTTATCGTTTATGGATGTGTACTCCCGCTATAATCAAATACGCATGTATGATCTGGGCAAAGAGAATATGTATTTCATGACCGAACAAGCCAATTAATAATATAGCATAATGCCTTTTGTATTCACAATTCATGGCAACATATCAGAGGATGGTGAATAAGGTTTCCACATGATAAATAGGTGAAACACTGGAGGTGTACATATAGGACATTGTAACACGGTGGGAGAACTGGCTTGTTTGTTTTGCGTTTCATCGCAAATGTTGCGGATAGCAAGAGTCTCCACCGACTTTTCTTTTATCCAATTAAGGGAAGGCGAAAAGAACAGGAAAAGACCTTCGTTAGATTTTGAGTACGGGAGGCAGTTATGAAAAAGGAAGGTATTAGCACCTTTTCCATCCGTAGTTATCTACGGGCTCTTAATTGCTTAGCTCACTTTATAAATTTCTTTTTGTGTGTGTGTTTGAAAATGTTTTGGAAAAGGCATTTCACTTTGACTTCGTAATGATTCACACTGGAATGTATACGAAGTATTTGGAAATGTTTTGTTTTGGAAAGGACTTTGTAATGATTCACGCTGGAATGTATTCAAAGTGTTTGAAAATATTTTTTGAAAAAAAGTGTGAGGTGTGAAAGTATTTTAATTGAGCAAGCAAAAGAGACTTATTTTACCCACTCAGAACGGTTGTTTCCGTGTTATTTCGCTTTCCTTTAGAATAAAGGCTATCCATACCATTGGTTGATAGGTAACCTTATTCGTTGGATGTAAAGGGACATTCGAAGGGACATCGGATGGTCATAGAAGGCAACTTGTAGGGATACCTTAGCATATTCGTAGGGACGATCATCACTTTTCGTAGGCAACAATCAAGGGACGAGATCATACATTCGTAGGCAACATCGAGGGTCATCGATGGACTATGATCTTTTATTCAAAGGGGCTATGATGATATGTTTGTAAGCGTCTTAGCTAAGATATCCCCACGTTCGAGGGACATGGCCGTTATATTCGTAAGGTAACAAGAGAGGATACCCTAAGGTGGATGCATGTGTGAAAAGAGTGTTGTATTCAGATATTTATCTTGTGATTATTAGTGATCTAGATTGATTGAATTAATCTTTCCATACACGCCTAATTACTAGCAGTTAATATGTGCGAAAAGTAAATTGCAGAAATGTAAAGTGCGGAAAGTAAAAGGTCCTATGCTATTACATGGCTTTGGGGCAAATACATAATAGGGGTGCAGAAAGTAAAGGCAGAAAATAAAATCCTACGCTATTACAAAAATATCCTTGCGACCTATACATCGATTTCTAGAATTTAAATGCGAAATAGAAGTAAATAAATGAAAGAAAATGTCTAAGGATAAGAGAGAGTGTCTAAATCCTAATTATGAAAGAAAAATATTTTTTGACATTTTAATGCATAAAAAACCTAGTTCTAAGTTAATTATTAATTAATTATGAAAAATAATTTAATCATGAGAAAAAATAAATTATTTTTATGTAAAAAATTAACCTAATTCTGAAATTAAAATGTTTTTTTTTTGTGATTTTTGAAAATAGTTAAGTTAATTTTGCAAGGAAAACTAATTAAAAGAAAATTAAAAGAAAATAAAAAAAAATGATTTTTTTGGTCAGAACTTCTGACTAAGTTCGTCTCAGAACTTCTGATGGAAGTCCCTTCTAGAAGCTCTGGAAACCTGTTTTCCAGAACTTCTGAAGGTAGCACGGAAGTTCCTTCCAGAACTTCTGGAAACCTGTTTTCCAGAACTTCTGGAGGCTAGCACGGAAGTTCCTTCCTTCTGGAACCTGTACGGAAGTTCCCTCCAGAGCTTCTGGAAATTTGTTTTCCAGAACCTCTAGAGGCTGGCACATAAGTTCTTTCCTTTTGGAACTCAGAAGTTCCTCAAGAGCTTCGAAACCTTTTCCGAACCTCCGAGGTCGCATGGAAGTTCTTTCCTTCGGAACTCAGATGGAAGTTCCCCAGCTTGAAACCTTTTTAGAACCTCCGAGGCGGCACGAAAGTTCTTTCCTTTTGGAACCTGTATGGAAGTTCCCTCCAGAGCTTCTGGAAACCTGTTTTCCAGAGCTTTTGGGGACTTGGACGGAAGTTCCCTCCAGAGCTTCTGGAAACCTGTTTTCCAGAGCTTTTGGAGGTTGTGTACGCTACTTGCATGGATCAGAAGCATGTTAGAAAAAACAAGAGACAAAAAGAGTAGGCGCTGGGGGTTGAACCCCAGAACCTCTGGCTATCTACGCGCGCTGCCAACTGAGCCAGAAGGCTTAGTGGTTTTGAAAACACAAGCCCCAGAGCAGAAGCGTTGACACGTTTCTACTTCTTTTGAACTTTTTTAAACAACACACGCGTGGGACCCAGATGCTGGAATGAGCGAATGAGAGCATGCCACGCCTAGGGTCAGGGGTTCTCTTATGAGTCAAGAGAACTCAGAGACACCGGAGCAGAGCTCCGGTCGTCTTCTCCGGCTGTCTCCAAACTTGGAACCTGCAAAAACAAGTGCATTCAAAATAGAAAAATGCCCAGATCAATGTTAGAGGGCATGTCGAATTTCATGGACATATTTTTAGATCCTGAAAATGGCTATATCAGAGGACTCGAAGCTTCAGTCTTTCTGAACCATAACAATGGAAGATAGTCATTCACCCATCAAAAACTATCCATGATAACTCAAATATGCTCTATTCTATTATACAAAGCCATTAGAACAATTTGTTTTTTTTAATCAAAATGCAATATAAATAAAAATACGAATTTGATAGTATATGCAAATAGATGAACGCGTATGAAGGTGTGTCAACGTGTATGGTCCATGGAAAACGATCCAGTCTTACCTTTTCTTACCTTTGGAATAAGAATGAGTGGCTGGAAGGCCTTGAAGAACGTTGCAAATAGAAATTCGAAAATGCAACTTTGTATCAAAATTTTGGAGTGAGAGTTTGGTTCTTGGAGTTAGGGTTTTGTGTTTTTTCCCCGTCCCCCCTGCTTCTGGTCTTGTAAGGTATTTATAGAGCAAAGGATTTGATCAACAATAATGAGAAAATATATTGTCTTGAATGCCAAAATATTTCCTTGTAAATGTTTATCAAATCTTGCCAAAAATGCATTTTCCTTCCTTTTTGCATCTTGCACAAATTTGACAGCTTGCATGGGCTATCTGGGACCTCAAGACAAGTAGAAACCAAGCCCAACTTGTCATAACCTTGCTCTTTGCATTTTATTTTATTTAAATTGAATTTAAATGATTTAATTCCAAAATAAATTAAATAAATGGAAAGGAGGTGCGTAAATGGACTTAGGGGTCGTGGATATTCTCAAGAATAAGTATGGATCATGAAAACTTAAGCCCATTTGAAAAATATTTGCATTTGCTAGGCATTTTCCTTTGTGCACCTCCTGAAATGTCAAACTTGCACAATTTGTATCTTGCTCAATTTTCAACATATTTGGGTGTTCTTGGAATTTTTAGAAAGCTCAAGGTGTCCTCTAAACAACCCTTTTGGTTTTATCTTCATTTAAGTTTCCATGTTCATGAACACTTCTTTGCAAAAAGATGACTTTTTGTTGACTTTTAAAAAGGACTTGTACTGTTTTGATCTATAACTTCTAAATGAAGCATTTCTAGCCAAAGCTTGTGAGACATGAAGTTGTAGAGAATTGAATTCCCTTTAAAATGAGCTTTGGTGGAAATTTTTTTGATAAAGTATAGGAAAGTTATGCCTGGTCAAAGTTCTGTTGACTTTTGTCTAAAAAACCCTAAGCTAGAAACTTTGACTTTTAATCAAATCTTAACTTTTCTTGAGGAATCATGATCAACCCTTGATCAAATGATGAATATTACTTCAAAATATTGATGTTGACCAGAAATTATGAAGTTTGACTTTTGTTGACCACAATTGACTTTTTGTCCAATACAACTGATTTTCCACCATCCGAGCAATTGGATGAGCAAATTTGACTTGCAAGGCTTGAAACTTGACATGGTGGTCCCTTGAGGCATAGGGTGAGGTATGATGACCACTTGAAGTATTAGAAATACATCTTGACTTGAGAGTAGCAAAACCCTAGTTTGGATTGATTGCTTAGAAGATGGTTTTTCTGGTCAACCCTTGTGAAATCCTTGAGTATGGAATTGTGAATTGTCTTGAGAAGTGGGAGGGCAAATTTTGGGGTATAACAGACATGATCGTTAATTATAACAAATAGGGATTACACGACCAACATCTCGCGTATTCTAAAGAGTCCAACTATAAAATACGAGGCATAATCCATAAAATTGTACCTTGAGGTCATAGCTGACAAATGTCTGGGATTTTATCTGACTGAGAAGGATACATAAGCAAATGTGGATAAATGTGGGGTGCTCATTCAGATGGAATTACCAATAACCGAGAAGGATATGATGATGTTGAATAGGATGTTGACAATCTTGAACATGTCCTTCTCAAATTTGGTGCAACACGTCTTGTTGTTCTACATATTAATGAAGAAAGAAGCATGTTTTGAGTGGACCCCAAAATATCAACATCCATTTGCATCCTTGAAGATGGCTATATCAACTAAACATATACTATTTATGCCTTCATATGGGGATGTTTTGTACCTTTACTTGGTTGTTCCTAATGAAGTGATCGACGTCATCCTTATAGGAGATTTGGGACCCACCCAAAGTCGAGTCTGCTTCATCTCTGAAGTCATGGTTGAACCAGAGATGCACTATCAAAAGATAAAGAAGGAGGCAATGGTTTTATTAACTACATATATAAAGCTAAAACTTTACTTCCTATACTATGCCATAGTTGTCTGGACCAATTTACCATTAAAGTAATTTCTCCACAATCTAGATCTAACGGGGAGATAAGTAAAAGGTCCATCAAGATGTCTAAATTTGATGTTTCCTTTGAATCAAGGAAATCACTAAAAGTGTAGTTGTTCATAGACTTCATAGCATAATTAACCTCAAGCATGCAAACATCAATTTATAATTGGGTAGTGTTTACGAGCGGGTCGTACAATAGTCGAGGAAGTTGATCCAATCTAATATTGGAAAATGAATTCCGCATATTGATTGAAGTATCTCTACATTTTGAGTTTTCTACCAACAATAATCAAGCTAAGTATGAAGCAGTTATTGTCACCCTCATGTTGGTCATTGTGATGGAGGAAGAAAGAGTTATTAAGAACATGCTCCAGCTCATAGTCTCAAATGCCAAAGGATAAGTCCAGACCAAAGAGCGATTGATGCAGCGACATGTAACTTTATCTAGAGAAAATTTGACGAACTTCAAGACATCATAGATATTGCATGTTCCAAGAGAGTACAACACACAAGATGACATCTTGAAAAACTGACCAACATTAGAGCATCCGATATAAACCACCCCTTCATCTAAGAAACTCTTAAAAGTGCTAATTATAAGCTATAGAGGTCATGATAATGGAAATAAGCGATAAAGCACATCACTCTTTGATATCTCCCATTGGAATACACATCGAGCAAGGAGTGCTTCCTTTTGACCTAGCTAAATCCACCCTCTTAAAAAGAAGGGTAGGTTCTAATAAAAGGAACATTGTAACAAATGAGAGTCCAACACTGAGAATTTAAACTTGAAGACCTCATGGATGGTCCGACATCGGAGGAAAAATGTTGGATATGGGAAACCCATAGCTAATTAGGAAGTTTCGTATAGGGTCAAGACTGACATAGAAAATAGAGCTTGCATTCTGGAGACATTGACCGGGGAGCACATCCCAGGGACATTGAATGTTGCAAAACTCAAACGATATTTTATATAATTATTTCAAATTTCTCCCAAGGATTGTAAGTGATTTTCTTCCTATGTTATCTTCTTACACGAATAATATAATGCTCTTTGTTGAAATTATGTAAACTTTGTATAAAATGGAGTAGGGTAAGAGGCTATTATGGCTCACTAAGCCACAACTGAAACACCTTTTGTCTTGGTAGCTAACTGCTCCAGAGCTTTTGCAGTGAAGCTCGGGATATGTAGGGGATCCAATTCTGCTTGAGCACGGTCCTTAGTAACATTAAAGCTTACACTAGCTCCTAACAATGAGACAAGTAATGATGATGAAATTATGGTATCTAGATCACAGATGTCCTAAGAGATGTCGAGACACTGATCTCTAAATTTACACACAATGACAAGGTATGATAAACAAAAGCAGTTCAGAAATGTAAAAACACATGTTAACCCAGTTCGGTGTACATCAACTCCTACTTTGGGGGCTAGCAAGCCAGGAAGGAAGACCATTCTTAGCAGTATTAACTCAAAGCTAAACTAATCCCAAGTTTACAACTTCTCCCCTAATCACTACCCAATGCTACTTCTACCTAGGTCCTCCATAGATATGAGAAATCGCCATTCCACTTCCAATCACCGCGGTGATAAAAGACCTATCCTAATTACATGGTTAACTATAAACAAGTCACATTCACAACAAATTGAAACCAAAACTAAACTTAAGTTTAGACTTCAATCACAAATACATAGTCTTGCTTAAAAGTTTCGACCAAGAACAAAACTCAGAGTTGCTTACAAGCTTCCTCCAAGAACAATAATCACCTTTATGCTTAAAAGATCATGAGTGATTCATATTTACAACTCAACTAATAACCGTCCCACTCTTCTATGAACATGATATCAGAGAGGCTCACAAATAACCCAAACCAACTCTCTTAGAGAGTGGCTCACAAACAAAGCCCTAATATATGATACTTTTACATACTTAACCCGTATCTTCTTTAGGTTTAGAATCTTCTATTTATAACCTTTTTCTGAACTGGATTTTGGCTTCAAAACACAGCAAAACTGTTGTTAAAAATGCTCCAAGATATTCTCCACAAATTTAGAACTTGAATAATTTAGTTTCCTAAAAAATCTCCATATTTAGAAACTACAAAACAGTTGCTAAAAATGCTCCAAGATATTATCCACAAATTTAGGACTTTATTCATTTAGTTTCCTAAAAAATATCCATATTTAGAAACTGAGAATACTCCTTGAAAATAGATAGTATCTTTTATCTTTAAAAAGAGCACCATATAGGATTGCATAATATTCCCAGAATATTTTGCATCTGTAACAAACTAACAGTTTCCAAAAGTCCAGTTGTACACAGACACAATATCGAATGATTTTGCATAAGACATCTTTATTCTTTATGCTTCCCCAGTTGAAAGAATATCTTATTTCAACATGTTTATGCTTAGTCAATTTTACCAAACATAATGTCAATCACAACAAAACAGAGAATTAACAATCTCCCCCTTTGGCTTATTTTGACTAAAACAACTTAGTACTTCTTCCACACAAGAACAACAATACAGCTCAGGTTTGAAAAAAATGAATTCTCAACATGTCGGGACATCATGTCTAGAAAATCTTCACAATCCTTTTTAGAGTTGCTTGTAACAGAAGAGACCACCTCCCCACAAGCATTCTGATCAGATCACTCTATCTGATACACTTTCCCTACACTTACTAACAGTTCTGGTACATAGGAAATATTTAACATGACAGTAGTCATGCATTCACCATACCCTCCATTGTTAACATGGTCAGATGCTTCACATCCTACTTCACCATAGTTAGAAAAAGCTTATTCTGAATATAATGTTGTGCATCAAATTCCACATCCATAATCCCAAGCATCTTCCAAAGGCACTCACCAACAAGCATGATGTTACAAGATCATTTAGGACATCAAGTTCTTACCATAGAAACCATTCACTTTAGTTCTTGATACACCTTCCAGATGAGTTATTACTTGCATAAAAGTAATTCTTTCAAGGAATACAAGAAGATCTCAATAGGACACAACTTCTGCATCTTATTCAGGTTATCACAAACACCATAATACTATGGAGAGAAATAAACTCTCATACACTTTCTGAAGCATGATGTTCAGACTTCTTGTCTGACTTTAAGGTGTTAGACATCATCCTTATAAACCTAAGGAAAGGATTTCCTCTAACAGGTACCAAATTAACTAGCTTCAATCAACAAGGGATATACAGACTTTTGAGCAGAATTTGCTTCCCCTTAGCTATTCAATCTTCACTTCTTTAATACTTCATAATGCACTGAATTTCATTTAGTGCAACACTTTATTCCTTGCAATAACTAGTGTTTTGTTATGTGAAGACCCCACATAACTGGATCATAAGCTTAAGGATAACCTCCCATGAGTATACACAAATAACTATGGTTATTTAACATACTTTCCTACAAAGGTGATCAATGGTTTTCTGATCCACCAGTAAGTCTGGATCTTCCAATTCTAAATCCTCTTTGCACCAGAAATCTAGAATGCTCTACCAACCAACTTTAGATGAGATTCCAACGAAAAATGTCTAAACACCAAGAAGTTAATAGTTCCTTTGAAAATCAACCAATCTTCAAGACCAGTTCTCTAAAAAATCATCAAGATATCCGAGAGGATGTCTTAGAATTTTGATCTTGACCTCCATATTTATATAATCTTGATGGAGGAATCTTCAACACTTATTCAGCAGAATATATACTACAAGCTCCTCCATAGACAAAGACCTAGCTCCTATGCTCCTATCAATTAGATCAAAAATAAACTGACCCAAGGGTATTCACCAGAATGATGATGACTTCACCTCCATCAGCATCTTCATTCAAGACAAGTTGAGGTTACTCATGTAAAAGGAGAACATACACCTGTATCCGTCTTCTAGAACTCTCACTTGGAAAAAATTAATCTGATTCATAGGACAAGTTCTTGAGATCTTGCAACTAATAATGTTGCACTCTGATGTAACATCTGGACTTTGGATCTCTTGAACTCCAATATAAAAGGATAATCAATTAAGTACTTATGAATGTCACAAATAGAAATTGATTTTACATCATTGTTACGATGGCCATACACATGATATAAAGGATGTCAACACTATAAGATCATGAATCATGTACTCTCCCTTGTCAAGGACAATGTTGAGACATCAAGGTTGACATCCTTGACTCAATCTACATTTACCTATTATTGCTTTCTCTTGCATACTTAGCTACATCAGAGATAAAAACATTTATCTCTTCAAGAACAAAAATAAATTGCTCTTGTCTTTATGTAGTAACTCTCATGTCCACTTTCTTGAATAAAACCAGAGAATCTTCATCTTGATCATATTCTCTTATAAGCTCTTTTCACAATTAGAAGTGCCTTTATGAGTGGACTTAAGAGAAATCTCAAGTATCTTTGGCTACTTCATAATGCTGGTAGAAGCTATCTCCCAAGTAATATAATATCATAGGATAAATATTCAAAAGAAACCATATCACAATGCTCGTCCCTTAATGGTATTCTAAGAATAGATTTTTCTAAAGCCTCAACACCTGAGACACAAGGAACTGGTAGAATTTTGACTTCAGATACACTTATGAAGAACCACTATTCAATCACAACTTAAAGTCTCGAGCAATAAACTTCTAGATGACAAATGAAGCAAAATAGGCTTGAAAATAAATCAAACACACACCATGGAGACACAACAACTCACCATCAAGGCAATATCTCAGACAACTTCAAACAAGACCATCACTAGCCATGTCATAGATAATTACTCTTCCTCCTCAAGAAAGACATCCAGTACATTAACTTAGTATGAGCTACCCAAGTTGACATATTAGGAGAGATGTCATAGCATCCATACATCATAAGGAATAAAGAACACCCCACATATTAGTGGAATAAAACATTAGAGTATCAGTAAGTGGAGTCTGCAAACACAACAACATTGAGAAAAATAAATTCTCAGTATGTCAGACATATCAGAACATCATATCTGAAATATCTACACATCATCCCAATCCACACCAACAATACCAACATAAGCTCATTGTGGCATTGGGAACAAATCATTCTTGATCATCTTCATATGATCTTCCAGCTCATGCCCCTGTCAAATAATCTCCTGTATTCCTTGACTCTGTCAAAAGTTATAGGAGTGTACCCATTAGAATATCTTGTCATCACTTTAGAATATGTCTTCTTCAAGTTACCCATTCTTCTTCTTTCCTCACTACACAAGTAATCTTATCAATCTTGTTCATTGTACCAGAAAATATCTTCCCTAATCTTTCCCAAAACAAAACAGGATGCCTGCTCTAATACCAATTAAAATTCTGGTATCCATATCATAGATGTCCTAAGAGATGTCGAGACACAGATCTTTGAATTTTCACATAATGACAAGGTATGGTAAACAAAAATTGTGCATAAACGTAAAAATACACAAAATTGTTAACCCAGTTCGCTGTACAACAACACCTACTATGAGAGCTACCAAGCCAAGAAGGAAGTCCACTATTAGAAGTATTAGTTCAAAGATAAACTAGTCCCAAATTTATAACTTCTCGCCTAATCACCACCTAATGCTACTTATACCTAGGTCCTCCCTAGATATGAGAAATTGTCACCAACTTCCAATCACCGCACTGATAAAAGACCTATCCTAATCACAAGGTTGTCTATAAACAAGTCATAGTCACAACAACTTCAAACCAAAACTAAACTGAAGTTTAAACTTCAATCATAAATATGTAGTCACTCTTAAAATCTTCGACCAAGAACAAAACTCAAAGTTTTTTACAAGCTTCCTCCAAGAACAATAATGGCCTCTATGCTTAACAACTCATGAGTAATTCATAGTTATAACTCACCTAACAATAGTCCCACTATTCTATCAACATGATATTAGAGAGGCTCACAAATATAAGCACATGTAATGACACAGGTCGACACATATAAGCAAACGAGTCGACACATGGAAACTGAGACTTTTTGGCTTTAAAATGATAACACATGTGCTAACATAAAAGGAAAGATGATCCAAAACATACAAACAGAAGCTTACATGCCTTAAAATACTAGTACATGTGCCAACATGAAACACATATGTGTCGACACATGTTGTAGATGTTTGTGCAAAACCTGTTTTTTAATGCATGTTACCAAATGGCGACCTTTTCAAACTTGTTCTAGATGCTTTATAAGATTCCTAATGCCAGGATGCACATAAATACTCATAGAAATCGCTCAATGTACAAAAAAGCTAAATCAATCCTAGTTTTGACATCATGCAAAACATCTAAAAGGCAAATGCAATCACATACTCCCCCTTTTTGATGATGGCAAAACTCAAAGCTTTAGATGATGCTTTTCTTGTCTTCATGAAAGCTCCCCCTTAATATGTGCATCCATCTTCCCTTATACGTCTCCCCCTTTGACAATATCAAAAAGATACAAAGCACACGGTGAGAAGTATTATTAATCACACAAATATGAATATACCACACAAAGGTGTTTTGCAAAGTAAGAACGTAAACACACATGTTCCTATACACATGGAGTTACAAAAATCAAATAAACATAAATACATGGCAAGAACATCTCCCAAAAAACACACAAAGTATGATAAATTTAATGCAAGTGCGACCTTCTCAAGTCGCTTCAAAAATGTTATGAGAATGCAAAATGTCACAATGGTGCTCTCGATGCCACACACGTATGTGCCTTGTAACATCCTAAATTCTCAGAAGAATAATAAACAGAGACCAGAGTAAGTTTAAAAAAATTATCGTACATTTAGGATGCTACATTTTCAACAAACATACAAAAATTTGCTCATTTTAGTTATAAGATACATAACACAAATAATAGATGAATCAAACATCAACTCACAATCTTCATTTTAAATTTTTATTAATGCAGCGAAAAAGAATCATATTCTAAGTCAAACAATATCTTCAAAATATTTAAACATTTATTCAAATCATAAGGAGTTCCTAAGACTTCACACAAATTACGGAAAAAATACTGAAGTGTTCATCCCCCCGGTGTTACGTACCACAACAACGACCCCAACTCGAAAATAAAATGAAGAGCGACCTCTTCTGAACCCTGTAGCCTCGAACTACTCCTAACTATCTGCATGATATCGTATAAAGCATCATTTCAACAGAAGGGTGAGATATCACAATAATATAAGATAATGTACAATAGTAAGTATACAATGAATATAATTACACATACCTTCACATAATTGACATCAATTATATTACACATTAATTAAACATCATACATAATCACCAACACTTTTCAATAATTATCATGTAGTGCATACACCAACCACACAACTCGAACATCATATTAATGACAATACAATGCAATGAGATTGACTCAGAGACTTAATTCACGTGGTACCAATATCGCTCTCGAATCCACGCCATCTAGGACTAGAGCCACCAATATCGTGAACAATTTGGTTCACCTCACACCTGATTCATGCTATCTATGGTCAAATCCAACCAACATCATGAATAATGAGGTTCATATCACTCCCGATCCAGGCCATCTAGGATCAAAGTCATCAGACAGGATAAAAGTCTACAACAAACTCATGATGTTGTTTTAATGTAAGTTAATTTTGTTATAGCAATTTGATTATAAATCTAAAATATAATATTTTTTGTAATTGTAATTTGATAATAAATATTAAATATAATATTTTTAATGCCAAAAAAAAATAGGGATTTGTATTTAAAATCAAATTTTTATTTAAAATACTCCTTCATTCAACTATTGGTATTTGTATTTAAAATCAAATTTTTATTTAAAATACTCCCTCATTCAGATTATTATATTGTATCAACGAGAATCACATTCATACAAAATTTATATTTTGCATTCATATGAGTGGTTTCAACAATTTCAATTTATAAATTGAATTAACTATTCATTTTGATGCCAAAAACAATATAAGATCATGTGTGATATGTTCAAACTCGTCAATAAATTATTTTATATTAGACTTTTTTTTTTTTTAATAAGCAAAGTTAATAAAATTAATATGGGTACAAGTGATACACCAATATAATACAACAAATTAGAAGTAAACCATTAACTCAAGAGGAGTATTCATCCTATTATACCAAGATGTACAATTTTTTCTCTTAGCACCAATATTCAACCAAAACCTGGACAACAATTTAATGTGAACAATTATATCATCTGATACACAAACAATTCCTTTGAATAGAAAGTTGTTTCTTGCCAACCATAAGAACCATACTGTTGCATACCAAAATATTTTAATTCTTTTCTTCTTAACCCTCCCCGCTAAAGCTTCATAGAATTGGCCTAAGTGACTTAACACTGTCTGGCCATCCAACTATTTACTGTCGAAAATGGTATACAACCGCTGGTCCTCCCAAAGTCCTAAAAACTAAGGGTTACTCGCAAAATCGGCCAGTTGAATATAAGACATGTGCTAAGATTTTGAAAATACACTTGCTCTGTCGAAATCCTTACTACTAGAAACGATTTTCTATGAATAAGAGAACAAGTATAGAAGTTTTCAACACTATAATTTGACTGACTGACTGGTGACTCGTGACCGCAAAAGGTGTTCACACGAAATAACCAATAAAGGAATTGTTCAATAAATTGACTGACTGGTAACTCGTGACCGACAGAAAGTATTGAGTGGTAGTCGGCAAGACCAATTTCGACTATTTCCCTATCCTTCATCCTTCTGCTCTAGAAGCAATAGCTAGACTACGTAGCTTCGTGAGCTCTAGAAGCAATAGCTAAACTAGGGCCTGAGGCAACCAAAGTCAAGAATTTAATGACTAAAATTCGTACTTATGCCTTGAATCATGAGTTTTCTCTATTGCTTCATTCTGACCCAACTATTGACCCAGATATTTCAGATGCTCTCACTCAATTGAAGGATCTTGATATTTAGGAATCAGCTAGGTTCATGATGATAACATTTGAAAAATTATTTATCTCTATGCTCAACAATATCGAATGTATAAGGGAAAATGAGCAGCTGGTCGAGTAGAATGAGGCCTTTGTGAAGGAGAATTTGGACATGGTAGTAAAGGCCAACAAAGAAATCACTGAGATAATGGCAATGATTGAAGAGAAACAGAAAGAATTGAGTCCTAAACAGAAAAGAGCGTTTGAAATATGCACCCAAATTGCTGTTCTAAACAAGGAATTGGAAACCATTACCACGCAAGAGGAAGAGATTACTAAAATTATCAACCCTTCTCAAGCGCAAGTCAATAAGATTTCCTTGGACGTTGTGGCCATGAGCAATGTAATCTCTTCTGTCGAAACAAAGATTGCAGTACTTAAAGCTCAAGCAGAAAGCTTTGACAATCATGTTGTACGCCTCCAAGGGGATTTGCGGTCTTTCCAAAACAAATTCAAATATTTTTAATTATTGCAGCACCCATCTCGTGATTTTTTCTATGTAATATTTGAACAATGGCTTTATACCACTTTTTAATGTAATACTTTTCTTTTTCTGCCTTATATATCTCTCTCCCTGTTGCACACATTTTATGCATGCTTTTAATTTGCTGGTTTTAAATACAATTTTACCATCTTGTTTGTTCGACCAATACTTATTCCGTCGAAATTTTGACTTCTTGAACAATAGGCTTATACTTCTTCAAGTACTTACCATTTACCCTTAAGATCCTTTGATCCGGGGATAACTCTTCAAGTTCATAGGCATTATTGGAAAAAAACTTGTATCACCTTAAAAGGTCCTTCCCAATTTTGGGACCATTTTCCTAAAACTCTATCATTTCTATCCATACGTAATATCACTTTCCAAACTAAATCATCGACAACAAATACTTTATCTTTTACCTTTTTATTATAAGCTCTAGTAACTGTTTCTTTTTGTCTCCTTAACGAATCAAGGGCCAACATTCTCTTTTCATCTAAGTCGACAAGCTCGTCTATCATCATATTCCAGTAATCTTTATATGGTATTTCATGATGTCTTTGGATTCTCACTGATTTAACTTGTATCTCTACTGGTAACACTGCACCATGCCCATATGCAAGTTGAAATTGAGTAGTTCCTGTTGCTTCCTTGGAGGAATTTCTACATGCCCATAAGGCTTGATTTAGTGTTTTATGCCAATTACCTAGCTTCTTTCCTACATGATTCTTAATCAGGCTAATTATTACTTTATTAGTAGCTTTGACTTGGCCATTTGCCTGATCATAGTAAGGAGTAGAAGTTAACAACTTAATTCCAACTTCTTCCGTAAATTCTTGCATCTTGATTTTGCATCGGGTCGTTGGTTATGGAATTCGAACGACATGATGTGATTTTGTATAAAATCAATAACAACTTCTTGGTCGACATTTGTTAAGGCTACAACCTTAACCCATTTTGTAAGATAATCAATGCCGACTAGAATGTACCTTTGTTATTTTGATGAAGCTGGTTTTATTTCTCCAATCACATTCAATGCCCATCCTCTAAATGAACAAGGTTTTACAATTGCATGTAATTCACTTGCGGAAATATGTTGTATGCCCCCATGCATTTGACATTCTTGGCAACCTTTAGCAAATTCATTGAAATCTTTCAACATTGAAGGCCAATATACACCTGAATGCACCAAAAGCCATTTCATTTTGTGTCCAGCTTGATGCGCACCACATGCTCCACTGGGCACACTTGACACTGCTATATATGCCTCACTTTCTCCAAGGCATTTAAGCAATACTCCTTTAATAGTTTTCTTGAATAATTCGTTTTCTATCAAGACATAACTGAGGGCATGACATTTGACCTTACGATCTGTCGACCCCGTAGGGGAATGAAAATAGTCGACCAATGGCTTGCGCCAGTCATTCTCTTGCCCATTGTCAACAGTTATAATTTCAAAATTTTCAGTATCTACAACTCCTAACTTAATAATTGACAAGTCTGAAGGAGATAACAAAGTTGCTCGAACATTCTTTCTTACCTGAATAGGTTCTTCACTTTGGTCTTTCTTGTATCCTGAAGCTGATTGTGCTAAGTCATTAGCCTCTTGATTTTCTCTTCGCGGTATATGTCGAATATTCACTTGCTCAAATTGCTTGAGAAATCTAATGGTGATCACAAAATACATGATTAAGTTATCCTTAATACATCTGCATTCCTTTGATACTTGTTTAATCACCAATTTAGAATCTCCTATAATTTCGACGTTCCTTGCCCCCAGTCCTAGCACTAGTTCAAGTCCTGTTATTAAAGACTCGTATTCTGCTTCATTACTTGTACATATATCGTCAATTCTATACTTAAACTCTGCTGGAATTCTACTAGGAGAAATTATAATTCCTCCTATTCTAGATCCATTTTTATGGCTATAACCATCAAAGTATAATTTTCATGGCACTAAATCTACATAGTTCTGAGGCATACCGACCATTGAATGGTCGACCAGAAAGGCTGCCACTACTTGTCCTTTCATTGCTTTTAAGGGCACATAAGTCAAAGAGTACTTTGTTAATGCTAAAGCCCATTTATCAATTCGACTATGTAAAATTGGTTTGGACAACATGTGTTTAATAATATAAAAATGAGAAGACACATACACATCAACAAGCTTTATATATTGCTTCAATTTAATACAAGAGAAATACAAGCATAGGCATAGTTTTTCTATATCAGTATACCTAGTTTCAGGATCATTAAGCATTCGACTAAGATAATACACAGGTCTCTCAACACCTTTTTCATCCTCTTGACTAACATACTTCCTATAATCGAATCTGAGGCTGCAATATATAACCTCATAGGCCTATGTCTGACATGAGGTGCCAATATTGGAGGCTTCACTAAATATTCCTTGATTTTGTCGAAAGCCTCTTGATGTTCTTCCTGCTAGACGAAATCTTCATTCTTCAGTCGAAGCAGTGGTGAAAATACTTTGGTTTTTCCACTTAAGTTTGATATGAACCTCCTTAAGAAATTTATTTTGCCCAACAACGACTGAAGTTCCTTTTTGGTCGATGGAGGTTTTACGTCCATGATGGCCTTGGTCTTGCTTTGATTCACTTTTATGCCTTTTTTATGCACCACAAAGCCAAGAAAATCACCTGCCTGCACACAAAAAGCACATTTTAATGGATTCATTTTTAATCCATATTTCCTCATCCTTTTGAAAGCCTTTCGAAGGTGTTGCAGATGAGTCGGTTTACTGTTTGATTTTATCACAGTATCTTCAATATATATTTGCATGAAATCTTCAATAAAATCATGAAACATAGAATTCATTACCTTTGATATGTCACTCCGGCATTTTTCAAGGCGAATGGCATGACAACCCATTCATAGGTTCCTAATGCCCCTGGGAAACAAAACGCCGTCTTCGGCACATCTTCATCTGCAATAAAAATTTAGTTATAACCAAAATAACCATCAAGCATACTTAAATATTCAAAACCAACACTAGAGTCGATCAACATTTCTGCTATAGGCATATCATATTCATCTTTAGGAGTGGCAACATTTAAATCTCTAAAATCGATGCACACTCTTAACTTTCCATTATTCTTAATTACTGGCACTATATTTGCCAACCAGTCGACATACCTTGTTGTTCTTGTAAATATGCTTTTGAGGAGTCTCTCTATCTCCTCTTTGACTTTCGACATTATTGCTGGAGCGAAGCGTTTGGGCGTTTGCTTCACTATCTTCTCCCTAGCTTTTATTGGCAAATTTAATTCGACCAAATCCCTGCTTAAACTTGGCATTTCATTATAGTCCCAAGCAAAACAATCTTTAAATTATTTTAATAAAGATATTACCTCGGACTTCAAACCCTGGTCGATATTGGCGCTGGTATATGTTAGTCTTTTATCTCCTTTTTTGCCAAGATCTACTTCTTCCAAAGGGTCATATGGCTGCACCTTTTCTGGCGCCATTGGATCCTTCTTGAAGCCTAAGGGCTCATCATCATATATGCAGTCCAGACGCTGCTTATCGAAATTTTCTTTGATCATTCCTTTTTTATCTGGTGTCTTTGGCTCAATAGCCAAAGTAATTCCTTTATCTAGGATTTGAATTTTATTGGCTTCGACAACCATATTTTCTTCAGCCTCTACCATTGAATTTACCTTATTTTCAGCAGTATACGCCGAAATCCTTTTTAGAGCTTCTAGCTCATACATCATTATCAGTGATGTCTCCCCATCCTGCCAGTCGGCCTTCTTAATATGGATCATCAATAGGTTCCACATCCCATATAAAACCATGGGTTTCATGCAGCTTCAACAAAACAAATGCCTCATCCAAGTAGGCATACACATCTTCAGCAGGTTGACATGGGGAAATGTTGGCTAATTTCCTGTCAAATTGCTTCTTGCCGACATTGTTCATATCAACCATGAAATACCCCTGGTCGGCTTCAATATTTTCGACTATGTCATCTTCCCTCCATTTCACCAAGCGTTGGTGCATAGAAGATGGCACAACTCCTATGTCGTGCATCCATTCCCTCCCTACCAAGAGGTTGTAACTTGGCTTGCCATTAATCACCATAAATATAGTCGACCTAGTAACTGAGTCGACAATGATATCAACTTGGATTACACCCATGGTGTTTCTAGTTCTACCTTCGTAGTCTGACAAGACCACGTTGTGAGACCTTACATCGGTATCATACTTATCAATTTTCTTGAGTAGATGGTGTGGCATAATGTTCATCGTAGTGCCACATTCTACCAACACCTTATTGATAGCTACCTCTTCGACCTTAGCCCTTATTAAAATGGGCTTCAAATGGATCTTCATGGCCATTTCTGGCCTTTCAAAGAAAGCATCTTGGTTCTCAACAAAACCATTGTTCATCACAAAGTAACATGTTGGCTTGTGTAAAGCCATCTCCTCAGCATCAACATCTGCTGAATCTTTTACTTCAGTCAAACAATCATATTCTATTGGCAGAATTGATACCAAGTTGACTAAAATATCCAAACTCTCTTCAGAATCGGACTTAAAGTTGTCAGTGGCCTCTTCAGAACACTTAGCAGTTAGTCGTTTGACGAATTCTTTGATTCATTCTTTTGCAGCAGAATTGTCCTTCACTTTGTACTGCTTTTGATGCCTTGCTTTGCTTTCAGCAACCTTCCTAACAACAACTTTCCTCTCAACTTTCTTTCAACGTTGGAAGCGTCTCCGTTGGGTCCGAGTCATGGGATTCTTGCCAATGTAGTTTTAAAAAATGTGGCTTCTCCTTTTGGACTTAAACTTATATCGGTAGCTAACAGCCGACTTTCCTTTGTTTGGTTCTCTAGCAATAGAACCATCAGTTGGTGTCCCCATTCTTCCTTGAGGCTTGATCCAAGTACCACTAGGATCACTTGCTGATGGAATATAACTCCTGAGCCTAGCCTGAGAGTTTCCGACAACCTTTCTTGGGTCCCTTGGTGTAGGAAACCTCTAATTGTACAACTTTCCCTTGTTCTTTTCCAACTGCAGCTTCTGAAAAATTCTCAGCAGCTACTTTATCGGTCAAGGCGCCACATCTGGGGCACAAGCAAGCTTACGAACCCTTATTCTTGCAACGGTAGAGAAAATCCAGCAGGTTTTCCTCAGGCCTTGGGTACACATCAGCTAAGTCAACATAAGGACTTTCTCCAGTGCCTTCGAACATGTCATCATCTGGAAACTCAGTAATTTCCACCATGTTAATGTCGACAGGGTCGAGAAATAAAGCCTCCTCTTACCTAAGAGGGTCAGCATCAATCTTCATTTTTCTGGCAGTAAATTTCAGTCGACCCTCCTGCAGCGATTTCTGAACGAGATCCTTGAAAAAGAATACATTGAGAGGTTGTGTGACCAAGATAGTTATGAAATTTACAAAAACCTCTTTTCTGTCGTTGTTCTAATGGCGGTAATTTAGCTCCTGGAGGTACTAAAATTTTACCATCTTTAACTAACAAATCAAAAATTTCTTCACATTTAGTGACATCATAAGTATAAGTTTTCGCTGGAAACTTTGAATTGTTTTCGACAATATTCTTTCCTTCGGTAGGAAATCATGATTTACACTCATATACAGGCCCTGGCTTCATTTCAGCCACGTCGACTTCTGCCTCACTCGGTGAGATATAGTCGGCCTCATAAATGGGATATGTGTCATCATAATCTATGAAGGCTACTTTTTCTTTCTTAGATTTAGCCTTAGTATGTCTGACCTTTTCTAGTCACAGACGCTCAAGATGTCAAACTCTATTAGCTAATTGGGACATATTTTTCACAAAGGTCAGATCTATTTTCTTCCTAATAGAATAATCTAAACCTCCAGCGGCCATTTGAACAAGTTCCTGTTATAGCACTTGAGTAAAGTATCTTGCTTTTAATGACCTAAATATATTGAGATAGTCATTAATGGTTTCAACAAACCTTATTTTAATGTTTGAAAGTTTGACCAAACTAATTTTTGAATGCCCCTCATAAAATTGTTCATGGAAAAGTTTTTCCAACTTAGTCCATGAGTCAATCGAGTTTGGAGGCAAAGTGGTAAACCACGTGAAAGCTGCCTTAGTAAGATATGAGTGAAAATATTTTACCCTTAAGCTTTCATTATTTGCCATATCCCCATATTCAGTCAAGTATCTAGCAATGTGTTCCACTATCGACTCCCCAGATTCTCCCCCAAATTTTGTATACTTAGGAATTTTCCATCCTCTAGGGTTTTCAATCTATAAAATATATTCAGAAAAAGGGGAAGAATATGTTGGCCTATGAAGTATGGTATTCATACCATTTCGATCCATAATTCTTTCGACAATAGTGGTTAGATTATTTTCGACGGCTAGTCCTCTTGTCGAATTTGATCAACAATTTGACCAGCCTCTTGTTGTCGATTAACTAATACCCTAGGTGGGTCGACTACAAGATTCCTTTGGGGTACTATCATTGGTCCCTGATGGACAGTTTAATAACCTAACTCATGGTTACTATCATCCATTTGTTTCCTTAACACCTCTACTGATGTGTTAGTGAGAGGCGACACTATTGGCTGAGAAGGCATTCCTCTATTTTGGTTGCCTATATTTCCTCCTGGCGTGGATCCTTGTAAAGGAGAGTTCAGATTTTGAACATTATCTGACACTACCGTTGCGTTTGATGTCGACTAATATCATGGCATCATGGAATATGACATTCCATAAATAGGATTTGTAGTGCCAAAGCGAGGCACATGAGGTATTTCAATCGTAGTCATCATAGGCCATGGACTCACCGGCGGAGCTTGAGAAATGGGCGCAGATGCTACAGTCGACACTGGGACAGTTGGATTGTTTATAGGAGGCAAAGGTGCAACCTGAGAAATTACTGGATCTATAGTACTTAAAGTTCGTGGAGAAAGTTCATCCACGTCAGGGTTAGGATTAGTCATCCTGGGTGTACGTCTCCTAGATGGTGGTTTATTATACTCTTTGGTTAAACTCCCACTCCTAAGTTTCATACACTTGGAACATTTGACATAAAACACTTAACATTGGTCCCACCGGGTGTACCAATTTGTTTACTGTGGAAAATGGTAAGCAACCGTTGGTCCTCCCAAAGTCCTAAACACTAAGGGTTACTCGTAAGACTGACCAATTGATCTTAAGACATGTGCTAAGAGTTTGAAAATACACTTTCTCTGTCGAAATCCTTACTAGTAGAAACAATTTTCTATGAATAAGGGAACAAGTATAGAAGTTTTCCACACTATGATTTGACCGACAGACTGGTGACTCGTGACCGACAGAAGGTGTTCACATGAAATAACCAATAAAGGAATTGTTCAATAAACTGAATAATTGGTAACTCGTGATCGATAGAAAGTATTAAATTGTTTACGTGAAGCAGAAAATAACGTAAAGTGACTGCTCAAAAGTAAATAGAAAGCAAGTAAAATATTCAAAGAAGACAATTGAAAAGTAAAGGATTTACATTGAAATATAAATGGTGATTCACGTACATCAAGCACTTTTACGCTAAATCTTCTTATTTATAGTGATTAAAGTGTAACTGCCTATATACACGATCTACTGTCACGTTTAAGACTTAAAGCAACTGCTCCACTAGATTTTGTCAACTATTTGGCGCTCAATCAGAACATAAACTGTCGGTAACTACTAGTGACTTCAAAAATCAAATCTTCCCGCTTCTGGCTTGCTTCGACGTTACTTTCTAGCAAGACTAAATCACTAGAATTCTTCTAAGTCTTGAATTCCCTTTGGTGGACAAGACCGATTTTGACTATTTCCTTATCCTTCATCCTTTGGTCAACTAGACCAATTTTCCAGTATTTGTTACCAGCTTTTCTCCTTTTGGTCGACAAATCCCAGCTCCGACATTTTGGCTTGATATTCCCATTGATCATTAAATTCTTTAGTTCGACAAAGCCAAATCTCAAACACCGTGGCTTCAGTTTCCTAAAAACCCTTATTTCAGAAGATTGCCCTTAGCGTATGGGAACATCTTCATTTACCACACGTGCCTGAATACCTTAAGATTTTTCCAACGTAACACCAACCCCTTCAAGACTAACCGTACTACAACATTCCTCCAAATATTCTGTGAGAATTTGTACTTGAAAAAAATATTCAAGTAATTCATAATCTTATATTAGACTTACTTATTATTAGGTACTAGTTTATTTTACTAACATTAGTACTACTACAAATAATATATTTTAGGGTTAAATATGTTTTTAGTCCCTAAAATATGCGACCCTGCACTTTTAGTCCGTATAAATTTTTTCTTCGAATTATGGTCCCTGTAAATTTTGACGTCCCCATAAATGGTCCCTTTTGTTAGTTTCCACTAGCAAAGGATGATGTGGCGTGTGTAACATTGAATAAATAAAAAATGAAATTGCCAGTGCGGTAAGTGATATATTCAATTAATCTCATTATTCAATTCCTTATTTTTCCCATCTAAACCCTAGTTGCGTTCCTCGAAGACAAAGAAATTGTTCATTGATGGTCCCAGTATGTGTGTCCTTTATTTTCCTATTTCTATGTGGTCCCTCATTTCCCTTGGTGCATTCGTCTTCTGCATGGTCCCTCATGTCCCTTGGTGTCTTCGTCTTCGTAGTCCCATGTATTCTCTTTTGTCCCAATTTAATAATGGTAGGGTTAATATTCATGTTATTCTGTAATATCTGTATAAAGTTTTACCTTAAATTCTTATATTTTTACCCAAAAATATATTTGAGATAAAATTGAATCCTAATGGTAACACTATATATAGGAAATGACTGCATTTAAGGTGGTGTTTTACACAAAAGGTGGTTTTGTAAAGGAACCAGACCTTAGATATGATGGTAGGGATGTACTTGGTTTTAATATTCAAGACGTAGATTACTAGCCCTTTTTTTGAACCCATTGACTTAGTGAAATATATTCAACCGGAGTTTGATGATACTATTGTTAAGATGTGGTGGAAACATGAAAAGGGAAATTTTGAAGAAAATTTAAAGTCATTTAAGGACGATGGAGATGTTGCTGAAGTAACAATGTTTGTTGTTGAGCACAATTGTGATGTTGAGATATATTGTGAGCCAAAACTTGAAACAGGAGGTAGTACCTTTATGGATAGGGCTATGGATAAAGGGAAGGGTAAACCATACGAGTCTAGTGATGATGAATCAATTGATGATTCAGTTTAGGATGTGCATTTTGATGATACTGAGGAGGAGAGGATGAAGGGTTTTGATGAAGAAATGGATGATATTGTTGATGGTGTTGTTGTTGAACATACAAATCAATGAGTTCCTTGTGCCTCAACTAGACCATATGTTATACCCCAAAATTTTCCCTCTTATTTCCCAAGACAATGCACATCTCCATACTCAATAATTTCTCATGGATTGACCAGATGAACCCTCTCCTATGCAATCAACCCACAACTAGGGTTTTGCTTCTCTCAAAACAAAATCAAGTTATAATACCTCAAGTGGTCATTATACCTTCTCACATGTCTCAATGGATCACAATGTCAAGTTTCAAGCCTCATAGCTCAAGTTTGCTCAATCAAGTGCTTAAATGGTTGAAAATCAATTGTATGGGACAAAAAGTCAAATATGGTCAACATACAGTCAAACTTCATAATTTTCGGTGAACATTAATATTTTGAATTTATATTCATCATATGATCAAGGGTTGACCATGAATCATCAAGAAAACTCAGGATTTGATCAAAAGTCAAAGTTTCCAAGTTAGGGTTTTTGAACCAAAAGTCAACAGAACTTTGACCAGGCATAACGTTCACATACTTTATCAGAAACTTTTCCACCAAAGCTAATTTTGAAGGGAATTCAATTATCTACTACTTCATGTCTCTCAAGCTTTGGACAGAAATGCTTCATTTGGGAGTTATGGATCAAGACATTATAGGTCCTTCTAAAAGTCAACAAAAAGTCATCTTTTTCCAAAGAAGTGTACATGAACATGGAAACTTCAATGAAGATGAAAACAAAAGGAGTGTTTAGAGGACATCTTGATCTTTCTAAAAAGTCCAAGAACACCAAAAAATATTGAAAATTGAGCAAGATACAAGTTGTGCAAGTTTGACATTTTGAGGAGGTGCATAAAGAGAAATACTTAGCAAATGCAAATATTTTTCAAATGGACCTAAGATTTTATGATCCAAACTTAATCTTGACATTATCCATGACATCCATACTCCTTGACACGCCTCTTATATTTTTATTTAATTTATTTTTGAATTAAATGGTCAAAATTCAAAATTAATTATAAAATACAAAGATAATTGATAATATGAGTTGGGCTTGGTTTCTACTTATCTTGAGGACCAAGGAAGTCCATTACAAGCTGCCAAATTCGTGCACAAGGTTTTAAGGCGAGTTTGAGCTATTTTTGGAAAGATTTGATGAAATTTCAAATGAAATATTCTTTGCATTCAAGGCATGATATTTCCTCATTATTTCCGACCTAATCTCATGCCCTATATATACATGACACATTCACAAGCATAATGGACGGATTACTTGCTTCCACAAAGAACCCTAACTCTCCAAAATTTTTATACAAATTTACAAGTTCGTATTCTAGTTTCCAGCCTCCTTCAATCAGTTCCAAGCACACAACGTGCTCCTGAGGTATTGTAGGATAAGTACGTGCCCAGAACCATGGCCATAACGTCGTGAATCACATGCATCATGAAACTCCGATTACATGCTTTTTTCTTCTTAAATTCGTATTTATGTTTTTATGATGTTTTGATCTAAACTAACCATGCTAATCGTTTCCTGAGGTTTATTAGAGCAGGTATGGGCCATCGTTACAAGCTTTTCATGGCCAAATCATGATTTGCCATAGTTAGGGCATGGAACTGCTAAGCTTCGTATCTCCAGATACAGGCCGATTCAGACTAAACCAAGGCTACCATTGAACTCGAGCCCTTGATTTAGGGGGGCATAGAACTGCTAAGCTTCATATCTCCAGATACAGGCTGATTCAGACTAAACCAAGGCCACCATTTAACTCGTAGCCCTCGATTTAGGGGGGCAGGGTCCCATTTGATTGCTAACTTTTCTTATTTTGCAGGTTTGAGATTCGACCTCACTGGAGAAAACGAAGTTGACCACTCTGGACGGTGGTTTGAATGTTTGATATTCTGGCATGTTTATGTTTTTTTTCCAATAGATAATATGATCCTCAGATGCTATGATCCTCTGATGCTATGATCCTCTGACCTGTTTATGTTTTTCAGCAGATAATATGATCCTCTGATGAACTGGATATTCTGGCATGTTTATGTTTAATTTCAGCAGATGCCGTGATCCTCTGATAAACTTGACACTCTGACCTATTTATTGTTTTCAGCAGATGAACCTAGAAGTTCTGGGAAAGAACTTCTGGAACACAACCTCTGATAGAAGCATACAAGTATGACTTCTGATAGAAGTAATTTCTGATGGAAGTATCTTTTGTTAGAAGCATGCAAGCACAACTTCTGACAGAAGTAACTTCTGATAGAAGCATGCAAGCACAAATTCTGACAGAAGTAACTTCTAATAAGCGCAACTTCTGGGGCTCGATCCCTGCTGACCCTTTTTTCTCATTTTTCTAACTTTTCTTATTTCTTTATTTTTTTCTATTTTCCTTAATTTGACTTAATTTTCTTTTCAAAATTAATTAAAACCTTTTCAAAAATCACAAAAATAATTTCTTTTCTAGTAATTAGGGTTACAAACCTAAAACCTTTTTTTTACTAATTTCCAGAACATTTTCACTAACATATTTCCTATTATCCTGATTATTTTTATTTGCTATGCTGCATTTACAATTCTAAAAAAGATGTATAGGTCGCATAGTTTTTATCCTGTAATAGCGTAGATTTATATTTCTGCCTTTACTTTCCGCACTCCTATTATGTATCTTCCCCTAAGCCATGTAATAGCGTAGGATTTACATTCCCGCACTTTACATTTCCACACTTTACTTTCTGCACATATTAACTGCTAGTTAATTAGGGTTTATATGCTAAAGACTAAAATCAACCCTAGATCACCTCTAATCTTAAGATAAATATCTGAATACAACACACTCTTCACACTTGCACACCCCTTAGGGTATCCTCTCGTGTTGCCTTTACGAAAAACATGGTCATGTATCTCGAACGTAGGGATACCATTAACAAAGACACTTACGAATAATATCATCATAGTCCATTCGATACAAATATCATAGTCCCTCGATGACCCTCGATGTTGCCTACGAATACATGATCTCGTCCCTCGATTGTTGCCTACGAAAAGTGATGATTGTCTCTAAGAATTGCTAAAGGTATCCTTACATGTTGCCTTTTATGACCATACGATGACCCTTCGATTTTCCCTTCACATCCAAACGAATAAAGTTACCTACCAACTAATGGTATGGATAGCCTTATTCTAAAGGAGAAGGAAAAATAACATGGAAACGACCATTCTGAGTAGGTAATAAGACTCTGTTGCTTGCTCCAATCAAAACACTTTTTTCACACCTCACACTTTTCAAAACTTTTCAAAACACTTTGTATACATTCCAGCGTGAATCATTACAAAGTTAAACATCTTTCAAAACCAACATTTCCAAACACTTCGTATACATTCCAACGAGAATCATTACGAAGTCAAAGCGAAATGCCTTTTCAAATACATTTTCAAACTACACAAACACAGAGAGTAAATTTTTAAAGTGAGCTAAACAACTAAGAGCCCGTAGATAACTACAGATGGAAAGGGTGCTAATACCTTCCCTTTTCATAGCTGCCTCCCGTACTCAGAATCTAACGAAGGTCTTTTCCTGTTGTTTTCACCTTCCCTTTATTGGATAAAAGAAAAGTCGGTGGCGACTCTTGCTATCCGCAACATTTGTGATAAAAGCAAAACAAACAAGTCAGTTCTCCTGCCGTGTTACACCATATAAGAAAATGTTTATCACATAAGAAATGGGGAAGCAACATGTCATTGAAGACGAATACATGACATATGAGCTAGATAGTGGGGCTGCAAAGGCTACATATTTTGAGGCGCATGAAACAAGGATGCTCATGATCAAGGAAGCCAGTTTGTATGCTTATAAGTGGTTAGAGGTTATTCCCAAGAAAAAGTGATGTAAGCATGCTTTGCCTTTCTTCACAAAGTGTGATGTCTTAATGAACAATTTGGGTAAGTCTTTTAATGCAACAATCTTACTACAAAGGGACAAGCCAATAATAACTATGCTTGAGTGAATTAGGAATTATTTAATGGGTAGGTTTTCAACCTTTAGAGAAAAGGTTGATGGATACAATGGTCAAATAATGACTAAACCATTAAAGAGACTAGCTAGATAGATTGAGAAGAGTGCTAGTTGGACAATCACATATGTTGGTAGGTATTCATTTCAGATAACTCATGTACTTCTTACTGATAGCTTAGTGGTGGATCTATAAAAACATACATGTACTTGCAACTTTTGGGAGCTAGTTGGCATGCCATATAGACACACAGTGGCTTCCATACATAGGAAAATAGATGACCCTGTCCACTATGTACATAAATGCTACAATAAGAGTACATATGAATCATGCTACAGTGAACTCATCACTCCTTTGAAAGGCCATAATAAATGGCCTAGAACCTCTGATCCCGATATGTTACCACCACTATTCAAACGTGGAGCAGGAAGGCCCAAAAAATTACGCAGGAGAGAACCTGATGAAGTTAACCAAAATAAATGGTAGAGAACTAATACTAGTCATAGATGTAAAGTATGTTTTGAACTAGGCCAAAATAAAAGGACCTGCAAGAAAAACAAGCAACTTTTTTCTGTAAAACCTGTAACAGTTGAGTAATTGCCAAAAGAAGATGTGCCAAGTGAATATGTGCCTATGGAAGTGCCTATAGAGGCCAGCCAAACAACCCATGCAACAAAAAAAGGGTAATTTACTTTCTAGTATATATTCAAGTGTTGTGCTATTTAAATTGCTATTTAGTATTCAACTGATTTGCTGATGTAATTGATACCAAGGAAAGTATAAGATCAAAATATCCAAACAGGTCAATCCTAAGAAACCAAAAGTACAACCAAGCGGCACGAAAAATGTGAATGAAACTATTAAAGTGAATGATGGAGCTGGAACAAGTGGCACTGCAGCAACATCACAATCTTCACCTATAGATAAATTCCAAGAGTGGGATGTTGAAACATTGACTGCCTTGTTGGGCTAGGATGATGTCTTAGATATTTAGCCTTTGAACGTGGACACCTCACCCGTGAAGCTAACAAATGATGCACAAACTGCTGGTACAGTAAAGGATTCTGCTGCACAAACTGCTAAACCCACTTCTACTGCCAAGCCCAAGTTTGGGCCAAAGGTTTATTATTGTGTATCTCCAAAAAAATGTCACAACAAGCCATTCAAACCACCAGCATCATCGTCAGCGCCATTGCAGACCAAGGCAAAAAAACAAAATCTGATGTCCAAGTTGTAAAAAGCCAAAGTGACAGACTCACGACCCTCAAGACAAAGGCTGTTCCAGGTCCAGGTAAAAAACTAGATGACCCTTTAGGGATAAATGAGGAGGATGAAACCATAGAAGAATTGAGTATTGATGTTGTCAACAAAAAGAAATGGGTTGACATATGTAAGAGCTTAACTCATTGAACATACTTCTTGTAATGTAACTAATCATGTTTTGGAAGCTTTTTTGTAATCAACTATTTTGTTTTTGCGATCCGTTTTATTTAGTTGAAATATTTTGCAACCTTTTTTGTAATCAAGTGGTTAACTCAAGTGATCAAACTATTTGTAATGTACTGATTATGAACCTTATTTAAGTTCACATATATATCAAATTATTATGTCTAATTATTTCAAATTATGCCTATCAATTACAATTATTTCAAAGTTATGCCTATCAATTACTGATGGTGTACTGATTATGTAGTGACCAAATTATAGGTCAAAGTTATGCATGCTATAGTATTTCTGTCAACTTATATGAGGATAAATATTTTTGTCAAATTATAGGTCACTTAATATAGGACACTTCGAATTATAGGTCACTTATTGTAGGACAGTTGAAATTATATGTCACTTATTTAACAACAACATCTAATGTCATTTTCAACAACATCTACATGTCACATTTCATCAACAACAACAATTCTAAAACAACAACATTGTGTTACATTTCAGACAAAAGTACAAATTACATGTTATGATAAACACTAACAAAACACAACAATTATACCATAAACTTTCAACTTTTACATTCTTTTACATTTCACTAGCAAGTACAAATTGACAATTAACAAAACATAAGGCAAACTGCCTTCATCTTTCCACATAGGCTATCTGACTTCAACTGGATCTGTAATTCCACATTCTTCTTCACTGTTGACTCACACAACTCCTTCAATGTTTCAACAAATTTAATTTCCCTCAACTTGGTCGAATTATTTCTCAATTCTTCATCTAAATTCTCCATTACATCGTGCCCAAGTTCCATATCATCATCCCATTCGAAGAGATTGCACGTTTCATCACTTTGCCAAAAGGAACATCTCAAGAAGAGTCTCTCTTGATTACGACCGTTTTTGCAACAATACGAAATCATACGAAGATTGCAGGCACACATTCTCCATCGATGACTGCTAACACTTGTTAACTGAAATGATATCGATTTTATTCTAAATAAAGAATATGACATACCTTGTGAAACTACTGGACAAGATGGAGAATGAATGAGAAGAAGAGAAGCGACAAAGAAGATGAAAATCAAATTTGGGCGCATAATAGAAACGATGTTATGGTATTAGGGTTGTTTGTTTTCACTTAAATATAAAACCAATAAACATTAATTAAAAACGTTTTCCTATGTGTCAAAAAATTATAACACACTTGGCAAGCCACGTTATCCTCCGTTAGTGGAAACTAACAACAAGGACCATTTATGAGGACGTCAAATTTTACAGGGACCATAATTTGAAGAAAATATTTATAGGGACTAAAAGTGTAGGGTCGCGTATTTATAGGGACCCCTGGAATATTTAACCCTATATTTTATAATAAAGCTTTTATCTCAGTTAAAAATAATATATTTCTACAATTTTATTATAACCGAAGGGAAAAACAATTCAAGACATGTTTCAAATTTCAGCTATTGTAGTTTATGTTTTTATTTCTTTATAAGTGTAAAAATGATCTATCCCTTTAGTTTTCGTAATAACTAATAGATAAAATAATCAGATTTTACTATACAAACAATCATTAAACAAATTTATCATAATCATGACTTATATGTCGTTGCCCCTGTTAGAATAATAATGCAAGTGTGAGTAAGTGGAGAAATATTCCCATATTGGATAGGGATGCGGAGACTTGAGGGAGAGAATTATAGACTCACACTAGAGAGGGAATGTTAGAATAATAATGCAAGTGTGAGTAAGTGGAGAAATAGTACCACATTGAATAGGAATGTGGATACTTGAGCATATATAAGTGAGATAACCCACTTAGCTATTACCTTAAGGTTTTAGGTGGATAAGTGGTGTGTCTCTCACAAAGGCGCATAATCCTCAACTTTGTATCAATGCTCCTAGTAACTTCCCTAACCCCATCATTCTTTGGGATGAATTGCAAGACAAAAAAATCTTCAATGTTCTTCTATCCTTGAATAAAACATTTTTCTGCCATTACAATCTATCTCACATAATGATGTTGTTGTTGTATTTTTGGAACAATGATCAGTTAAAGATTGTTGAAAAATTTCCCTATGACAGATTGCAAGAGTAGAAAATCATTTTTGCTTCAGGTTAAACAAAGAAGATTGTTCAACCTTTTATAAGATATATGCAAAAAAATTTGAAATTACGACGACAATGATGAATTTTAATTTTTTTTAATATTTTGTGTAAACAGTGAATATTTAAAATAAAAAAAAAGATTATTCACCTCTGTTCTTCTAAAACTGAAAGAATAATTATGGCGTAATTATTGAGGATATTATTCGCCGTTCTTAATCAAATCGTTATCGTCCATTTCATGACTATCACACTCAAGACACTACCATTAGCAATCTGCGTGAAACAAAAAAATCTTTCATTATAAAAGTATTCTGAATATCAAAAAGGATATTTTGAATACCATCGCGAAGCATCATGAAGCGCTTGAAACTGTCTACATCCATCACTTTAAGATTTGCCATGAAAAGATCTCTACGATGGATTGCAATAGTAGAAAATTATTTGGATTTAAGATTTGTGTTCTTATATATTTATTTGAGCAGAAAATTATTTATTTATCTAATTCTTTTTTTCTTTTATTTCAGAAACAAATACATACAAAAGTCATTGAAAATATAATGCACCTACCAATTTCTCTTCTCTAAAATTGAATGATTAGAAGATCAAAAATCTAGATCTTCAAGAAAATTAATTTTTTACTTTAATATTATGTATAAATAATATAATATTTTGGATAAACAATTTAGTTTATAAACAAATTAATTTATTAATATTCTGTGTAAACAATATAAAGAGCATAAAAATAATTCTATCTTATCTCTCGATTTTATTTATTAATCGAGAAATATGATGCATTAATTTTAAAAATAATAAAATGCAGATATGAAATTCGAATCCATATACATATAATTTAAAGTCTCAATTTTATAATAACCAAAGAGTAAAATATAAACTTTTTATGATGCCTTTAATTATCTTATTATTGTAGCCAAAGTTAAATACATTTTGCGGTTTTATTTGTAGTGAACGTTTTATTTGTAGTAATATATCAATATATTGTTTGGTTTGAACAACCATTTAACATAACCTAACTTACATAATGAAAGTGGTCCTTGGATGAACCTTGAACTATTTCACTGGAACATGAATCAAGATGACAAATATGTTCTCTTACTACATTGCTTAACCAAAAAGAGTTATGTAATTTGCACAAAAAGATGGAAATAGTTCAATTTCGCCGACTTGTTGATTGGATGAAACAGGTACCTAGTTCATGTTTATTAAAAAATTAATGAAGTGTGAATTCCATTAAATATGGTGGACACTCAAGGGCGTTCTCATGGACCATAATTGATACGGCTCCTCTTCTATTGATATTAATGCTTGAAGAATTTATTTACTCTCTTTGAGAGTTATTAATATTTTCTATATACACATTAAAAACAACAAATAAATAGTAAAAAAACGTTTTTTTTTGCTAAACTAACGTTTTAAACTATTAATATATTTTTCCACAATCATAAATATAAAGTAAATGAAAACATTTTAAGAACCTATTTGGCGAACATGATAAAAAAACATGACAAAATAACGCTATCATATATTATCTCATTTAAGTATTTGATGATTGATGAATCATTACAAAATAATATGATAATCCTCACACTTATCATATTATTTTTGTCTAGTTAAATTTTTTATTGAACAATATAAAAAGTATGCAGGAGAGAATAAAGAAAAACATTTATTAACTAAATAAAACATAATTTAAATATAAAAACTTGAATTCTTATAAAATATAAAATGAAACAATAATTTCATTTTGAAATAAAAATAAAATCTTAATGATTAATTACTAATATTAGATTTATTTTATGAAATAGTATTAAAAATTATAAGAATAAAAATATTAGTTTAAAATTTTAAATAAATTAAATATAATTTTTCTAAAAGTATAGTTTTGTTATTTACCTATACTAAATATCATATATTTATTTAGCTTATTTAGAATGTATAATATAATTATTTGTTTATAATTTATTTTAAAAAATATTATTTATTACTACAAATATTATTTAAAAAAAATATTATTTATTTAGCTTATAAGTAGTGTTAGCAGACATTTATTTTTTTATATGAAATTATTTAATTTCTTTTGAAATTTCTAAAACTTAATTCCAAATTTTTGATTAATTGTTCAAGATAACTAATTTATATATATATATATATATATATATATATATATATATATATATATATATATATATATATATATATATATATATATATATATATATATATATATATATATATATATATACACGATTCTTTATGGAGAGATAAAATTATGGAATTCGAGCATGTGATAATGCCAGGCGGGTGTATTACACTCATGTAAAATCTGTATCAGGCTATTTATGCTTGAAATAAATCTTATGACGGTAATACATCAATTTGTACTTGCATATGTGTATTCTTTTATATATGTTATTTTTTAGATCGTGACCCCCTCTACTATTATTGTAGAATGCAATGAATGTCCCATGTTGTTAACAATTGTGATATTTTGGGTATCACCATGTCATGAAGTATTAGAAGATGTGGATGTCTTTGGAGATCGAAATCGCCTAGGCACAACGTCATAATTGGTACTAAGTTATCTTTGGCTTAGAGTTCAAGATCAAGTTACGGTTATGTTATAAGTGTTGTTCCTTTACTTTTTTCTAAAGTATGTTGTACATTAGAAATGTGTATATGTTTAAGTGGTATTCACCATTCTCTGATGTCATATGTTTGACTCTCTATCCTTCTTTGATATGAGGTTCTCAAAGGTATTTCTTCCCTGAGATCTGGAGATGCACAATGACTAATGAGATTCATCTTGAATGTATTTCTTCAAGTGATCCTTCTGGATGTGGTGTTGAATTTCATTTTTGATTTGGTAACAATCTTCTGTGTGGTGGCCTTTGACCTTATGAAATTTACACTACTTGTTGAACTCAGGTCCCATGACATCTGATTAAGGGATGGCTAAGGAGGAATAACATGTGAACGAAGGACTTCACGCCATATCTTTTCATATCAAGTATTTAGAAGCTTGGAATTCTCCGTATGCGTCCTTTAGCACCCCAGTCCTTTTTCTCCGTACACCTGTCCTCGCTTTTCATGTAACATTCGACGCGTGCCACTACTTTCACCATGGAAGCGGTAGGTCTCTAGGCGAGTGATTCATTAAAATGTCTAAGCCTAACATGTTTTAGAAGGCTCCTACAAACATCTCTTGACTGATCTTGTTGTAAAAGTATTGAGATAATAGAAATCTTAAGAATAAATGATTTGGGATTACATATAAATCTATTGGTTTTTTTTGTCAAATTAGGATAAAATCTGATGTGTTTTTTAATGATCTCTTAACTCTTATTTTTTTTTCTATTTTTATTTACTTGTCTTTCTCTTCATTACTCATCTTCTTAAAATCAACTTTAAAAGTTATATTATTTTTATAGTCTTTATAAAATTTATATCATAATTCTCTCTCAAACAATGTATTTAAAATCACTTGAATAACTATACCTATAAGGTCACACAATGAAAATTATGGACCTTGTATGAATTAGTTTAGAGATTGTCTTATAAATTTGTTTTCTAAAGACCACCCCAATTATAAGTTTATTGTTTGAATGGCCATTGAATCTATAATAATCATATAATAAAGAATTAAAACCAAGAAATCATTTTTTTTACAATAAAAACACATAACACAACAAAAGCCGAAATCATTTTTTTTACAATAAAACCACATAACACAACAAAAGCCAGCACATTAACCAAAAAAAGCTATAGTTGAAATAGAACTGCACATCCTATCATTGATTCCATGTAAAGAAACGATAATAAAGGGATGCAGATCCACTAACCAGAGCCATCTACGCATTCACGCATTCGATAAACTAATAGCCGTTTGATTGAAATTAAATGTTCAAATAAATATTTTTTAATTATTAAATTATAATATAAAATATAAAATTTAAATATAATCCGTTTGATCTTGATCGAACAATCATCGATGCATCAAATGCGTGAATGGTGATTGCAGTGGATCTGCATCCCAAATAATTAACCTAGAACATTATATCCATCTATAATATCATCATAAACATAAAAGAATAACACATGAATATTAAAGTGATGGGTAAAGAAGAGAGGGACCACACAAGAAGAATGTGGGACCAATTAAAAAAATGATCCCGGCAGTTTGGACCGTACAAAATTGGATAAACAGAAAAAACACAAATCTCACAGTTTACTGCTGATTTCACGCTAAGCAATTATTTGGCCAAACAACGCGTAAGAATAAAGACAAACAAAATAATTTATAATTTTAAAACATAAAACGAATAAGAGAAAAAGAAAAAGAAAAATTGAATTAAATATAGTTTCTGTTTGGTTGATTATTATTGAGATTGATTCTGCTGAAACGTACGTCCAAGATTTGCGCTAATCACGGGAAGTGACTTTAATTTCAAGCTTAATGACTAATTATTCCTTTCTATCTACTTTACTATATCTAATTCTCTGTTCAATATTTCAACTCTTACCAATAAAAGTTACTCTTTTTTATTTTTATTTTTATTTTTATTTTTGTGTTACCTACTCAACTAACATTATTCTTTAAAGGGATGGAAATTGAATTAACAGTGGTGATTTTGGTAAATGAAGTTGGTGTGATTAGTTGGCAAAGAATTTGTTCTGGAATAAAATTGCTTGTGTAAAAGTGGTTGACCATTGGAAACTCTATTTAGAAAATTCTTCCTATGAATAAGAGATTGATTTTAACTATTGCAAATTTGTAATCATCATCATGTAACCTGGATATATTCTATTCATAATTGTACTAATTAATTTTTTGAACTACTTAAAAATGCCCTCTTTTGGGAAAATAACAATATAATTGAGAGTTTATAATTTATGATTCATAGATGATTTATAGTGGATTTGATAAAATACCAATTTAAGTAGTTGATAAATATAAAAGGACATAAAAGCATATTTTAATTGATAATTTAGTGACAATATAATCTTTTGAATCTTACTATTAAATAATTTTTTGATTAAAATTAAACATAATAATAAATACATCTAACAATTTTAAATATACATGTAAAATCAAATATAGTATTAAAATGTAGTTACAACAAATATAAATTTTATCGGAGAGCACGAAATTGAAATCAACGGGGAAAGATGAAATAAAAACGACCAAAAAAATAATTAAACAATGATAATATGAGATTCATTATTTTTTATGTTTAAAATTTAAAATTTTCAATTCTAGACGTCAAAATATGTTTATGGTAATTAAAATTATAATAAAGTTATAAAAAATAAAATTTAATTAAAATAATAAAAAATTAAAAACTATAAACTTAAAAGCAAATTCAAATAGGTTTTGAGAAAATATTATAAATTTATTAAAAAATAAGAGAATAATATTCACGCATGTGTAAAATTATTTTACACATATATTCAATCAAATCATGATATATAGACATTTGAAGTTATAATTTAATAACAAACCTATAAAAGTTATACTATAATATAATTTTATTAAATGTATATGTAAAAATAATTTATATCAACCGTGTATAATAATTAATTTCAAAAAAAATTATTAATATAATTATTTTTATTAATGTGTGTTAATAATTTAAAAGTTAATTTTTTATCTATCAAACTCATTACATCTTATTAAAATAGAGAAAATAAGTGGAATTGAAACATGACAGCTTCAAATCAAATTAGTCAGTATAACATATTGAAAAATATAGTAACATGTGAATTAGTTTAGAAATTCCCAATATGTTACAGTTGCATGGACGGGTAAATTATGTAAATATTGTTATTTTTTATTAATAGACCTTGAATAATATCAAGCAAGAGATTTTATCCCTTTTGTGAGGAGATTTTGCTATATGATTTTCTTTATATTTATTAGAGATTGTGCCACTATGTGTGGGGCTCGAACATAACTTTCCAAATGACTAAATTTTTTAAAAAGGCACTGAAAAGTTTTCCATTATTTTTTTGCGTTGCAGCTAGATTTCCATTCATCAACTTAATTTGTTTTTTATAGCTCCATCTTTTCATCCATCTAGACGTATTAAAATTAGTTTACATATTAAAATTTCACTCATAAAAACGGATGTAAAGCTTTGTAAATAACTAAATATAATACAACTAATAAGGATCAATTTTCATATAAAATCAAATCATTCCACAATTGATGCCATATTTTCATGCTTAATTTATTTTGCATATTTTCAAGATTAGGCTATTTGTTGAAGCAATTGAAATTGGGTATGAAAGTGGCAGTCAAAGAATGAAGCCTTGCCAACCTCTTAACTAAAATGAGCAAAATGAAGGATAGAAACATGTGAATGCATCTATGGCACATGGGATATAGTCACAATTTCAGAATTCACGTAGACTTTAATGTAAACCTTTCAGCCACTGATAAGGGGCTAAGCCACACGACCATAATGACACTACAAACAAACATACTCACGTTTTTATTGGTCTTTTTTTTAACCATCAGTATATAATTTGGTTTGAGTTATTTCTAACATCAATCGGTTCAAACTCTCTCAATGATAATTGCGGGAGATTGACCCGTGATTCTGACCATCATTAAACTTATTAAGATTGATAATGTATTTCATTGAATTTGAATTTTAAGAAGAAATTTTTTTGGGTATAATTCTTTAAATGTGATTCATATTTATATTCAATGAAAATATGACAAATGTATGATTTTCTCCTACACATATGTAGTTTCTTCTTACACATATGTAATTTTCTCATATTTTTATTCTTTAAACGATATTTAAACACATTTATCATATTTTTATTGAAGAAAAGTATAAACCACACCTACGAAATTATATCTCAGCATTCTCCTTTTAGGAATTGAAACAAATATTTGAGTTTTAATAGTTTAAATGTAAGAGATTTGAATTTTAAAAGGTAAAAATACAAATTACTTGAAAGTTAAGTAACAAAATTGAATAATAGGAAAATAAATTTGTCAAAAGTAAAGGAATGTAAAAACAATGAATCAAAATATCACTATTAGAAGTAAACTTTATAAATTAATTACTTGACATTTGGTTTTAAGAAGATTTATAGATAAATGTTTACAATTTATAAATAAATTTATCACTTAATGCTTATAACTTATAGCTGATGGATGAGACTGATGACTGATAAATTAATTGAAGTGTTTGTTAATATTAGAGGTTCAATTAACTTATAAATGTAAAATGATATAAAAAATATTTAATATATAATTATTTTATTTTATTTAAAATAATAAGGATAAATAAGAAAGAAAAAATAATAAGCTATAAGTTATATAAATTAAAACGCTATTTAAAATAGCGTCTGAAAAATAAGCTATAAGTTAGCAAAAAAAAGCTATAAGCTCGTGATCAAAAATCTGTTACTAAACAAGTCTAAAATATCATTTGAGCTTATAAACTATAAGTTATAAACCATAAACTAAAAAATTTGTCTTATCAAATAAACTCTAAAATTATGTTTAGTTTATGAAAGAAGTTGTGAAGAGAGAAATATATAAAAAATAGAGTAAGAAGAGAAAAAAATGTAAAAAAAAAAATAGATTTGAAATATTGATGGTTATAAAAGAGGGAAAAAGAAATAGAGAAGAGAAAAGTTTTTATTTTTAAAAGTACAATATTATCCATATGTTAAAAATACTTTCATTCAAATTAATATAACTAATTCTTGTATAATTCAATTACTTTTTGAAATGAGCCAAAAATATATATTTTTTACAAATGAAATAGTAAATATATATCATTTTAATATAAATTTTTAACACTTTGTGTAACATAAATATTTTTATTGAAAATAGAGCTATTAATTAAAAAACTTGCTTCATATTTATTAAAAAAATTCCAGTTGAAATACCTTATTGATGAAAACAAATATGTAACATAATACAAAGGAATTAAATTAATTGGATGAGATAAAATGTGAGAGAAACGTAAAATTGAAAGATGAAAAATCACTCATTCTCCCATTTTATATCTTCTTAATTTTGGATAGAAAATTTTTAAGTGTGACTAGGGGTAGAAATAGGTAAAGTCAATTAACAAGAGTCTATGATCTAATTATTTACATACATAAGCAATGTCGGATTTAATTTTTTTAAAATAGAAAAAGTCTAGATTTTTTTTATAAATCTACTAAGTTAATATTATTGTTCTTCAAGATAGACCTAAAGGTCTAGATTTTTTTTAAATTTTAACAAGTTCTTTAAGATAACTCAACTTTATTTTTGTATTTTTTTATAAGTCTGATAAATATATTACTGTGAAAAATACATTAGCCATTTTCAATACAACACCTTCATCAATTTCATCTTCTTCAATAACAATAACACACATCAATATTCTCCAACCATTATTCACGCAGTCAATATGCTCTTCACCGCTCATCACTGTCGATAGTTTTCTCTTTTGCTTATATATTTCCTTTCGATTTTTTTTAGCAATTGATAGATGAATGGAGGAAATATTGATTTTTGTGTGTTTTTGTTGCTATATTGTTTATCATTTAAGAGATAAATGATGATTCTTAAAATTCTAACAAAAATCCTATTTTTTCATTGACAACCAAAGTGATAGTAAAAAGCATTGACAACTTTCTATCAGAAGTATGTTGGTGGCTATCTCAGTTACTACTATTGCATTTATTATTTTTATTATTGTTATGACTTTTTAATTGAGGTTCCAAAAACTTTGATGAAGTTGCACACGGTGGTTATTGAATGAAGAGTTTGATTTATAAAAAAAGAGTAAAAACTTTGATGAAGTTGCACACGGTGGTTATTGAATGAAGAGTTTGATTTATAAAAAAAGAGTAAAAGTGCGTGTGAAATTTGATGAGTCAATAAAATCGTATTTCGTTGAGTTGAAAAAATGGGTTTTGAGTTTAAGATTCAATAATTGGTATTTTTGAGGAACTTATGAATTTGAGAAAAAAATGGGTTTTGAGTTGAAGATTCAAAAATGGGATTTTAGTTTTAATAGTTTTGGGAAAGAAGACGAAGCTTTAAATTAAAACTTCAAATTAATGTAGTGTCCATTTTTTCGGCCGCTAAGGTTACACGTCAGCAAATAATTGACGTCGTTAGTGAAATTTGCACATGAAAGACTGGTGTGACTCATTTTGAAAAGTTGAGGGACTAAAATGGTCGTTTTTAAAATTGAGGGACCAAAATAAACCCTGACCTAAACTTACAGGATTAAAAAGGGTAGTTTCTATAACACCCCAATTCTATCCCCAGTAATTAAATAGAAAATCAGAGTTTAAAATTTTCCAACATAATCAGGATGTCACACTTTTCAACCTAAACACATAAACCTGTCATTTTTATTCAAAACAGATACATAACACTTTAAAGAAACGAAACGAACACAACACATAAATATAGTCTTCATAACAAAAAACAACTTTATTAATCACGCAGCGGATTCATAATAATTTTTCACATAAGACATATCATCTTTTGAATCATAAAACAACATCAACACAATAAACTCCTCAACCAACGACATAAAATTCAACATTAAAACAACAAAATAAGACAAGTGTTCATTTTCACCCGAGTGCTACGTATCAGAGAAATGACACCAAACTTGAACTAAAAGCGGTAACAGCTACTCCTCCTGGTTACCTACACGTTACCAATATAAAGGAAACGATGAAACAAATGAAAGGGGTGAGATATCAAACTATATAATTAAGATCATGATAAATAATATGTAGTTTAGAATTATATAAAAATTGCTATTTTTGCAATCTCACAGCCAATCAGCAACAAACACAATTCAACCACACAATAACATAATTATGCGATATAATATGCAACTTAGACAAATGCAGATGCATGTGGTACCATCGGAGTAAAACTCCCAACTTAGAAATATGCCAGTTTACCGATGCATCAACAAGGCATAAGCCTTTAACTTTCAACTTTTGCCAATCCAGACCAATATGCGTGAGCATAGCTCCAACTTAATAAGAATGCAATGTATGCAACTATCATGTATGACATACAACAAAAACATCCACAACGAAACAACTTAGAACAACAAATCAACTCTCAACATTGGCTATCAAGCCTCCAACAAAACTTGTCCATAATTAGGACAACAACCAACTTTATTCAATTTTACCTGCAATTCAATGCATTTGACACAAAATTCGACAAAATAAACATGCCACAATAGCCTACTAGAGTATATGAACCATTCCCTCATTTCTTACAAATTCCGGTTAATTGGCTATACCGTTTAAAACTACCAACACACACTAATCAGAACTGTTTTTGGTTAATTTCGGTATCTTTAACTACACTTTATTTGCAAGTTCTTATTATGCCTATGATCGATTGCTACAACTCCACTATTGGATTCCACACTATCATTATTATGGTCCTACTAGTCTACTAATTTCTAATACGTTGCTTCAATTATCGAGCTTAATTTCTTTACTAATTCACAAGTATTATTTTACTCAAGGCATCATATCAAAATTAATTACAATAGCTAACCATTATGGGCAGAATTCAAAAATCAGAAAATATGTCCAAAATTGCACAGTACGCGCCGCGACCTCATCTTGGCGCCGCGACTTTAGCAGGAACTTAGTTCGCGCCGCGACCACCCGTTCATGCCGCGAACTAAACGAAACACAGTGGGATTTTCTGTGCTGCCAGCATCTTCCTCATGCCTTTATTCCCAATTTTTGGCACCCAAATCACTTACAGACCAAAATGATTCAGTAAAATGTCATAGCAACATAAGTAATCAAACCAAGACAACATATACCAATTCATACAACCAATTTCATGGATTATCAAGCAACAATTCAAAATCAATTCGACAACAACGAGACACAAAACAAGCAAAATCTATAAACCTCATCCCACATATCATCCATCATGTTCCCAATTATAAAGCAAGAACCCCACCCTTACCTGGTGAATCCAAGGTTGATTTTTCCTACGATTGAAATTCCGACTTAGCCTCAAGGTTGCAACTCCTACGTATCTCTTGTTTTTCCCCAATTCCTTTCTGTTCTACTCATAAACCAACAACCTAATTTTTATTCTATTTTCCTTAAAATATTATTATTATTATTATTCTCATTGGGCTAACTAGCATATACCCCCACTTTGCTAATACCAACACAACAACTTAGCCCACTTACTAATAATTTTTACAATTATAATATTATTAATATTATTCCTACAACTTAAATCAATTAATCATCCTATAATCATATAATGACTTAAATTGACATTCTACAATATTACTAATTATTCAAAAAAATATACAAAGATATTAAAATAAGTAAATAATTAAATAATTCGGGTGTTACAACTCTCCCCCATTTAGGATATTTTCGTCCTCGAAAATTTACCTGGTTCAAACAACTCGGGATAGGAGTCTCGCATCTTTCTCTCCAATTCCCATGTCATGCTTTCTCCGGAAGCTCCCAACCAGACAACCTTCACCAACACAATTTCTTTCCCTCTTAGAGTCTTCATTTCGCGATCCGCAATCCTCACAGGTGTCGTCTCTATCGTGAGATTATCTCGTACTTGCACATCGTCCATTTGAATCATATGAGACGGATCAGGATTATACTTTCGGAGTTGCAATACATGAAACACATCGTGCAAATTAGCAAGATTTAGCGGTAACGCCACTCGATAAGCAACTTTTCCAACTCTATCTTGTATCTGATATGGACCAATAAAAAGAGGAGTGAGCTTCTTAGATTTCAGAGCTTGCCCAACGCCAGTCACAGGTGTGACTCTCAAAAACACATGATCTCCAGCTTGTAATTATAAATCTTTTCTTCTCTTGTCATGGTAACTTTTCTGCCTACTTTGGGAAGCCTTCATCTTTTCCTGGATAAAATTCACTTTCTCAGTAGTCTCTCGAACAATTTCTTGTCCAACTGTCACACTTGCACCAGATTCATGCCAACATAACGGAGTCCTACACCTCTGACCATACAGTGCTTCAAAAGTTGCCATCCCAATACTAGAATGGTAACTATTATTATAAGTGAACTCGATCAACGGAAGATAAGTATCCCATAAGCCTTTTTGCTTAAGAACACATGCCCTTAACAAATCTTTCAACAACTAAATAGTTCTTTCGGTCTGAACATCAGTCTGCGGATGATACGCCGAACTCAACCTCAACTTAGATCCCAACGCTTCTTGCAAACTCTTCCAAAAATCATAAGTGAACCTCGGATCTCTATCTGACACAATACACAGAGGAACACCATGCGGCTTCACAATTACTCTGGTATAAATCTCTGCCAACTTCGAAATTAGATATATGATGTTAATAGGTATAAAGTGTGTCGACTTTGTAAGCCTATCAACAATCACCTAAATCGAATCATGGTCCCTCAAAGTATTAGGTAATCCTGTTACAAAGTCCATTGAAATGCTATCCCATTTCCACTCTGGAACTTCTAACAATTGCATAACCTCGCAGGCTTCTGATGCTCAATCTTCGACTTCTGACAAGTCAAACAAGCATACACAAACTGTGCCACATCGAGCTTCATTCTAGGCCACCAAAATAAGCCTTTCAAGTCTTGATACATCTTTGTAGCTCCTAGATGAATACTCAAATTACTTTTATGACTTTCCTCAAGAATCACTTTCTTAATCCCTTCGTCATCGGGAATGCAAATCCGATTTCGGTATCTCAACACACCTTGTGCGTCTAACTTGAAATCATTATTCTCAGACTGGTCGGTTTCTACCATTGCGTCTACCAACCTCACATCTAGCTTATGTGCCTCTTTGATACGGTCAAGAAAGTCATTATTAACCTTCAACATTCCCAACATAACACTCTGCGGTGTCACTTTGCAAACCAAACTCAAGTCTCAGAACTGCTCAATTAATTCCAACTCTTTAACCATCATTGTCGACATATATAAGGTTTTTCGGCTTAAAGCATCGGCCCCAACATTAGCTTTTCCTGGATGATAATTCAAATCGAAATCATAGTCCTTCAACAATTCTAACCACCTTTGCTGCCTCATGTTCAACTCTTTCTGACCAAACAGGTACTTTAAACTCTTATGGTCACTAAACACTTCAAATTTAGAACCATGAAGATAATGCCTCCAAATTTTTAGCACAAAGACAACTGCAGCCAGTTCTAGGCCATGCGTAGGATAATTCTTTTCATGAGTCCTCAATTGTCTTGATGCATAAGCAACCACCTTATTATTCTGCATGAGTACACCACCTAACCCCATCAAACAAGCATCGCAATACACAACAAAAGATTCTCTTGGATTAGGCAGAGTCAAAAACGAAGCCGACGTCAATCTTTTCTTCAACTCGTTAAAACTTTCTTCACATCGAACATCCCACACAAAAGTTTTACCCTTACAAGTCAACTTAGTCAACGGAAGTGCCAACTTAGAGAAACCTTCAATAAACCGTCTATAATAAGCGGCTAATCCCAAGAAACTTCTAATCTCAGTAACCGACTTCGGGGTCTCCCATTGCAACACAACATCAAATTTAGAAGGATCCACGACAATTCCACTACCAGAAATGACATGGCCAAGAAAACTAACCTCTTTCAACCAGAATTCACACTTGGACAACTTCGCATACAACTTCTTCTCCTTCAAAACTTGCAACACGGCTCTTAGGTGTTCTGCATGTTCTTCTTCCGATTTAGAGTAAATCAGAATGTCATCAATGAATACCACCACAAACCGGTCCAAATAAGTATAAAAGATACAATTCATGTACTCCATGAATACTCCCGACGCATTATTGAAACCGAAAGGCATCACCGAATACTCGTAATGTCCATATCGAGTTCTGAACGCAATCTTATGAATGTCATTTTCCTTCACTCTTATCTGGTGATATCCTGCCCTCAAATTTATCTTAGAAAACACACTAGCACCCACGAATTGATCCATCAAGTCATCAATTCTAGGAAGCGGATACTTGTTCTTAATTGTCACTTTATTCAACTGCAAAGTCTCATACTTCCATCTTTCTTCTTTACCAACAACACTGGAGCTCTCCACGATGATACACTTGGTCTTAAAATATTTTTATCTAGAAACTCTTCCAATTGCTTCTTTAATTTAGAAAATTCAGATGCAGACATCCTGTACGGTGTCATAGAGAGAGGTCTAGTACCATGTACAAGATCAATCGCAAATTCAACTTCTCTTTCTGGTGGTACATCAGGAACTTCATCAGGGAAAACTTTAGGAAACTCTCGCACCACTTGCAACTCATCAATTACATCTTGATTCTTGATAGATAACAAAACTCCATCAACGTGAACATCTGCACTTCTTCTCGCATCAAGTGCCGCATTTTTCTACCAGTCAGCAAACCAGCTCCTTCCTCATCAGGCGTAGAAAACCTCACAGACTTGTCAAAGAAATTGATATGAACATAGTTATACTTTAACCAGTTCATACCCAAGATCACATCTAATCCACTTGACGACAAACAAATCAGGTCAACAGCAAAGTCTTTGCCAAAGATCGACAAAGGGCAACTTAAACACACACTAGAAGTAGTCACTGATCCCTTAGCTGGGGTCTCAACGACCATTTCTCCATTCATAGAAGACAACACAAGACCCATTCTTTCGACACAATCAGCAACAATAAAATAATGAGTAGCACCGATATCAATAATAGTAATTAAAGGCGTACTATTAATGAAACATGTACCTCTGATGAGTCTGTCCTCATTAGCTGTCGGATTCCCAGCCAAAGAAAATGATTTCCCACTAGCCTTCCCCTTCTTTGGTTTCGGACACTGACTACCAATGTGTCCCTCTTCACTACAGCTGAAATAAATAATCTCTTTGTGCTTGGAGTCAGATATCGCATGCCTAGTCTTACCACAACGGAAACACCTCTTTATTTAAGCATTACAAACATTGCTCTTGTGACCAGGTTGCCCATATTTGTAGCACACAACTTTAGCAGGAGCATCTCCCCCACTAGTCCTCTGACCTGGAGCAACTCTCTATTTACCCTTTCCCACGTCATAAGGCTTGCCACGACTCTGTTGATTCGTGCCTCTCTTATCACTAACAATCTTATGCTGAGCATTGTTATCCTCTTCAAAGATTCTGCAACTATTAATCAAATCAGAAAAGACACGAATCTTTTGATAGCCAACAACCTTCCTGATTTTCAAGTGCAACTCGTTCTCAAACTTGATGCACTTATAAAATTTAACACCTTCTTCATCAAAATATGGATAAAACTTAGCTAACTCAACGAACTTCACAACATATTCAGTAACAGACTTGTTCCCCTACTTCAGCTCAAGGAACTCAATCTCTTTCGTACCCCGAACATCTTCAGGATAGTACTTCCTCAAGAATTCCCTACGGAACATAACCTAAGTGATTTCCTCACCTGCATATTCCAATCTCGGACAAGTCAATAGCCACCAGTCATCAGCCTCGACTGCTAGCATATGAGTCCCATAACAAACCTTCTACGATGGAATGCAGTCCATCACACGAAAGATCCTCTCAATCTCCTTCAACCATTCTAGTGCTCCATCAGGATCATGCTTACCCTTGAACATCGGCAGATTCCCCCTTTAGAAATTCACCAAACTACGAGACCTAGCAATCTCGTCACCATTTGGCTGATTCTGCATAGCCTGAGCCATCGCTTGCAGAGCAGCAACAATCGCAACATCATTCCTTTCATCCATCTTAACTTATCACTACAACACAAACAAAAATTAGAACTAATTAACAATACTCGATTGTTAAAAGACTCAACAACTTGGCCGAACGGACCGACCTGCTCTGATACCACTAATGTAACACTCCAATTCTACCCCAAGTAATTAAACAGAAAATCAGAGTTTAAAATTTTCTAACATAATCAGGATGTCACACTTTTCAACCTAAACACATAAACCTGTCATTTTTATTCAAAACAATTACATAACACTTTAAAGAAACGAAACGAACACAACACATAAATATAGTCTTCATAACATAAACCAACTTTATTAATCACACAGCGAATTCATAATAATTTTCCACATAATACATAACATCTTTTGAATCATAAAACAACATCAACACAATAAACTCCTCAATCAACAACATAAAATTCAACATTAAAACAACAAAATAAGACAAATGTTCATTTCCCCCCGAGTGCTACGTATTAGAGCAATGACACCAAACTTGAACTAAAAGCGGTAACAACTACTCCTCCTGGTTACCTGCACGTTACCAATATAAAGGCAACAACGAAACAAATAAAAGGGGTGAGATGTCAAACTATATAATTAAGATCATGATAAATAATATATAGTTTAGAATTATATAAAAATTGCTATTTTGTAATCTCACAACCAATCAACAACAAACACAATTCAACCACATAACAACATAATTATGCGATATACTATGCAACTTAGACAAATGCAGATGCATGTGGTACCATCAGAGTAAGACTCCCAACTTAGAAATATGCCAGTTTACCGAGGCATCAACAAGGCATAAGCCTTCCACTTTCAACTTTTGCCAATCCATGCCAACATGGGTGAGAATAGCTCCAACTTAATAAGAATGCAATGTATGCAACTATCATGTATGACATACAACAACAACATCCACAACAAAACAACTTAGAACAACAAATCAACTCTCAACATTGGCTATCAAGCCTCCAACAAAACTTATTCATAATTAGGACAACAACCAACTTTATTCAATTGTACCTGCAATTCAATGCATTCGACACAAAATTTGACAAAACAAATATGCCACAATAGACTACTAGAGCATACGAACCATTCCCTAATTTCTTTTAAATTTCGGTTAATTGGCTATACCGTTTTAAACTACCAACACACACTAATCAGAACTGTTTTTGATTAATTCTGTTATCTTTAATTCCACTTTATTTCCAAGTTCTTATTATGCCTATGATCGATTTCTATAACTCCACTATTAGATTCCACAGTATCATTATTATGGTCCTACTAGTCTACTAATTTCTAATATGCTACTTCAATTATCAGGACTTAATTTCTTTACTAATTCACAAGTATTAATTTACTCAAGGCATCCTATCAGAATTAATTACAATAGCTAACCATTATGTGTAGAATTCAAAAATCCGAAAATATGTCCAAAATTGCACAGTATGCGCCGCGAATTTAGCAGGAACTCAGTTCGCGCCGCGTCCACTCGTTGGCGCCATGAACTGAACGAAACACAGTGGGATTTTCTACGCTGCCAGCATCTTCCTCATGCCTTTACTCTTAATTTTTGGCACCCAAATCACTTACAGACCAAAACGATTTAGTACAATGTAATAGCAACATAAGTAATCAAACCAAGACAACATATACCAATTCATATAACCAATTTCATGGATTATCAAGCAACAATTGGAATCAATTCGATAACAACGAGACACAAAACAAGCAAAATCTATAAACCCCATCCCACATATCATCCATCATGTTCCCAATTATAAAGCAAGAACCCCACCCTTATCTGGTGAATCGAAGGTTGATTTTCTCTACGATGGAAATTCTGACCTCGCCTCAAGGTTGCAACTTCTACGTATCTTTTGTTTTTTCCCAATTCCTTTCTCTTCTACTTATAAACCAACAACCTAATTTCTATTCTATTTTCCTTAAAATAATAATATTATTATTATTCTCATTGGGATAACTAGCCTATACCCCCATTTTGCTAATACCAACACAACAACTTAGCCCACTTACTAATAATTTTTACAATTCTAATATTATTAATATTATTAATATTATTAATATTATTCCTACAACTTAAATCAATTAATCACCCTATAATCATATAATGACTTAAATTGACATTCTACAATATTACTAATTATTCGAAAAAATATACGAAAATATTAAAATAAATAAATAAATAAATAAGTCGGGTGTTACAGTTTCCCTAAAAAATAAGCTAAATTAATATCGATTGGAGATTCGACACATCTACGAGTAACATGATTATTCCAAAATGGTGCGTTCTTTTTATATTCTTTACATGTCAAGAGTTTGATCAAAAGTGACACATTTCTAAATTTTTACTGAAGTAGGTTGATATTATATGCATGCGTATTTACGATGTCAACTTGTAGAGATTGAGATAATAACATAATTGTAAAGAAAAACTTTTACTATTGAAGAATAATTTATATTACAATTACAAGCTCCAAATGAAAGAGATGAGCTTTATATATAGCTCATGTAAATGAGGTAATAATTCTAACTAACTTATAACTACTTTATAACTAATTACAACTAACCAACTTACACTACTACAAAAAAAAACATTTTGTAACACTTTCTTACAACAACCATATAATCAACCGAAGTAATATATAGACACCTTTTATTTATTTTTTAATTTGTAAATAACATATAACCACGGTTCTTGTAAAGAACCGTTGTGATATACGCAACAGTGACACGTTTCAAATTCCCACACCTACAATTTTATATTTTCTTCGTTTAAAAAAGGGTGAGTACCTTTCATTTACATTTTAAATAAAATTTAAACACTTTTCACACGGTCTTTAAGAAAAATCTTAGTTAAATATTATGACATTTTACCATGCTCTTTTTATCAACCGTGGTGAAATAGATTACCTATAAAAACTAATTAATATAAATTCAAAACATAATGCACTCAAAGGAAATTTTGACTTCTATCACCTTATGTCAATCTCTCAAAATTCCAACACGACTTCTCCAACTATTATGAAATAGAGGAAAGGTTTCATGTATCTTTACAATACGAGACTAGTAGCTCATTATTATTCCTGTATTCATTCTCCACAAATCTTTTCAATAAAAGGTACGTTCGTGAAACTTTGTATGAGTTGATATGTTGTTGTCGTTCAAAATATTTGTCTTATTTTTATTGTTCAAAATATACATTAAACATAGATTTATTGTTATTTTTGTTGAGATCATAGGTTTTATATTATTGTTTTTGTCGAGATAAGTAAAATGCTTAAGTTATTGTTGAGGCATGTTGTTGTTTTATTAAACAATTTGTTTTTTATGTTAATGTATGTTGTTGTTTTGGTTGATAAATGTTGTTGTTTCTCTTATTGCATATGTTTTCTTATTAGGTTTGTTTATTTTTTTGTTGGCTATGCTGTTCTTTTGTGATGAAGTCAGAAACACTAGGGATTAACAAGTGCTAAACCTAGAATAAAGACATGGGATGGCAAGCGTAAAACTTGTCCTAATGGGCCTTTAATAAAAAACAGAATTAAAAATAGAAATTTTTGAAATTGTGGAAATGATAAAATATTGTTTAGGGGCCTGAAACCAACTCGAATGGCTTAAAACGCCCATAGATCATTGCATAGCAATGAGTTGGACTCGTGGGATGATTCCATTTCTGAAAAGGTATAATACGAGTCATTTTTTAAATTGGACACCAAACTTGTGCAAATCCTATCTAATCATTCTGAGGCGCAACTTCTTCTTCAATATGCGCAACCAGACTTCATACACTAGTCTCCTTCACTTCTAAAGAAATCAGCCTTAACTTCTCTTCTTGATAAAGAGATTAATCTTATTTAATTTTCTATAAGTACCAACTAGAAACCTCTCCTTACGTAGAAACGCCATCACATCTTCTCCCATTTTGAAAAATTTAACTTCCATGTGTTTATCTAGCATATGAGGTAAATCATTTGGTAGTTCATCTGTTGTCAACTCCTTGAAATCATTTAGGAACCTAGAACTTATTCTAGAATTATTGTTTTATTCTTTACAACACTCATCATCCCTTTAGTTAGTACTGGACATAAAAATTCAGTTTCTTTAATAGTCTCTTCAAGCTATTTTTCTCTCTTATTCATCACAAAGAAACTAGACTTTTTCCTCCTGAATTCTTATCAAAGTGCAAAACAGAAGCCATAACAATTTTGTGTGTACCCCATGTAAACATCATTACGTTATCCCTCCATTGATAAGTGATATCATTATCGAACTGCAGGTCTACCAAGTAAAATATTTCAAACATCCATATCAAGATTTCCATCTTTAACATCATTGAATTACAAATGATCCACCTTTTCATCCATATCTTGATTTCCACCTTTGTGTACATGCATATCAGAAACTGTTAGCTTTGAATTTTCACTTAAAAGACATTGCTCCTCAGATTTCAAAGTAATTGCAATTGTAAAAGGATCTTCACACACTTCAATACAATAATCAAATTGAGCATAAATACCAATATCGTCAAGCATATTTTCGCAATTTATTGTGATACTCTCATTCCATAAACGCCCTTGTGAATCTCCCTAATATATGCCAAATTCATCTACTAGTAGAAAATTGAAAATTAGTATTTTTTTTTTACTTTTTTAATTTAAACATCTATCGGCTGAACTTTAAATAATTTTATTTATTTATTAAATGGTAGTGCCAGCTCCACCAACAGTAATGCTTAATTATTAATAGTTTATTCGTATATTTTGTTCCCCTTTTCTTTTATTTTGTTTGGCGCTTAATATTTTTTTATTTTGGTTTTAGTGCTAGCTAGACCAACACTAATATTTACTTAGTTACTAATTAAATTATTTATTTATTTATTTAGTTTCCCTAATTATTTTTCATCTGATACTCAATTCATTTTGTTTTTTATTTTACTATTAGTGTCAGCTGACCGATCCTACAAATTAATTAGTTAATTATTGACTTAAATTATTTATTTATTTATTTTTATCTTCATTTTGTTATTTATTTAGTCATTCTCATACAATTTTTCCAAGACCACTCAAAAGGGACGATCCTTCTTGGGTAGCTATTCAAAAGGTATATCTTTATTTGTTTCACAAAATGGACAATCCTCCTTTGGGTTGTGGAGATATTGGCAGGTAATAATACCTTTTAGTTAACTTGAAAAACATAAGATTATATTGTTTTCTTTTACATAGGGGAAACATTATATTGAAGATTTCTTTGCATTATTTTCATCGTGTCGCTCTGTTTTGTGTTATAGTGTTCCTTAAGTGAAAATTCAAGGTATCGGTGAAATAAATGCAATGAAAGCATTGGAAAAGTCTGTAATAATGAATTGTAATAATGTTTGAATATTTCTAAGAAATTTAAATTAGTTTTCTTTTAAATATTTTTTTTATCGTAATAAGGTTTTTAGTTATTGTTATATGTTTTAATAGTGAACACCTTCTAGCAAAATCAATATTACAATACGCACACCATTTTAACTTCTTTGACGAGTCCTCTCTTACCAATGGTTCCCAAAATGGTGCCATTGAATTAAAATCAGGGTGGCTTTATGATGCCTCAAATTTCTCTACAATTCCAGGAAAGGGTGTGCAGTAAATTATAGATGGACAACATGTTTTAGTAATATTTTTACCATTCTTGTATGACTGTCATTTTCTTTAATGAATGGAACTTGGAGTGACCTGTGCCAAAACATGGTTCTTGTGAACATTAAAATGCAAGAATGTGTTTTATGGAGATAAGGACACATGTCTCATTAGGAGAAGATTTTTATGAGAATTGATAAATATGTTATGTATTTGTCTAAATAGTTGCTTATTTGAGGCAGTATGTTATGATCAAGTTGGTAATAAGAAGCTGGTGGAAAGTGGTATAAAGATTTCTACTTAAGTGAAAAATTTGGTTATAGATATTGAAAAATTTTCAAAGAAAGGGATCCTTGTAGCATGTTATGGTCTATTGATGGGATATGGGGGTTTCAGACTCAAACAAGAAGCTTTAGTTGTTATAAAGAGCCTCCATAAAATAGGAATCATGTTTGTAATGGTTACATGAGATAATATGTTGATTCTCTATTTTTAGGATTGACTTTATGTTTGGTAAAACTAATTTAGCAGCAATAGGTTACATAGGATTTATAACTTGTAAGGAGAAAATACGTTGAAGTTCTATTTAACGATGAAACATGTTGTGTTGAAATGTTTCAACATTTGGAACAACATGTCGAAGAAGATGTCACGACATCGTGGTTGAGCTGACAGATTGTATTCTGTTATGTTTTTTAACAGAAATAGAACATTCCTAAGGAGAATCTTTTGTAGAATTGTAACAACTTACTTGTTACTTGGAGCCCAAATTATGGAGATATATTAGGGAGATTTTATAGGAGAATCTGTTGCAGATTTGTAACAACTTACTTGTTGTTACAACTATATGGAGATATTGTTGGAGAATATCTTGGAGTGTTTTTAGCAAGCTATTTTGGAGAATATTGTGGAGCATCTTTAGCAGCAGTTTGTTATGTCAGTTTGTTATGGTTTGAAGGCTTAATTTTAATTGAGTAATAGGTTATAAATAGAAGTTTTGTATCCTAAGTTTTGGTACCAACCGAATTTAGTAATGATGTAGTTTTTAGGGTTGAGTCTGTAACAACTCTCTAGGAGAGTTGGTTTGTAGGTGAACCTCCCGAATTGTGGGATGGCCACTGATTTGTGCCTCAAAGCCTATAGGCAAGAGGTTTATTTTACTTACTCAGAAGCTGTGAAATAATGAGTGTAGTTGTGTCCTTGGAAGAAGCTGCGAAGCAATTCCAAGTTTTATTTGTGTCACATGTGTGACTGTTTTGTGTTGTGTTTGAAATGTGGTATCTTCAAACTGTTTTAGTTGTGTTTGGAGTGAGGTGTCTTCAAGCTGATTGTGTTAGAAGCTAAGCAGTTGATGCAGTTACTGGTGTGATAGTGAATGATAGACATCACTGAGGTGATTGAAAGTGAGCGGAGGTTCTCATATCCAAGTGTGGTATCTTAGGTAGAAGGGTCATTTGGGTAGTCTGATTAAGTGAGGAGTGTAAACATGGAGGTTTCCCTCTGAATTAATACTACTGATAGTGAACTTCATTTCTGGCTTGGTATGCCCCCAGATGTAGGTTGGTTAGAAACGAACTGGGTTAACAACTCCTTGTGTTCTTTTGTTTCCTGCATTGTTAATTGTATACTCTACCTTGTCTATTTTATAATGTCAGATCAGATGTCACGACATCCTGAGTATGCCCTCACCAGAATTTCATAATATCTAGAGATCAACTCGAGTTGTTGACAATGAGGTTTGTATACTTATATAACATTTTTTGTTTTGGTTGTAAAGCTTGGTATTGTGATAACTTTGAGTGCGGTTTCAAGGCTATGCTATCTAGTTTATGCATTTAATCTATGGAATTTTACTAGTACCAAGAAAGCCAACATATTTTCCATGAACATGGTAGTGTTATAGTGTGTAATATGAAAAACTTAATTGAGCAATGGATATGGATATTTGTAGACTATGAGTGAGATAAAAATATGATTTAAACCATAATTGATTTCATTTTCAAGCTAGTTGTTGATTTTCTTGTGTATAAATGTCACAATAATATTTTGAAAGAAATGCTATTCTTTTAAATTTAGTAGGACTAATATTTGAATATTTTTTTATCATAGTATAAACCATAATGAGTATCCTCTACTTCTTCATGAAAAAAATTGTAATATTGCTTTTTTCAGTGGGTGCTCACTGAAAAATAATCATTTATATCTAACAAACTAAGCTTAAACTATTATTTTGTTAGAAAATTATTTTGGTTGAACTTAATTCTATGTATCCATGCTCTCTTAAATTACTCACACGAAACTAAGAAAAAAAATACAAAACATGGATCTTGTCTGCTTATGCAGGTTGTAAAACTGATCTCAAAAGCACAAGTAATACATCTCACATTTTAGGAAATGTGTGTCATAATCCTATAAGAAATAAGCATGTGTCGCTCTTAGTACGACAGGAGAAGAATACATAGCAGTGAGTAGTAGTTGTTCTCAAATCCTATAGTTAAAACAACAACTTGACGAGTATGGAAAAAAACTGGATGCATTCCCATAAAGTGTGATAATACAGGTATTATTAACATAACCAAAAATAATGTCATGCACTCAAGAACCAAACACATAGATATTCAAAATTAATTCTTAAGAGATGATGTGATCCAAGGAGATGTCGAGGTTACTTTTGTGGATGCGGATAACCAATTGGAAGATATTTTCACAAAACAGTTAGCCAAGCATTTTATAAGATTTGAAGAGAGCTTGTGATATTGGACGAGAATAATATTTAATTCAACACACAAATTCAGCTCTGCATATATATAAATGTGATGGTAATGATCCTCTTCAAACATATATCAAGGTACATGGTAATTTTTTCTACTATTGGTTAATTCATAATTGTATATGTGAATTAACAAGTTTTGAAAATATTTATTATATGTCATCTTATATGTGTTATAACATGATGATATTAATGTGTATATATGTTTTTTTATGGATTTTAAATATGTTTCATTAAGTTAGTTTGTTTCAAAAAATTTAAACGTTTTCTAAGTGTAGCTGATTACACTTTGACTGTAATCGGTTACAGGGTCGAAAATCTCAAATTTCCCTCAAATTACAACCTAGCGCATTGTTGTAACTAGTTACATGGTTTTGGTAACCGATTATTCATGTATTTTAATCACTTTTAAAAATTGCTTTTATATATGAGTCAAAGCTCTTTCTCCTCCTTCATCTTGGAAACCCTCACCCATTAATCTCTCCACTCAGCATACACCTAATCCCCATAAAAATATTTACTCTCCACTCAATACTTATCACTATAAATCAAAACCCCATCCTTTAAACTTAATAAAACCATCATTACCTCACCAAAAATCACCCAAACCTCAAACTCTCTTTCAACTCAGAGCTACCATGGTACCATCAAGAAAGGACAGAGGCAAGGGAAAGGTTTTTGACAACTCAACTGGTCCTAAATCTGGTAGACCATACAATTTGGATTTGGGAAGGTTGGTTTCCACTCCTAAAGAAAATATTGATTTCATACTTGCATTCAAAAACTGTACACTAACAACTCAAAAGTATGGTAATCTCCCAACCTTTTCTAATTTTAGTTTTGATTTCCCTGAGTTACTACATTATCAAGGGTTAATACACACTTTTTATTGAAATATGTCAATTAGGAATGGTTGAATTTTGAAATCTTATGTCAAAGGATGTGACTTTGAACTAACCATGGAGGAGTTAGGAAGATGTTTTAATGTTTCCTTTTAGGGTGAGAAATTATGCAAGGTTTTACCTATGATTAGGATGATCATGAGAAAAAAAGTTGAGATTATGTTCCTAAGGGGACAAATGTTGGACACAATATTGTAATAACTTATCCAATGTGATAAACCAATATGACATCAATGAATAATCTCTTAGCTTATACAAGATGATAAAGCACCAAAGGAATTAAAAAACATAAGAGATTAGAAACATAGTGCGATGAAATCACACCTACTTCTGGAGGGCACTCTATCCAAGAAAGGAAAGTCACTACTTCGAATTAGTACACTTAGTTTTTTATAAATAACAAATTTGTGTTTTTAAATGCCTCTTCCTAATCCTAATGACTTATATTTAGATTTCTCCTAAATATGAGAACCCCTATCACTTTCTATCAATCTCTAATCTTAAGTGATCAACTTCAATAATAACCCTATTGAATGTTGACTTTTACAACTTAACTAAGATAAACCAACAACTTTGCTAAGTTACTAAAACATAGAGTGGTGTATACAAAGATTCAACACTAAACTTCATGATGGCATTAACATGCAATACAAGAAACCATTTGTTCTCAAGCTTATATACTTAGTATCTTGGAACAAAGTTTTACAACTCAACTACCAAACCAAACTATATGCCTTAAGATATGAAATAAGGCGCTAGAGTGGTGCATAAAGATAACATAAACAAATACTCTAAAGATAAAACCTAACACCAGGAATATGGAAAACATGCACACTTCAAACGTGATGTTTTTGAGTCTCCTTAAATAACAATTTTTATGGGATTTTTCTCTTTCGATATTTGTCTAGAAGAATAACAGACATTGTTGAATTTGATTTTCTCCAAAAATTTCCAACAAAAGACACAATTTTTTAAATTTAAAATTAAAATCAAAATATCCATTTAAATATGATTTGAACCTCTCTAGTTGTCAAACAAATCATCCAAACATTTCTAAATAAACTGCAACAAATTTGCTTAAATTCCAATCAGAAATTATGCATAAAACAACAACCATATGGCCTGATGTCAAGGTCAGATGTTCCACTACACACATGTTGAAGCATCATCTTCAACATGTTGCACAAGTAGAGTCAAATTAACTTTTCATGATGAATATGTAGATCTTCTTTATAGAGTAAATCTTGGATAAAATGAGTCAGAACCACAAGTGCAATAACATCTGTATGTTGTAAGAGACTAGATGTTGTAACACACATATTGGAACATCGGGTTTCACATGTTAGATTAAATAATCCAATTTAACTCTCTTTATATCTATCTTTTTTATAAATTTGTTCTTGGACCAAATATTACTTCAAGGTACATTCAACCAAATCTTCTTTGAATGAATCACATCCAAATTAATTTTGGAATAACATAAACAAGCTTCTGCATATTCTAAAGAAGTCAACACTACATCTTTTTCTGAAGGAAATCTCTAAATATAATCAGAACCCAATCATTATTCCAAGATGATACACAATCACTTGTTAAGCTCTTCTTCTTTAGTAGTTATGACAAGCACTTTAGCTATATCTTGGAAACTCTAGCTTAACTAGTTATGTCAAACAGTTTAGGTGAGCAAGGCTTAGTTAACTGATTATGTCAAGCACTTTAGATGAATAATACTATTCAATAATCAATCACACTTAGATGCTAAAACACACGCTGAAACATCTTGTTCCATACTTTAGCTCATCTTCGACCTTACTGATTCCTAGCATGGTGTTACCACCGTGATTCGACAGAGAAATCCGCTCTACTCCTTTCATCAGGACCATTATATGCTCACATTAGAAGTCAATTTATCTAGGATGATGCCAACTAAGTCTCCTTCCACTTATCTTACCATCCATCAACCTTCTTTTGATGACTCATCCTGGAGCACCAACCTCTAGTCTGACAACTACTTCCATCCTTGCGAAAATCATAATTGGGGTGGAAACCATTGTAACCATGACGATCACCGAGATAGTAGCAAACAAAGTGATCCTTCTGTGCACAAATAGAAATCACAACAATGATATCCATCTTAAAAACAATGGGATTGGACTCCACCATCATGGGTCATACTTCCGTGCCCATATCCTACTTCTCACTGGACTCGCCCTTCTGCTCCTCCATGTCAACATCGCATTCAGGGCCATTATCCTCAGGATTATGCTACCACGACATCACCAACATCTACTAATATTGTAGCTTCTATGCACACCATGTATCTCACTCGTCTAGAAAGAACATGGTCATAGGTACATGTGCCTCTTCCCACATTGCAATGTCACAAGCTAATCTCTCATTTTATTCTAATTTGAGTCACTTAAATAAGAAATTTTTTGTTTGTAGCAGACAAGGCATTCCAATTTAGGGCTTTGGACACACAAAACTACCCACCTCCCATAAACACAATCCATTTAACCTTACCCAAGTTTTGCACACACCACAAATTTTCAAAATTTTAATTTCCATGCAATAGCTCACTACTGACAATAATGTTTTTATTTCTTTTAATCCTTTTGGTTTCTCATTAAATGACTTTCAGATGGGGACTCCACTCATGAGATGTGATAAGCTTGGACATCTCTACATTGTTACTACTTCTTACTTATTTCCTTGTATTGCTTAGAGTCTTTGGTACAATCGTCTCAAATATCCCATTATTTCAGCTTAGTAATCTCTTCATAGCAGTAAACTCATTAATTATAAACCTTTGAATTCTAGGATAGTTTCTGCTTCTTGTGTGTTTGAAAAACATGTTAGGTTGCCTTATTTTCCTTAAATAATGTTACTGCGATGCTCTTTGATATTCTACGTAGTGATTTATGGACATCAACAATTTTGAGTTCAGGTGATCTTCGCTATTATGTTTAATTTTTGGATGTTTTTTCCTTATTTACAGTGGATGTTTCTTATAACCAATAAATCCATGTTTTTGAAGTGTTCACTTATCTCTAATCAAATTCACACATAATTTTCTCAAACCTTCAAATGTTTTCAATGTGATAATGAGCGAGAATATGACAATACATCATTTCATAATTATTGTTTTATAATGGTCTTATTTTTCGCTTCTCTTGCACTCACACTTCATCACAAAATGGCATGGCAGAGCCAAAAATATGCACCATTAAGAACATGATTCACACTCTTATCGCTTATGCATTCGCTTCTCTCTCATTTTGGTATCGTACACTTCAAATGGACACATATCTTCTTAACATTCTTCCCCTTAAATTAATGTCTAATTTATCTTCTATCCATCTTCTATATCATCGTAATCCTTCTTACAAACATCTTCACGTCTTTGGTTGTCTTTGTTATCCATTATTTCCCTCATTAACATCAACAAATTACAACCCTACTTGACCTCGTATATTTTATTAGGGTATCCCCTTAATCATAGAAGTTATAAATGTTTTGATTCATTGCACAAAAAAATCATTATCTCGCGGCATGTAATCTTTGTTGAGAATCAATTTTACTTTTGCCCGCCTGTCTTCCATACTTAGCCATACATATGCTTATTTCATTTATTCTTTACACCTTTCCTTTATACATCAGTGGACTCATACATCTTTAGATTCTCCACCAGATAACCATCTTAGACATTCACCTATACCTAACGCTCATAATATGTCACCAACTTCCACAATCACTCATCTCTCATCCTCATCGAATCACCTAGATACCACTTTGTCACTTACACCTCTTGACTAACCCACACTTTCTACCCGAACCAAAGGCAACATATCTGAAAATTCTATTTTTCGTAGGATAGATATTAGACACAATGTTTGAGAAAATGTGTTACACATTCTTGTAACAGAAAGACAAATACTAGAAAAAAATCATAAAGCAATAAAGAACACAAGGTATTATTAATCCAAATTGGAGCAGTGTCCCCTATGTATGGAGGGTTTACAACCCAAGAAAAGAAATCCACTTTAAATAGTTTACTACAAATAGTCTTAGATGAACAAATATTGTTAAATGCTTCTCTTCCTAATACTAATTATGACTTTATATTTAGGCACCCTTTAAATATGGGACACCTCTCAATATCTTCAAATCACTAATCCTAGTGATCAATACTATAAATGTTGTACTACCAATGTTGGTTTACATAAAGAATTCAATTAAAGGAACAACAATATCACTTTTCCTTTATACTTCATGTCCACTCGCTACATGAGGGGAATTTACAATCCTAGGAAACTCTTTAATTTATCTGTTACCATCGATGGTTTGACCATCTCACATCTTCCCAAAACCCATAAACTTTCCCTTTCTGACCCTAATAAGAAATCTATAATGCAGTCTGAATTTAATGCACTTATTAGAAATAATATGCAGTATTTAGTTTGTCAACCTTGTGATGTTAACATTATTGGTTGTATATGGGTTTTCCGACATAAAAATAAATCTAATGCATGTTTTGAGCGTTATAAAGCCCAACTTGTAGATGATGACATATTTCTCTCCAAGTCCCGACTCATTCATCAGTTAGATGTTCATAATGTCTTTCTACTTAGTGATATTCATGAAAATATTTATATGCGTTAGCCATTGGGTTTTCATGACCCTCATCACCCATATTATGTGTGTTGATTGTGAAAATATCTTCATGGTTTGAAGCAACTGGTACCAATGTTTCACTAACTATGTCTCCACCATTAGATTTCAGCACATCACCTTTGATCACTCTCTTTCATCTATCGGTGAGGCACTTACATGGCTTGCATCTTACTTTATATTGATGAAATCATCCTCATCATTTCCTCTCATAACCCACACAAATCTATCATGGTGTTTCTTGCCTCCGATTTTTCTATGAAGGATCCGGGATTGCTGAGCTATTTTTTGGGTGTTCTAATGAACAAACATGCCGATGGAATTTTTGTTAGTCAGGTTGTATAAGGGTGCTCACAATGGAAAACCACCTTCTTCATCATCGATGTCGAAGATTATATTCATTGAAAAAATGTCTCTTTTTATGTACTAACACATTAAGTGGATTGTGAATGTTTGGGCCATATCTGACTTGCTCGGTAAAAAAAAGAAGAATCATTGTCTTGTGCGCCAAGCTCTTTTGAAAGAGTTGACGATGCATTGAGAATTCTACACAAAGTTATACATGAAAAAAACATTTTGATGCTATTCAAGATGCACTTACTCCACGTGTTAGCAGTCTCGGTCTATTTTCAAAATGGATATGCTTCCATAATATGGGTCATCTTATAGCAACTTCCTATGATATGATGTGTATCGATCTGACAAGACATGGTTTCTCAGATAATTTATTTCACTTCCAAGTGGTTCACCTAAAGGCCCTCCCAGATGCATTATGTGCATATGATGTCTTTCAAAATTGCTACATTTTGTTGTGGTTTAATTGAAATCGGGGTGTCCTATACTAAGTATATCGTTGAAGTATACCACACAATTTCTAGAGTGGATGAAGAGTTAACCAAATTGAGCGAGCTTGAAAGAGAATTAAATCAAGAAAAGTCAAAGGCGGAACTAGTTGTAGATTTATGTAGTGATGGGTCATTTGATGCATTTTAAATTGTAATTGATATACTTGTTTTTGAATGTATTGTCGTCAACAATGTCATCTTGATACTATTTAATACATATATATATATATATATATATATATATATATATATATATATATATATATATATATATATATATATATATATATATATATATATATATATATATATATATATATATATATATATATATATATATATATATATATATATATATATATATATATATATATGTTGTTTTTGTTTACTTATTTTATGGTTTACAACTTCTATTTATATTTTCTACGTTCCTAGTTTGGCTCGGGTTTAGAGGTAATTTCAGATATGCATATCTAGATAAATTTCATGTTAATTAAAAAGCCTAAAAAATTCTTCGGATGCACATAACCAAAAACACCCATTTTTATAAAATAATAGGATTTATTTGCAGATGCATCTTTGAAAAGTGCCCTGATGACATGATAAGGTTTCTAAGATCCAAAGTTATTCAAGTGTTGTATAAATAGGATGTCTCTCATCCCATTTTCTATAAACACTCAATCAATATCAGAAAATGAAAATGTATCTCCACCATGCATTTGTACTACTTTAATGGTAAGAAGTTTCCATTTTAGGTTAGGGCTTGTGAGGACATAACTCGCGCCGATTTGATAACTAAACTAAACACACTCATGCGATATCCAAAAAATTGACGCATTGTCAAACTCGAGTATCGTTCACCCTCGTTTGATAGCAACAAAAAGATATACAATCTACCAACTTTGAACTGAAGACGAATGCAGATTTAGAGGTTATGTGGAGTACTTTTCGTAGATATGGAATAAATGGTCTGATTTGAAGTGGAACCAAAGATTGTAAGATCCACCGACGATATTATCAATATGTTGCAATGTCCAGAACTATTCGTTTATGATGATGTGTAATCTTAATTTTCCGATAATATAATATTGAATGTTTTAATTTAATGTCAGTTTGTTATGAATTTTCAATTTATCCATATTGTATGTGTTTTTTATTTTTAATTAAATTATCAAAGATAAATTCGAAAATGTATTTTCGAAATAATTTTAGCACAAATGAGACATAATAGTTCGGAGATATATTTCTTAACAATAAAAACATTTTTAAGTTTTTAAATTCTTGAGAAGACACAAATGTAGGAATAAAATTATCAAGATGAAATGATATAAATTAGGACTTAAGGTTTAAGAGATTGGACTTAAAAAAATGTTACAAAAAATTAATTTAGTTATAAATATTTAGACTTCTTTGTTAAGATCACTTTTTGAGTTTATAATTTATCTTTTATATCTTATAAGTTCATATTTTTTTAAAATATGCGTTTGATAATTTATCAAGAGTTTATAATTTATTTTATCAATGTAGATTTAATAAGCTAATTCAAGTAGCTTGTAATTTAACTAATCTTAAAACATTTTGAGCCCTTAAAAATTTACTAGTAGTACCTTTTTGGTCCACTATATTGTTCCCATGCAAAGAGGCAATGTGACTTGGCCATGATGGCAAAGCCCCACGCTTGTAGTGTGGCTATGGCTAACAATTTTATTCCACGTAATTTACACTTTTGTCCCCACGATATCAACGCCATGTACCAAAAGGTACACGCATCACTTATGATAATAAAAACGCAAGCAAGTAGAACCATTGATTACATGCACCAATCGATTACGTGCTTTTCACTTTTTCGTTTGAGAGCGAGAAGTTAAACATAAATTAGATAATTTTAAAGGATTTCAATAATCTCATCCATTTATTGAGTTTAAGTTATAGTGAAATCATACAAAATGAAGTATAGTGTAAGGAAAACTTTACGCATAATCATTCAAAATAATATTGTAGTTTTAATAATTTTAGTATAAAATAAATGGTTGGTCTGGTTAGTGTTCTAGAAGAGTAGTTTTTTGTTTTTGTTCGAAAACGTAATACAAATGGATAGAATATATCTTTTATTTTGTTAATGGTTGTCCGATTCAAACTTTTGAATCCAAATGGGTTTAAGCACGATGACTCTAATCTCTTTTCTTTTTTTGTTGGTGATAGAAATGTTTAAATGAATTTTTTAAAGAGGCTGACTTTGATCTGATGTCTTGATTTAGAGTATGTATCTTATGTTTTGTTATCTTGCATGTCTAGTGTGAAGATGTCACTCTAATCCTAATTGAGGATTCTCGTAATAATTTTTGGGTCTTTTGTTAATTTTTTGAAGCGTAGCCTAATATGGATTAATGTGGATCGTACTTTGGGTCTTTTGTCAATGGTTGTCCGATCCAAAAATTTAGTATCCAAATGGATTTAAGTACAATGACTCTAACCTCTTTTCTCTTATTGCCAGTGGCAAAAAGGCTTAAATGAATTTTTTTTTAAAGCGGCTGACCTTGATTTGATGTCTTGGTTTAGAGTAGGCACCTCGTATTTTGTTATCTTGCATTTCTAGTATGAAGATGTCACTCTAATCCTAACTGAGGATTCTCTTAATAATTTTTTATCGGTTAAGAGAATTCTAAAATTATTAAACGTTGTTAATTTTTTTGAAGCGTAGCCTAATATGGATTAATGTGGATCATACTTTCTTGCATTATGCTGAAGACTTTCTTCACTATAAAATCAAATCTTTTTCTTTAAGGTACCTAGGTCTTCCTATAAGGGCTAATCCTCGTGTTGAGTCTATGTGGTTACCCCTAGTATCTCTGATCTTTAGTCAGTAGAACTCGATGAAGCACCATTAAGTGAACATAAGGTGTGAGTTGTGTTGTTGAGTCCAACTCTCAATTTTATTCCTATTTTCTTCTTGTTGTTCCTTAAGATACCTCTGAAGGTGTGGAAGAAGGTAGTTAAGATTCTGACGATGTTTCTTTGGGGAGGTTCCAAAAGGGATTCGAAGATCGCTTGGGTTAAGTGGTATAAGGTGTGTAAGCCTAAGCAGCAAGGTGGCCTTGGGGTCAACAATCTTCGCTTGCTTAATTTTCCCCTTTTGACTAACTCGAGATAGAGAGTCATCTCGGACACTTCTAGTCTCTTGTTTTCCAGGTAGATGCTTAGATCTTGTCCTTTTACTACTACGAAAAACACATATAATAACGGTTGCAAAACACATGTAATGATCGTAGCATGTCCGTTGTTAGGTAACATGTGATTGTATGTATAATGGTTACCACAACGAGCGTGTAATTGTTGTTATAAATTAGATATTGCACTACTACGAGCACAACTGTATTAAAAAACCATTGATGTATATATTTTAATAAAATATTAAAAAATAGTAGAACAACAACAAGAACAACAGAAACAACAAAAATGATAAGAAGAAGAAGAAGAACAACAACAATAACAACGACAACAACAATAATAAAAAAAAGAAGAACAATAATAAAACAACAATAATAACTACAAAATAACAACAACAACAACAACAACAAGAACAACACTAAGAACAACAAAAACAATAATGACAAAAAAAGAAGAACAAGGACATAAAAACTAACACTGTTAACTTGAATCCATACTTTCCTTGTCTCATTCATGTCAGAGAAGAGATGATGGAGTTTTGAAACTTGTTAATGAAAGAAATGATATTTTCAAGCTTGATTTAATGGAGAAATAGAACGTCGTAAATGAAATAAGATGTTTGGAGGTAGAAGATGAAGTTTATTTAAGTTGGAAGTTCGTCTAAGTTTAAGGTTTCACGCGGATCACTATTTGTAGTGTTTTGAGCATTAATAATCACTAAATGGACGACCAATATTTTTTAAGGATCGTAAAGAAACTCAGTAAATATGCTTATATTTCCCTATGACCCCAGGTGAAAAGTGGCTTAAAAATATATAAAGAAACAAAATTGTATATGCTGGGATTCGAGCCCATGAACATGAGTGACTTTTCACCACAACTCAAAGTTTCAACCGTAGTAGTAAAATGGATAGCATGCTACATACAATAACAGTTGTATTAAATAACCTTTGTTGTATGTCTTATAGTAAAATATATAAAATACAACAGTAGAACAATAACAACAATGAGATTCAAACTCATGATCATGCACCACTTTTCACCATGTTTGGAACTTCCAACCGTGGTGAAAAGTGACTTAAAATTGAAAATAAAAAAGCGCTCAAAAATGAAATATAATCATAATTAACGAGGCAATTGTAATATTATTGTATGAAAGGTGTTTTCCGTAGTAGTGTCTCATTTGAGAAGCAGGACTTTTGGCCTCTAATCATCTTCATCTTGGTTGGAAATGAGTCCCTCTCTTGGGTTCTAAGCTAGGAGATCATCCTGATTGATCTTATTGGTTTGTATATTTTATGAGGAGAAAATGGGGTTCCATCGGCCTTACCTCTTTTTGAAGGATACTTGTATTAGTAACATCTCCTTGTGATTATATTCCCCCGACTCTTTAATATCTAAGGCTTAAAGAATTAGACTATTGGTCAAGTGGGACTTCTAGTTAATGGATTGTTGACTTAGGAGTTAAGGTGGAAGATTTTTGTCTGATATGTAAGGGGCCATTACATTCAATTACCTACCTTTTTGTGACATGTGACTATGTGACATATGGTTGGTATGATATTTTTAGATGGTTAAGGTGGTTCTTTATTATTCCTAAGGACTTCTCTGGCATTTTTCTATTATTGACTTTTCTATGAAGTAGTCTTGAGGTTGGTGGTGGTTTATCTTTAATCTGGTATGCAGTGATTTGGTCTCTTTGGAATTCTCACAAATATATCATTTTTTCTAATTCTTCTATCATTACAAAGGATATAAAGGATAACAATGTTTCCTTAACATGGAAATGATATCTTGGTAACACTTATACTTTCATTGTCTAGCTCATGAATCATATCATGTGTATAAATCAATAAAGGGTGGAGTGACTTCTACATATCTATGGAGGATTCACTATGCCAAAAAAGACCTACGAAAGCGTTTTTTTGGACTTTAAAAGCGCTTTCGTAGGTGGTGCTGCTATAGGTTTTAGCAGCGTTTTTTGTTTAGAAAAAAGCGCTTTTGTAGGCCTTCCTATGAAAGCGCTTTTCACCAAAAAACGCTTTCATAGGTAGCCCTAAGGCAGCGCTTTTTTCTGGAAAAGCGCTTTCAGGTGCCTACAAAATGCATTAAAGGCATTCTAAAGTAGGCCTAAGAAAGCGCTTAAAAAAGCTGCTTGCCATATGGAAGCGCTTTTGGTGAAAAGCGCTGGGCCTATGGCAGCTTTTACTCAGAAAGCACTCTCATAGGTGGCCTATGAAAGCGCTTTTTGGTTAAAAGCGCTTTCATAGGTTTTCTACTAAAAAATCAAAAATTTAAATAATTTCTAAACCTGCATTTTTTGCAGCATTATTTCATAAACCTGTAATTCATAAACCGGTAATTTACAATCTTATATACAAATACCATTATATACCATTGTTATCCAAATACCAAATTTAAATATTATATACAAATACCATTATATACCATTCATATCCAAAATATATATACACCATTGTAATTCAATTAACATATTTTTAAATGTACCACCCTAACAAAATCAGCTATATAACACCAAGTAAATCAGTCCTAATGTACATATATATTCAAGGTCCTGATCCTGTAAGATATGAACATAATAACACAGTCAGTATTGTATACACAAAACAATGTATTCATAACCATTTTCACACAATAATGTATTTATACCTTATAAGATTCTTTGCTCAATAAAATATTGACACAACTCCTCTTTGAGTTCTTCCAATTGAAGTTTCGTGTAATATCCACACTTGTATTCATCAAAATACTACATAACAAAACAAAAAATATTCATGATTTAGTTAAAAGTAATAAATTGTATGAAATATCCGATAAATAATAAAACAAAGTATAAATTCATAATAAGTTATAAATCCATACCGTGATTGGAATCTCTATTTCATTCATTTGAATAATTTCTTTGATAAACTTCAAAACGAAGTATCCGCAATCTATGCCGTTTTGTTGTTGAGGACACTACATAGAAAAACAAATAAGAATATTAGATGTATTGTTTTATCAAGTAGCATAAATATTATAAGCAAAATTGTGCAAATTAATATACCTGTACTTTGATCCAATTAATGTTGTTTGATTTAGACCGTGGTACCCGTGCTTCCCTTTGACATCGGAATACTTGTATTGAACTGACAAATTTTTTGGATATTTATTTAGAACAATGACATAGAAATAGTTAAATATATAAACACAAACGAATATTTAGAATAATGTCACTTACGTATCAATCATTAGCTTCATTTCCGGATAATTTGTCCAATCACCGTCAATCGAATTCAGGTAATAGACCACTTCTTTTATGGGATCGATAGCAAGCAACAACCAGTGACATCTATAAATTAAAGCAACAATTTAGATGAAAATTTTAATGTAAAAAATACAAATATTAAAATGAACTTAGAATGAAAATCTAACCCTGAATTATACGCCAAAAGATACAAGCTTTCTGTACTTTCAGTTGCCATGAATCTATCGACCAAGTGCTCTCTTACTGAATCCGGTTCCCTAGCAATTGTTGCTCCGCTGACACGGGAGGAAGACGCGAAATGGAATCTATTTGACAGTTGATTCCCGCGCATCAATTTTTCAAATAAAATTCTTAAATAAAAACATAATTAATATTAGACTATTTCCATTAAATGTTTTAAAAAATGTTCAACCAATTAAATAATATATTGATTGGGTTATCAGATGTACGAGTGCATAACACTGACGCCTAATTCTCCATGAAGAAAGATTTGTTCCATGTCCTTTTATCCAATTGTTTCGGTACATGGAAAACCAAAGACACATGCATCCATATTCATTTGACGAATACCACCATTCATCAAATCTGATGTGCCCACTAGTGTTTCCAAACACTGCCGAAATCTAGGCACGCATTTTCGGGCAGGAACCCTTTTCTTAGGTGGTACCCTACCAACTTTCTAGCTCACCTATTATGACCCTTGAAAAGGTACCTAAAGTTATGTAGTTTTTTCATTCTGATCATAAAATTAACACTTTAAACGTACCTCTCTTTGCGATGCAACAGACTCTCCGCGCTGCAAAATCCCTTTATCCTTAGATGCGGGTTTTGTAGGAGTCTAAAATTATCATGTAAAAAATTAAGGTCAGAACTGTCATTTGAATACTTAAAGATTCATAATGGTTTTCAACATACCTGATCTTCTATGAAGATGAGGTCTGATGGCCATGCCACAAAAGATCCTACTGCATCTCGCAGCAATGTGGTCTCCGCAACAATGTCAGGTACCGGTAGCAACACATTCAGATCTAAAACAACATCAACCGATACCTTCATGTGGCCATCTGGGAGCGGTCTATGGTGAAGTAAATCTCCCGAGGTGTTGTGCACTTTTCCCTTGCCAACTACCCGATAAGTCGGCGACGATAGGTATAGCTGGCAACATGAAATGCCCTAAACCAATAATAACCGTTAGACTTCCTTTATAAATTACAATTAAACTTTCTCTAATGGATTATCATCTTAACTACCTCCGGAAATTTATGTTGACAGTTGATACTAGCCTTGTCACTAGTTTCTTTCAGCTGTGAACTGCTCTTTTCCGCCATATATCTCTCTTTATCCTTCTGCAGTTCACGGACTTGTGCTTGTAAATCCTGCAATGTTTGCATCACTTCTGCATTGCTAGGTTTTTTTCTTGGATTCTTATACAGAGGTTGGAGTCACACCATGACCTTTACCCTCACCCGTCCGGATACTCGCAACATTTAGTGCTCGACTGAGTACGCTCCTGATATCCTGGTCATCACCTGTGGATACCGATTGCGATATAGTCTCCTGTAATTCATTTACATATCGAAAATTAAAGACACAATGCTAATTATATATTAATAAACATTTAATATAATTTAATTAAAGACACAATGTTATACTTACACACTCATCATAAACATGTTGCAGATCGGGATTAACAACTCGATCTTTGCCAACACGAGCTTCCTTCCACAACACATGTGCGGGTAGTGATGTTTCGTCACTTTGCGCATCTTCCAACTACACATTGTTACAAATAATAAAATCATCAATTATAACACATTGAGAGAATTAATAAGATCGTATAATTGATATTTACTTACAATTTTTTCCTGTAAGCGTGCATATCCCAAACACCCTTTTTTATATGGATATGCGGGTTTTGACACTCTCTCGCGATTTACGGCACTCACTTTCTTGAAATTCTCGTCTCTTCTTTGGCCTACAAAAGCAACCCATTCTTCGGGTGTAATGAAGCTCTCATATTTCTTTGGACGTTCAGGATCCTCTTCAACAAAATTTCCTTCCTCATCTTTAAGATACTTATTTGTTAAAAAATTTCTCCACTCTCTGTGTCTTTTTCCGGCCAAGCCCGTTATATACGTTTTGCGGGCATCTTCAATATTAAAGGACCTCTACAAAAAAACATACGCATAGAGGGTGTTAGTTTATGTAATTTAAACACATTATCGTCAATATAATTCATATAACAACAACCATATATGATACCTTTATCTCAGTCTAAATTTTTTTTAGCCTCGTCGAACTCTCCTTTGTTCCATCTAAGAGTGGTGATCGGAATGTGCATACGAACAAGTGTACCGATGTAGCTTGTCAGCTTTGCAGAATTAGACCCAATTAGTTGGTCCTCATTATTCCAATCTACATTGTATGTAACTCCACTATCTCTATCACGGATGATTCCCTGCATAATAGTTATGCCTCGTATGATATCCTTTTCTGAAGCATCTTATGGAACATTTTCTTGTGGAACATTTTCTGAAGTATCTTGATTACTAGCCATTTGACCTGTAATAAAGAAAAATAAAATAAAATTAAATGCCATATATAAAAATCCATAATCATATATACTATACGGAAAAAAATAAAATGACATATATTTAAATTTTATTGAATGATATAGGCTATAATTATACATACCATAAAGAAAATAAATAAAATGACATATATTTAAATTTTATTGAATGATATAGGCTATAATTATATATATATTATTACCTTTTTCACTAACATCTTTTTCTTTTCTTGGTAGGAATATGTTCTACTCGTCTCTTAACAACGTGGACGGTTGGATTGATCCAAATACCCTCATTATGATCATTTCTAATACATGATTCATTCTCATTTTGATCATTTCTGGTAAAAGATTCAATGTCAATACCAATATCGCCTTGATCTCCAATGTTTTCATCAATTACTTTGTTAGAGAAAAGCACTATAGACCATTTCGTACTTGTCGGATTAGTGACATAGAACACTTGTTTAGCTTGAGAGGCTAGAATGAAAGGCTCATCTTTGTACCCCACCCTGTTAAGATCCACTTGCAAAAATCCTGACTTATTCATTCGTATACCATTATTATTTTCAACCCACTTGCAATCGAATATAGGAATCTGAAAGGTTGGATGTGAACGAGGAGATCCCAGAACGCAGAGTGGTGGAGGAGATACATGCCCCGCTTTAAGGCACAAAGAATTCCCCAGAGTATAAGGAGGAACAATGACCCCTGTTGCTGTAGAAAAAGTGGGATCATCTCCCTTTCTCAACACGGTCCCTAAAAGTTCCATCACCAAGCTTAGTTGAGTCCTCAACTGTTGGTTCTCTTTTTTCAAGTCTCGCACGTCCAACATAAGAAACCCCATCTGCTCCTTCATTTCATCTAGTTCTCCGCGAAGTTGTTCCATTACTTGACTTCAATCGCAGAGTGGCGAAAGGGAAAAATTCACAATTTTGAACTTGAAAATACCAGGTATGAGCAAGAGGAATCCCCAAGTTTCAGGTACCTTCTATGAATGCATGAAGTGTATGAATATGCATGCTGGGTATGTACATATGTATTTTCCTGACATTTCTTTTTTGAAAGGAAATAAACATGCTAAGATGCTAGTACATTATGCATTGATCATGGGTTTACTACTTCCATGAACACTGATCAAACTGCTGTGCTGTTTCTGCTTTGGTTGAAGGGAACAAAAAAAATCCGGACAGAGTAACGGCTAGAAAATACCACTGGATGGGATCATGGTCACCGATAGAAAATACTGAGTCACCATCAAAAAATTCCGAATCACCAACGGTACCTGTAGTAATGATATCCCGCCCCAACTCACAGGGTGTTTCTAGACTCAACAGGGAGTCCCTAATGATAGTCAGAGTCGACGATCCTTTATCGAGTACTTCGCTGACTACATAACAGGGTGTAGGGCGACAACACCGTCAATCGAATCTGCCTCGACCACTCCATGCCTCCTCACACGCACCACGGGATGCAGGATTCGACATGGACATCCATCTAGCCTATGTGTCACTGGCTGGGGTAGTTGGCCTTTTACCTCAAGTAACACCCACCCAAATCAAGAGATCAACCAGTACAAAATCAGTCTAGATACAGAGTATATAAAAGAGGTAAATATGCCACATAGAATGCAATGTAAAGCATACAAAGGATGATAAAGCGAATAAGCAGACAAACACCCAATAGACATGAAAAGAAAGCTAGGTTCAACTCCTGATTGGACCAGCAAGAGGTCTGTACGGTCCCCAGCAAATTCGCCAGCTGAAAACACCGGCCGAACCTCCGACTGATAACTGGTATCAAATAGAGTCGCCATCGAACGTCTTTTATCTCACAAGGGAGAAAGGAAAATATCGAGTAAACCTGAGGGGAGAAATCGTGGTCCTATGACCGAGAGATCAAGAGAATCTAGGTAAGGGAGTTAGTTACGCAAGGGGAAGGGATTAGAACCCCACACGCCCGTAGTACTCTACGGTATCCACTTTCTACTTCTAGCTAGAGGGTGTGTTATGTCAATCTATGCTTAATCACTATCATGCTTGCAAAAGAAAAGAGAAAAGAAGAAACCACGGGGAAAAGAATGAGGTATTTACAAAGTTTGCTCGATCGAGCCCCGTGACAAGATGCCTACGTATTCCCGCGTGTAATGGGAAAGTCAGAGTGCCGTAGTTCGGCTCACTTATTTTGGTGGGTTTTGTGTTTTTTACTTGTGAAAAAGGTTTTAAACACAAAAAGAAAAGAAAGCGCGCAAAGGCGAAAAGAGTTTGTGTTGGTTGGTTGTTTTTACCTTGAGAAAGGAGTTCAAACCGTTATTAAGTGTTTTATTTTCAAAGGGAAAAGGAAAGCAAGTTTTAGTTTTATTACATGCATGGATGCGAAAGAAACTAGCAAAACAAAGGTTGGACCTATGGTTGAGGATAAGGGAATCCCTACCTATGTTGACATGCAAAGGATGTGAATCCTAAAGTCTAAGCTAGAGGTCTTATTCTAACCAAGCACCTGCAAAAGGAAACAAGCACAATCCACAAGTAGAATTTTCCTAAACGGGTCTTTAAATAAACCAGAGGGGTTCCTGAACATGCTCTAACTACGGAAGCCCCATCATGCATCTCTATTCCTACTTCTCATGGCAAAAGAAAGCTGTAAAGCCCTACTTCTCATGATATCTAGGAAAGCTGTAAGAGAATGCGATAAATGGTGTAGAAACTACCACACGGATATAGAATCCGAAGAACACTGCGAGCTAGAGAAAAACTCCAGAAAACTTCAAGTACTGAAGCCATGCAATAAGAGTAAACCGGTGAGAATAGCTCGTGGTATCAAAAAGCAGGTGGAATGCGTGTTCGTGCGCATTCGAAGCAACAACATCTGCAAGAAGGGAGTTAGACCCGAAAAACAAGTAGAGGAATGCACACGTGGGTGTACAAACGCAAAACACCTGCAAGAAGGGAGTTAGACCCAAAAAGCAAACAAAGGAATATATACGTGGGTATACAAACACACAACAAACTGCGAAAAGGGAGTTGGACCCAAAAGGCAAGCACAAGGAATGTACATGTGAGTATACAAACATAAGTAACCTGCAAAAAGGGAGTTAGACCCAAAACGCAAGCAAAGGAATGTATACGTGGGTATACAAACACGAAACAATCAAAGAAGTGTGTCATATATGCTTACAACACATGCCCTGCATCAAACACATGTCAAACAGTGCCTAAGGATGTTAGAACACCTACTATTTGCACTTAGAAATAAGAAATAGCAGAAAAAACCAGGTCGCGCTAAGCCCGCTATACCGTGCTAAGCGTGACCTGTAACACACAAGTTAGTGAGTTTGGCGCTTAGCGTGCTTTTGGTGGCGCTAAGCGCGGTCTGTAACCTGCAGAATTGCTGTTTTTGATCCGGATCACCTGTCCATGAAGCTCTCATGCTAAAATGTTGATCCATACAGTTAGACAATTATTCCAATGCTCATGTATGTAATGTTATGCATGGACATGTATAGGAATGCAAGTTGACACAATGGTTTCAATGCTCATATGCACAATGCTATGCATGAACATGTGTGGCATGCTAATGGTGGAATGATGATTCTGATGCTCGTGTGTGATGCTATGCATGAGCGTATATGGAATGCGAGTGATGAATCAATAATTTCCATGCTCATGTATGCAATGTTATGCATGAACATATATGGAATGCAAATGATGAATCAATAGTTTCCATGCTTGTGTGTGCAATGTAATGCGTGGATATGTATAGAATGCAAATCAAAAATCATCACATGTATGGTTATGCATGAACATACTAAGAGTGTAATGTGAAACTTCAATCCCAATGCTCATGTGCAATGCTAGGTGTGAACATGTAGGGAATGCAGGCGATTGACCATTCTAATGTGTACAATGAAGGCCGGTGCATGAACATGCTTATGAGGCAAGTTGTATCAACAACCTAATGTTCCACATACAAAGTATCGACGCTAGAAAAGCATGCCACGAGGAATTAAGGAATAGTCATGTCAAATCCTAATGACACATTAACACAAACACTTGGAACGCATATGCATGAACTATGTACAATGCACAATGTACCTAATGATCAAAATGCTTTAGAAGCTACATGTCGACACACTACAAATGCAAGCTATGCTTTAACTCATCACGTGCCAATGCGATTCAATAAACCTAAATGCTCTTCAATGCATGAACATGTGTTAGGTTATGCAAAATGCATGAGTTTGTGGCTAGAATGCAAATGCATTTATGCTAGATATGAAAACCTTCACACTGACATCAATAACGATGCAAAATCCGATTCAAAACAAAGAATTCAAGCATGAGGGTTCAAGAATCAGGATCTACATGGAATTTGCAAGTAATGACAGTGTTCAATTTCAAGAAAAGGTAAAAGTCAAGAACAGCTTAAAATAAGTGCTTATTTGGACCTAACACTTACTTGAACTTGAAGTTTGAACCAAATTGAAGAGGAATTCCTTGTGCTCTTCAAAGAAAATACCAAATCAGTGAGGAATTGTTGATAATCCTTGGAATTAGCCTTGAATTCTTGAAGAAGAACTTGACATCTTCAATGGGGAATTGAAAAAGAGGAAGTAAAAATCCTTGAATCATGCAATTGGAGAAGAAGTCCAGATGAAATCGCTCCTTCCATATCAAATGCGTGCAGAAAGAGTAGAGGAAGATATTGATTGGAGGGCGAAGTGCTGCGATGAGAAAACCAGAATTCGTAGGTTGCACTTAGCGCGGTCTGCAGTGGTGGCAGGTGTTGGACAACGGTCCGGTGGCGGCCTATGGCGGTTGCTTGGAGGGAAAGCTGAAATTTATATTTTGTTTGGCTTCTGGTTGAGAGAGAATTTTGGAATGAGTTGTGGTCAAAATTAGACAAATGAATCCCCGTTCCCACATTTGTGAAGGCAAAATGTATTTATAGCTTTGGATCCATAACCAAGCCCAAATTATGATTACCCGAATAATTTTCGTAATTAATCCAAAACTGTCAAATCCGTTGAGAACTTGAAGTCGGACTCTAAACGAAAAGTGTCCGGAATGCGATTTTGTTTGCGTGAATCAAACTTTTGACACGATCAGGCGAACGGTCAGAACAAAATAAATTTCTGAAGTTTCAGCACAATTTCTCGATGACTGACACATGCAGAATTTGATTCTTTGCTTTGCCACTTGGGATACCTGAACCAGATAACCTCATGATCAATGCTATGTATGCGACTATATGTATGTTTATGCAATCGAATTATAAGCCAGAAATACGAAAAGAAGGAGGGTAAATTTTGGGGTACAACAATAAAATGTGTATCCATTAATTGCGTATGCGCTATAAGAAAACACAACCAAACTTGGACCATATGCTAAACATCTCAACCTTTCTGTTACTGAGGCGGGATCTGAATGATACTTTGAATAAATATGTTCCTTAAACCATGGTATGAAACTTCGATTGTGATCTTGTACAATCCAATTCTCATTTCTATTCAAATTTAAACCTCGAAGAACACCCTTGTGCATTTCAACATATGGCTCAACCTCAATCTCATTGTGCAGAACATAAAAATGCACTTGATCCCATTCGGCCCTTGATACTGTCACAACTTTATTTCCAATTAGCTTATTACCTTCTTTTTTTCAACAATATGAGATTTGGGGAGTCTAATTGATTGAACATTTGACAAATATTCAGTACAAAACTCAAACGCTTCTTCAACAATGTACCGTTCGGCAATACAACCCTCTAGTCGACTTCGGTTTTTCACAAACACTTTTAATATTTTCATATAACGTTCAGCAGGGTACATCCATCTCATATAAGCTGGTCCGTACAATTGTGTCTCTTTCACAAGATGAACGACAAGATGAACCATTATGTCAAAAAACGAGGGAGGAAAATACATTTCAAGCTCACACAAAATAACAACTATTTCTTTTTGCAATGTTGGTAAGATCTCAGGATCGATCACCTTACTGCAAATTGACTTGAAGAAAAAACACAATTTAGTTATTGCGCTTCTTACTTTTTATGGCAGAATAGAACGTATACCTATCGGTAGAAAATGTTCCATTATAACATGGCAATCATGTGTCTTTAAACTCTTTAACTTGAGGTCTTTCATAGACACAAGTCTTCTAATATCTGATGTGTAGTCTTCTGGAACTTTAACTTCACTCAGAAACATACACAATATTTTTTTCTTCTTTCTAGATAGAGTGTAAACAACAGGTGGTAGATATGTCCGTCTTCCTTTCTTCACGGGTCCCAATTCAGTTCTTATTCCCATGTCTACCATGTCCTCCCTTGCTTTAAGGCCATTCTTAGACTTCTCTTTTATATTGAGTAACGTACCAATAACACTGTCAAATACATTTTTTTCAATATGCATCACATCAAGAAAATGTTTTACGTACAAAGATTTCCAATATGGCAATTCAAACACAATCGACCTCTTCTTCCACCCACCTGTGACAACTTTATGTGCAAAAGGCTTGCCAAACTGAATACTCACATCTTTCACCTTTTCAAAAATTTGATCACCTGTCAATCCAAAGCGAGCTCTACGTTGTTCAGTATCTCCATTGAACGCTTTTCTCCATCCACGATACTGATGTTTAGTAGTTAAGAATCTACGATGACCGAGAAAGACATTCTTCTGACAAAGTTTCAATCGCATCGTATCGGTTCCATCTTCACAGACAGGACACGCTTTTTCACCTTTAATGCTATACCCGGATAGATTTCCGTATGCTGGAAAATCGTTAATTGTTCCAAACAACATCGCCCTCAAGTTGAAACTTTCTTTCCTATAACCATCATAAACCTCCACACTGTTCTCCCATAAAATCTTCAAATCTTCGATTAATGGTTCCAAATATACGTCTATGTCATTTCCTGGTTGTTTAGGCCCAGGAATTAACATAAATAACATCATGTACTTACGCTTCATACATAGCCACGGAGGTAGGTTATAAATCATAAGAATTACAGGCAATGTGCTATGTGAGATACTTTGAATACCGTGTGGATTCATTCCATCAATAGACAATGCCAAGCAAAGGTTTCTTGCCTCTTTTCCAAATTCAGGATAATCATTATCAATTTTCATCCACTTTGGAGAATCTGCCGGATGTCAAAATTTTCCATCAATAATTCTTTCATCTGAATGCCAAGTCAAGTGTCTTGAATCGGTTTCACTATGATACATCCATCTAAATCTCGGGATTATAGGAAAATACCATAAGAATTTTGCCGGAGACAACTTTTTCTTATATCGAGGGGCACCGCATTCAAGACACTCATTTAACGATGCATACTCGTTTCGAAACACAACGCAATATTTTGGACATGCATGTATCTTATCATAGCTCATGCCAATAGAGTACAACATCTTTAACTTGTACAACTTTAACATCGCAGACAATCTTGTGAATTTTGTACAACCATTATACAACGGTTTCTCTGCATCGCTTACCAACCTCTCGAACATTTTGGGACAATCATTAAGATCTTCTTCAAGCGCTTCTGCAATCTCTTCGACTCGATCATAATTGTATGTATCTGTGCAATTGTCTTTTGAAGCATAAGTCCTCTTATCCCCCAATTCAACATTCCCGTTACTTTTCTCACCATGCATATTCTAACATGTATAACTTCTATCACTTCTATACTGTATTAAATGCGATGCCAACTGAATTGCGTCAACCCGGTTCCCATAATAGCAATACAAACAAGGACATGTCATTCGACTGGGGTCTTTGGCGTGCGCAACAACAAACTTAACAAACTCCAAAACCCATTCTCACAGTCTTTTGACAATCGATTCGAATACATCCATGTCTTATCCATATCTACTAATTAGTGCATAAAACAATATACTGCGTTTCTGTCAAAACGCAAAGTATACACAGAATGGATCCGTATCAAGAAAACGCAACATAGGAAAGGCAATTTAAGACAAATTCATCACAATACCAGTAATTTGAGGAAGAAATTTACCTCAGATTTATCAAACTCAAAGAAACGTGGAGAATGAGCGTCGTACGTTGAACTAGGCCGGGAAATGCTGCTAATTCAAAGAAAAGAAAACTTCTATTATAAAAAATAGGATGAATGTACATGAATGAATGTAAGTGAAACTAACATGATAAACCAAATTCAATACAAGCTATAAATCAAACGTAACAAAATCTGGGCAGCCATGAATAAACGTAGTAACGCGCATTAAAGTTCTATTAATAAAAAAAATAAGTTAAGTTATCATGGTCCTTAGGCACACAACAAACTTTTCAACTATCAGACGAGCCTTGCATGTTGTCTTAGTTAGTGTCATAACATATATAAATCTTCTTTGAAGTTTATCTAACTCATCACAAATAGTTGGTGGGACTTTAACATACTGCATATAGAAAATAATGCATAGGATTTAACATTGATTGTTATGAACATATTATTGAGACTAAGAAATAGAGAGAAATTATACTAAAATGCAAAGAATATGCGACGGAGAAAGAATTCAAATTAATTGAGAAAATGCAAGCACAATTCTGAAATACACTTAACCATATCACAACTTTTCTATATGAAAATTTCTCAAACATTTTACATGCATGCATAACACTTCCATGTATAGTTGCAAGAACAAAGAATTTGCTTCCAATAATATTGTGACACTCATAACCAGTAGTGAGAACCAATCCTAAATAAAAGCCTCCAATTATATCATGTTTTTCCAGTAGTGACTTTAAGCAATCCATTAAACATGAGCCAACTAACAATGCATTATGTCGAATATTATTCTTCTCAATGACACCCAAAATTGCAAACATATCAACAATACAAACAAAAATTTCCACAAATAATGTAATGATAAAGTTGTTGAATGTCAAATGGTGTGGTCCAGGGTCGAGAGCAGACATTACAAAATCCGGGCAGCAACACATAACAATAACAACAACAATAACAACAAAAATAGAGAATCTGCCGGATGTGGTGATAGTTCAATACCTATAATCAAACTTCAACATAAACAATAACAACAAAAATGAAAGTACCTTGAATAATCTGGAGCAGTGAGAAGACAGAGGATGGACAGAAACAATGGAGAAGAGAACAGGAGTTTCGGTAAAGCAAGGAGCGTAAGCAGGAGCGAGAATGGATGTAACGACCGTGAGAGGCAGAGAACGAGTGGCGATGGAACGACTTGAAATGCAGGTACGAGAGAAGAAGAACGCAGGTAGCAGAATGAACAAGAACACAGGATGAACAAGAAAGCAGAATGAACAATGAAATCATATTTTAGGGTTTTCAATTTTAATTATAAAATAATCTATGAAAGCGCTTTCATAAGCCCATATATAAGAGCGCATTTTCCTTCAAAAGCGCTTTCGTATCATAGCCTATAACAGCGCTTTTAAAAGCGCTTTCTTAAGGCATCCTTTAAGAGTGCTTTTTAAAAGCGCTTTCTTAAGGCCACCTATAAGAGCGCTTTTCAAAAGCGCTTTCTTAGGTTAGATATTTCTAATGCCTTTAGCTTTTGAAAAGCTTTCTTAGGGAACCCTATGAAAGCGCTTTTTGCTTAAATTTTTTATGAAAGCGCTTTCTCTAAAAAGCGCTTTCGTAGAGGCGCTGCCAAAAATTATTTTTTTTGTAGTGATTTAGGGAAGGTTCATGGAAGAATATTTTTTATTGATGGTGGCTCTATCGACTAAGATCTAGCCTCTCTAATACAAAACGAGTTCTCGTTTAGTTTCTTCTTGGTGCTCTAGACCCCTTATACAAAGTGGGTTCTTATGTATTTTCTTTTTGGGATTCTTGATAGTCGATCATTTCATTTGGGTTATGTGAATAGTTGTTGTGTTTTTTGTTTCTTTTTTTTTTTCATGTTTGTTCCTTTTTGGAGTTCATGTTATAGTACTTCTTTTAACATAATGACTTCGTGTATGGTTTTTCCCTTTTGTTGTCTTCTCTCTTTTGATACACACACACACACACACACACACACACACACACACACACACACATATATATATATATAAATATATATATATATATATATATATATATATATATATATATTTGTGTGTGTGTGTGTGTGTCTGGGGTTAAATGCATCCTTTGAAGAGTTTATATGGAGTATTTTTCAATATTGGTCTTATGATAATCCGATCACTTACAAAACATGACGTACTATCTAGATCTGTCAAAAAATATTTTGGTAAACTTGAGTCACTAAGCATTGTTCTTGCAAGTTCTACTAGAGATCGATTTTTTCTTTCCACCACTCTATTTTGTTTCGGAGTCCTTGGTGTTAAAAAATTGAGAAAGATACCATATTCTTCATAAAATTCTTTAAACGATGCCTTTTTGAACTCTTCACAATGGTCACTTCTAATTGATGCGATCTTTTATGATTTTTAATTTCGTACTTGCTTTGCATACTTCTTAAATGCCTTCAAAGCATCACTTTTCTGCACAAGAAACAAAGTCCCCAAATATCTAGAAAAATCATCAACAATAACTAAGAAATATACATTACATTTGAATCTTCTTATTCTTGATGGACTAAACAAGTCAATATGCCAAAATTGTAGTGACCTTGTTGTTGATACCATATTATTTAAATTGAAAGTTGATTTGGTTTGTTTACCCTTTTGACAAACATCACATGATTTTTCTTTGACAAGCTTTATCTTTGGTAACCCAATGACCTGATCACACTTGGCTAGTTTGTTTAAATATTCCATATGAATATGTGTTGCTCTTTTATGCCAAAGCCATGAGTCATTGTTGTTTACCAAGAGACATTTTACTTTCAAAGATAAATCATCTAAAGGCATCATAAAAATATTACTGATTCTTTTACCTTTGAGTTTTACCTCATGAGTAGCTTCATCTTCAATCAAGTATTCATCTTTGGTGAACTTGATTTTGAAGAATTTGTCACAAAGTTGGCTTATGCTTAGAAGATTATGCTTTAGTCCTTCAATATAAAGTACATATTCAATAATTGTTATGTTTGTGCTCCAACTTTTCCAATGCCAAAATTTTTTCCTTTGTTGTTGTCCCCATATGTGATAGAACCCTTCGCTTTAAACACTAGATTTGAAAATGTGCTTATATCTCTCGTCATATGCTTAGATCAACCACTATCAAGATACCATAGATTTGTAGTGGTATTCAAGCAAGACTACAAAATAAATTAGGTTTTGGTAGGTATCCAATGTGCCTTGGGTCCTTCATAATTAGTTCCTTTCTCAAATCACACATAATGCACACTTTCCACACTAAAGTTTCTTACACAGAAAGCATTAGATATGTGACAAATTATACCATAATAGAAACATGTAGTAACAAAATTACTTCTATATATAGGAACATAAGATTTCTTTTAAGGAAATCTCTTCTTAGTATGATGATGAACTTTTGATTCTTTATTCACTTTCTCTTTGTTGGATTGGTCACTTGCCTTAACAAAGATAATTTTACTAGTTCTTGGTTTATTAACTTTAGAATAACCAAAACCACTTTTATCATTGAAATATATTTGTTGACTAAGGAAATTTTCTAATCTAATGTTTCTTTTTTCATATCTTTCAAGAACTCTTCTCAATTAGAAAATTTGAAAAGAAAGTGAATTACACTCTTTGCATCTAAAATTATTTTTTTCTTTATCAATATAATTTTGTTTTTAAACTTCAAATTATTTTTCATGGTGTCAATTTTTCTTCGAGGGATAAAATTTGTTTCTTTTGTATTGACATCGTTTTATATAGAATTTTAAATTTATCCAGTAATTCATCTATAGCACCTTGTGCGTCATCATTATAAGAGGATATTTCATTACTAACCTTTTTTTCTCCATCATCGGAATAATATGATGCCATCAATATAAGATTTACACATTATTCGCTTTTCGAATTGGATAAAGAACTTATTTTATTATCTTCTCATTCAATGTAGGCTCTTTTAGGCTTTAAATTTATTATATTGATTCTCATGCTTCTCTAGTCTTCCAAGTCTCGTTTCATATTCTTGAAGTTTTCCAAACAACCTTGCGCAAGTCATAGTGGATAGAATTTTTTTTCCGGAATATCACTGTCACTTTTGTTTTCCATTTCCTGGTTAAGTTGAGAAGCACTTTAAGATTAAGTTCATCGTTATAAAAGTCTTACCATTTTCTATAAAATGATTTTCCAAATGTACAAATCTTTTTTGCAAGTCAATGATTGATTCTCCGAGCTGCATTTCAAATAACTCGTATTCTTGACTCAAGGTGTTCAATCTTGATATTTTAACTCCAATGGTTCCTTCATGATTTTCCACCAATGTTTCCCAATATTTTCTTTGGCGTAGTGCATTATGAAACACGAAAGAACTCATCCATGCGAAGTTCTCTTTGAAGTAAGTTTAGCACTAGTAGGAATAACAACACCATTCTCTATACCATCCCATATTCCATCTCATTGTCCTTCAAGATGTGCCTTCATACGTAGTTTCTAAAAATAAAAATATTCACCACAAAATAATAAAGGCTTTTTATTGCTACCATTGTATCAAAAACCCGAATTTGCGTTTGCGGAAGCCATTCAAGATCTTTAGGAATATGTTACTTATAACCTGCTCTGATTCCAATTATATGTATAGAGTGCATCTAAGAGGGGGTGAATTAGGTACTTTAAAATCTTTCAGGTTAGTTGTGAATGTTTCTTTATTTCTGGTTTATGGTTGGGTGATGAAAGCATTATAGTGCAGAAAAAAAGAATATAAGAAATTATACTAGTTCCCCTAACACTTTGAGAGTACGTCTAGTCCCCTTACCACATGTAAAAAATTTCAATATTGTTAGAACTTTATACAAGCCTAAACCTAGACTTTTATACTAAAGCTTCTATCTTAATCACAAGGCAAACCACCTTGTGATTTTACAACACATAAAAAGAAAACAATCATAACTCTCTAGTTTCCAACAATCTTGCACAATAGATATTTACAAGTATCTGTTTTTTTTTTATAAAATAAAAATTTGTAGGAGTAGGACAATATAAATTCTAACCTGTAGAATTTCTTCTCTTTCAATCAATATGTTATATCACATTATATTTCTAAGTGCTCAACAACCTTTATATTAATTATGAAGTTAATGAATGAGTTCTTGATGCTTGAAAATTATTTCTAACGCAGTAAAATATAATGATATATGTTTGGAAGAAAATTTTTAAATATGTGAATTTAAATAGTGAAAAATACAAATTATTTATATTCAACTCACACCTCTTCATTTAATTAAAAACTCTTGAAAAGATCATAATAAGGTGTGTATTTAAGTGAGCGGTCACAAGAAATAGGTGCCATGAAGAGATGCTTCACATTCAGTATTTTTTAGAAATTTCAAGTTGACAATTCATTGAAAAAGAGAAAGGAAATTGATTTCACTAATGTGCACGTTAAAAAAATTTGAAATATAAATCTACGACAATCGATTGTAGACAGAATGCAATCGATTGTAGTATGAAAAATTTCTAAAAATACATTATGTCCAAAAATTTATTATGTCAGTGTTGAAATTTTCCAAATAAGTGTCCTACACAAGATTGAACTCATGATCATTGAATTACTTAAAACATGTATTTTAAACATTAAGTATATTCATCATTCACTAAAAGTACGCATAAGTTATATGTAATGGCAAAAAAATATTACTGAGATAAAAAAGTAAAACATGCAAAGTAATGAAATTTGTATGAAAATGTCATGGAATAATTTTCTATTTTTGAGCACTTAAAATATAATAATGAGATACCATGTTTTACCATATTTTCTTAATCATCCATAAATTAATCATTTGAGAAGTTTCTTTACTATCACTTTATCATGTTTTCACCATCTTGATTGTCTTCATCAAAACATCTTCATTGAATAATTGAATTTATAGAACATACTTTGTAAGAGGTTCAAGGTGACTATATAACTACATAACAAAGGGTCTATACTCTTTAGTTAAGTTCCTTTTGGATTAACTACATTATATAAAACAACGTGGAAATGTTCAAGCTAGTTATGGTGCATAAGGGATACACGTGGAACCTGATATTCCAACATGTGTGTTGTGACACCCCGAAATAATTCGATAATTAAATAATTACGATTTTTAATTATTAATTTAATTGAGAATGTAATTTATTAATATATTGAATTATTGAGACTAAATATGGATTTATTGGGAGTATGTTGAGTAAAGTGGGGTGTGAGGAGTAAAAGACTCTACTCACATTAATTGATTTATTTTAATCATGTTAAAAAGGAATTAAAGGAATTTAATAAGGAAAGGAGTCATTTTGGAAAAACAAACAAGATACGTGAAGTGAGAAGAGGAGAAAAGAAGGAAGAAAACCTAGAAGCGTCAGAAATTGAAGAACCCACAAGGTAAAGGGTGATTTCGATTGGTTATTGTTTATTATAGGTTTTGATTTTAATATTATAGATCATGGCATGTTAGGAAATCTATGTTTAGGAATTTCTAGGTTCCCATGGATGTGTACCTAATAGTGTCAGATGGTGCCAGATTGAGTCTGGTTGTGTCAGAATATGTATGGAATATGATTAGAGTGTCAGTAGATGAAAATAAATGATGGAAATATGTTGTTTGATGTGATAATGATGTCAATAGGATGTGGTTTAGTGTTTTCCATGTTGGGATTCGTATGGACCAGTTTGGGTTGGATTGAGAATGAAGAAATGCTGTCAAAAGTGCAGGAAATGGCTTTTTAACACGTGGGAACCGGTTCCCATTGGGGAGGAACCGGGTTCCACCTTGAAAATTTGGTAAAAACTGGAAAAATGCACTCAGGAACCGGTTCCTGTATGGGTAGGAACCGGGTTCCCATACATTTTCCGTGCCTTTTGAACTCAGGAACCGGTTCCTCGATATGTAGGAACCGGTTCTCGCTTAAATTTTCAAAACTTCAAAAATTCATAACTTTCAAACCGTAAGTCCGTTTTGAGCGCCATTTTGGACGTTATTTCCTAAATTTAATGCTCTACCTTATGAAATGAAAATATTTTAGAAAACTTGAAATTATTTTGGAAAGGGGTTGAATTTCAAATAAATGATTATTAACCGACACATAAGGATGTATGTGTAGAGGAACTTTGGTGATGAGGACACCGTAATGTGTAGATGTAATAGCATGTTTATGCTGATGTTAGATGTATGCAGGATTGGTTGATATATCATGTTGATTGGTTTGCATGTTTATGCTGATGTTAGATGTATGCATGATTGGTTGATATATCATGTGGATTGTTGTGATTCAGTTATGTTAAATGAATGTATACATAGACTGATTGATGTTGCATGCTAGTGATGTGCGTGCATTTGCATTGTTTGGTGAAGTTAATTCCCATTGTGCGGAATTTGACTTGGATTGCCGATAACCGATACCCGAGTGATGGGTGGTTAGCCGATTCGTGTCCGAGTGGTTATGGACGAATCGATGGTACCGTATCCGGTTGATGATGGATCGTTGTTGGGTGACTTGGTCACGAGTCGGTACCGCATGCATTGAGTCTCGCATTATATTTGTATGAAGTGGTAACATGTTAGGATGTCTTCCAGGTTACTCTTCTTGGATTGTTATGATTATGCATGATGAATATGGTTGTGTGTGAATCAATTTATGTTAAGTGGGTGAAATAATATGCTTGTGATATATTATTGATTGAAAGACTTATAATATGCTTTAATTATGAGAAGTCTCACCCTTACTTTACCATTTCAGATTAAGGTTAGCAGCTGAAGAGTCGGTGAGGATGGCTCTAGAGCTTATCGTTTAGTCTGCGTGTCAGTGTCATGCTCTGATTAGATTGTAACACTGGGGAACGTTAGATGAGGAATTAGACATTGGTTTATTGTTTAATTAAAATTTTGTTGGGAATACAATGATTGAATTATTCTGTATTTTTGGTGATGATATTTTCCGCTGTGTAAGACATGGTCTTACTTTGACTGAATTATTGAAATTATTGATCCTCGATCCTCGCTTGAATGAAGTTTTATTATATCTATTAGTTGTGACATCCCGTGATTACCGTGTTAACTCTGATTAAAGATGATTTAGATATTAATTTAATTAATATATTCGGGGTATTTAGATGGGGTGTTACAATAGTGGTATCGAGCATAGTCGGTCTTGTCTCGTCGTTATCCCTTTAGTATGCGACTAGTGTGAAGTGACACCGCGATACTTGTGTCTGATGTAGATTGTTTTGTCTTGTTATAGAACAATGGCCGAAGAGGTAACGGAAGGAATGATGATGCTATTGAGGCTTTGGGAATGTTGGCGGGAGTGCTCGGAGGGAACCAGCAGGGAGCTGCGATTGGTGCTGACCGACAATTGGGGAATTTTCGAGGAATAATCCTCCGTTGTTCAAGGGCACACATGATCCGAAGGTGATCGGTGGTTGAAGGAGATCGAGAGGATCTTCGAGTGATTGATCGTGCAGAGGGGTCAAGGTGAGATATGGAACTCACATGTTAGTTGAGGAAGCCGGTGGGTTGCTACCGAATCGAATCGAAGAGGATGGTGTTGACCGACTGGGTTCGTAAGAGTTTTCCTGAGGAGGTATTTTCCTGAGGACGTCAAAGGTAAGAAGGAGATTGAGTTTCGAACTCGCGTGGCAACAAGACCGCCACCAAGTTGAGAAGAAGTATTATGCTCATTACCCCAACGATGCAGATGGAGAATTTTCCAAATGTATCAAGTTTGAAAATGGTCTTCGTGATGAGATTAAGCAAGATATTCGTATCGCAGATCCAAGATTTTCCGATCCGTTGACTGCAGTAGGATTCTAGAGGAGGATCTTGCTAGCACTAAGTCGAATGCTCGAGGGTATGTTGACAGGAAAGGTAAGAAACAGATAGATCGTGGTAAACCTTATGATAGGAGTAATCAGAGATCTGGAGGTTGGAAGAAATCTGGTGGAGGAGATTCTAGCTCTTCCGTTAAGTGCTATAAGTGTGGTGAGACAGGACATCGTATGGTGGACTGTAAGAGAAATGATAAGAAGTGTTTCAAGTGTGGGAAGTTCGGCCATGTGGCCAATGACTGCAGGGTGAAAGATGGTGCTGTGGTGTTTATGTTGTATTCTGCAATAGAAGCGGAGGGAAAATCAAAAGGTGATGGATTGCCCGTGGTGAATGAATTTCCAGAGGTGTTTCCGGAGGACGTTAGTGAATGCCACCGAGAGAGGTAGAATTTACTATAGATTTGATTCCCGAACTAGTCCGGTCGATGGCGCCTTATCGCATGTCGGCATCGAATTAGCCGAATCAAGAAGCGAGAAGAATTGCTGGAGAAGAAGTTTATTCGTCCGAGTGTTTCACGTGGGGTGCTCCGTGTTATTGGTTAAGAAGAAGAAAGGTTCAATGAGGTTATGTGTTGACTACCGATTGAATAAAGTTACAATCAAGAATCGATCCTTTGCCGAGGATTGATGATTTGATGGATCACTCGTTGGAGCGTGTGTGTTTAGTAAGATTGATCCGAGATCCGATATCATCGATTCGTGTGAAGTCGAGGATATTCGAAAACCGCATTCGTAACGAGGTACCGACATTATGAATATTCTGTTATGCCGCTTTGAGTTACTAATGCACCGGTGTTTTCATGGAGTATATGAACAGGATATTTCATCCATATCTTGACAAGTTCGTAGTAGTGTTCATTGATGATATTCGATTTATTCGAAAAGCGATGAGGAGCATGCGTAACATCTCGAGTTGTGTTGGAATTGTTGAAAGAAAAGTCAGATGCGTTTGTCCAAGTGTGAATTCGTTGAGGAGGTGAGTTTTCTTGGGCATGTAATTTCCAAGAATGGAATTGCTGTGGATCCCACGGGCAGAGGCGTGTCTCGGAAGCGCCAAGAATGCTTCGAGATCCGTAGTTTTCGGGTCTTGTTATTACCAAGTTTATCAAGGATTTTCCAAACTAGCGCCATTGACTAAGTTGACAAGGAAAGGTCAGATATTTGTTTGGGATGTTGAATGTGAGAAAGGATTTCAAGAACTGAAGAGGAGATTGACAAGTGCTCCGATCTTGATTTTGCCAGATCCGACTAAGTCTTTTGTGGTGTATTGTGACGCATCATTAATGGGATTAGGTGGTGTGTTGATGCAAGATAAGCAGGTTGTGGCTTATGCTTCACGACAATTGAAAGTGCATGAGAGGAATTATCCGACTCATGATTTGGAGTTGGCAGCTGTCATATTTGTTTTGAAGCTGTGGAGACATTATTTATATGGTTCTCGGTTTGAGGTATTCAGTGATCATAAGAGTCTGAGGTATCTCTTTGATCAGAAAGAGTTGATCATGAGGCGGAGAAGATGGTTAGAATTCTTAAAGGATTATGATTTCGGTTTGAATTACCATCTTGGTAAGGCAAACGTTGTTGCGGATGCTTTAAGTAGGAAGTCCTTGCATATGTCGATGTTGATGGTCCTTGAGTTAGAATTGGTTGAGCAGTTCAGAGATTTGAGTTTAGTTTGTGAAACTACTCCGGATAGTGTGAAATTGGGTATGTTGAAGCTGACTAGTGGTATCCTGGAAGAGATTAGAAATGGACAGAAATCTGATGTTGGTTTAGTTGGTAAGTTGACATTGATCAACCAAGGTCAAGGAGACGAGTTCCGAATTGACGAGAATGGTGTTATGAGATTTGGTGATCGGGTGTGTGTCCCGGATGTTGCCGAGATCAGGAAGAGTATTTTAGAAGAAGGACATCGTAGCGGGTTGAGTATTCATCCCGGTGCTACTAAAATGTACCATGATTTGAAGAAGTTGTTTTGGTGGCCTGGAATGAAAAAGGAAATTGCTGAGTTTGTGTATGCTTGTTTGGTTTGTCAGAAGTCGAAAATCGAGCATCAGAAACCGTCAGGATTGATGGAGCCGTTGTTTGTTCCGGAGTGGAAATGGGACGGAATCTCAATGGATTTTGTGTCTGGTTTGCCAAGAACAGCTAAGAATTGCGATTCTATCTGGGTTATTGTGGATAGGTTGACAAAATCTGCTCACTTCATTCCGATAAGAATGGATTATCCGATGGAGAGGTTGGCGTAATCAGATGTCGAAAAGATTGTGAGTTTGCATGGTATTCCGTCTAGCATTGTGTCGGATCGAGATCCGAGGTTTACTAAGTTCGGACGGATTGCAAGAAGCCTTGGGTACCAAGTTGCGTTTGAGTTCCGCTTATCATCCACGATAGATGGTCGACGGAAAGAACGATTCTGGAAGACTTCGAGAGCTTGTGTGTTAGAAGGGTGGAGCTTGGGATAGTTATCCGCCGTTGATTGAATTTACCTACAACAATAGCTTTCACCGAGTATTGGCATGGCTCCGCTTGAGGCATTGTATGGTAGAGGTGTCTGACACCATTGTGTTGGTATGAAACCGGAGAGAGTGTGGTTGGACCGAAAATTGTTCAACAAACTTCGGAAAAGATTAAGATGATTCAGAGAAGATGAGGACTTCGTAGTCGCCGAAAAGTTATCATGATAAGAGGAGGAAAGACCTTGAGTTTAGTGAAGGAGAGCATGTGTTTATGCGAGTTACTCGATGACCGGTATTGGTCGAGCTTTGAAGTGAAAGAAGTTGACTCCATGATTTATTGGTCCTTTCGATTACCAAAAGAGTTGGGAAGGTTGCATATCGATTGCTTTGCCGCCACTTGAATCTGCATGATGTTTTCATGTGTCTCACCGAGGAAGTACATTGATCTGCCTCATGAGATTTGGGTAGATGACATATGCACGGAGAATTTGACCGGGAAGCGGTACCGCGAGGATTGAGGATCGAAGTTGAAACAGCTATGAGGCAAAGAGATTGCATTGGTAAGAGTGGCTTGGGAGGACCAATTGATGGAAATGTCACTTGGGAGCTGAGAGTCGATGAAGGACTCGTATCCCGAACTATTCGTCGAGGTATGTTTTCGAGGACGAAAACTCTTTAAGTTGGGGAGTTGTGACACCTGAATAATTCGTAATTAAATAATTACGATTTTTAATTATTAATTTAATTGAGAATGTAATTTATTAATATATTGAATTATTGAGACTAAATATGGATTTATTGGGAGTATGTTGAGTAAAGTGGGGTGTGAGGAGTAAAAGACTCTACTCACATTAATTGATTTATTTTAATCATGTTAAAAAGGAATTAAAGGAATTTAATAAGGAAAGGAGTCATTTTGGAAAAACAAACAAGATACGTGAAGTGAGAAGAGGAGAAAAGAAGGAAGAAAACCTAGAAGCATCAGAAATCGAAGAACCCACAAGGTAAGGGGTGATTTCGATTGGTTATTGTTTATTATAGGTTTTGATTTTAATATTATAGATCATGGCATGTTAGGAAATCTATGTTTAGGAATTTCTAGGTTCCCATGGATGTGTACCTAATAGTGTCAGATGGTGTCAGATTGAGTCTGATTGTGTCAGAATATGTATGGAATATGATTAGAGTGTCAGTAGATGAAAATAAATGATGGAAATATGTTGTTTGATGTGATAATGATGTCAATAGGATGTGGTTTAGTGTTTTCCATGTTGGGATTCGTATGGACCAGTTTGGGTTGGATTGAGAATGAAGAAATGCTGTCAAAAGTGCAGGAAATGGCTTTTTAACACGTGGGAACCGATTCCCATCGGGGAGGAACCGGGTTCCACCTTGAAAATTTGGTAAAAACTGGAAAAATGCACTCAGGAACCGGTTCCTGTATGGGTAGGAACCGGGTTCCATACATTTTCCGTAGCGCCTTTTTGAACTGGGAACCGGTTCGATATGTAGGAACCGGTTCGCTTATTTTTTTTAATTTTCAAAACTTCAAAAATTCATAACTTTCAAACCGTAAGTCCGTTTTGAGCGCCGTTTTGGACGTTATTTCCTAAATTTAATGCTCTACCTTATGAATTGAAAATATTTTAGAAAAATTGAAATTATTTTGGAATGAGGTTGAATTTCGAAATAAATGATTATTAACTGACACATAAGGATGTATGTGTGGTAGAGGAACTTTGGTGATGAGGACACTGGTAATGTGTAGATGTAATAGCATGTTTATGCTGATGTTAGATGTATGCAGGATTGGTTGATATATCATGTTGATTGGTTTGCATGTTTATGCTGATGTTAGATGTATGCATGATTGGTTGATATATCATGTGGATTATTGTGATTCAGTTATGTTAAATGAATGTATACATAGACTGATTGATGTTGCATGCTAGTGATGTGCATGCATTTGCATTGTTTGGTGAAGTTAATTCCCATTGTGCGGAATTTGACTTGGATTGCCGATAACCGATACCAGTGAGGATGGGTGGTTAGGCGGATTCGTGTCCGAGTGGTTATGGACGAATCGATGGTACCGTATCCGGTTGATGATGGATCGGTGTTGGGTGACTTGGTCACGAGTCGGTACCGCATGCATTGAGTCCGCATTATATTTGTATGAAGTGGTAACATGTTAGGATGTCTTCGGTTACTCTTCTTGGATTGTTATGATTATGCATGATGAATATGGTTGTGTGTGTGAATCTGAATTTATGTTAAGTGGGTGAAATAATATGCTTGTGATATATTATTGATTGAAAGACTTATAATATGCTTTAATTATGAGAAGTCTCACCCTTACTTTACCATTTCAGATTAAGGTTAGCAGCTGAAGAGTCGGTGAGGATGGCTCTAGAGCTTATCGTTTAGTCCGCGTGTCAGTGTCATGCTCTGATTAGATTGTAACACTGGGGAACGTTAGATGAGGAATTAGACATTGGTTTATTGTTTAATTAAAATTTTGTTGGGAATACAATGATTGAATTATTCCGTATTTTTGGTGATGATATTTTCCGCTGTGTAAGACATGGTCTTACTTTGACTGAATTATTGAAATTATTGATCCTCAGTGTAGCATGGCTACTGTTTGAATGAAGTTTTATTATATCTATTAGTTGTGACATCCCGTGATTACCGTGTTAACTCTGATTAAAGATGATTTAGATATTAATTTAATTAATATATTCGGGGTATTTAGATGGGGTGTTACATGTGTTGCAACATATGGTCTCTTACAACAGACAATGTGTGTGCTGCAACATACAGTGTCTTAAAAAAACACATATTGTTACATTTATGGTTCTGAATTATTTTGTCCAACATTCACTCTACAAAGGAGATCTACGGATTCAAGCTGAAGAGTTGATTTGGATGTAATGGTGCAACATGTGGAAAACAATGCACCAACATGTGTGCATTGCAAGATCTGGCCTTGACAGCATGTCCTATGAATGTTTCTTGGTGCATACTTTTGATTAGGATTTTATCGGGTTTCTTGTTATTATTTTAGAAATTGTTTGTTTGATTTGTTTGATAACTGGTTATGTTCAAATCAGATTTTGTTTAGATTTTAATTTTAATTTTAATTAGGAATAAATTATATCTTATTGTTGAAGATGTTTCAGGAGAAGATCATATCCAAGATATTATGCTATTTTCTGTAGGTAGTTAAATCAGATATCCAAAGGAGAAAAGCCCATAAGACATTGCTATATAATGAGGCTCAATTCTCACTCTTGAGATATGGATTTTGTGCGCATGGATTAGTCTCATTGTGCTAAGGTTTAAGTGTTTGTAACTTGTATTTCACGCTAATGCCATAATAAGGATTAAGGTCAAACATTTGTGTATATCACTCGATGTTTTAATAACTTGACATAGTTGTTGGTTTGTTTTAGTTGAGTTATAAATTCAAAAATCAATAGAGTTGTTATTGAATTTGATCGGTAAAGGATAGTGATTGAGAGAAATTTAGAGGGGATCTCAAATTATGGGGGATTCCTCAATATAAGTTCATTAGGTAGTGTTAGAAATAGGAATGAACATCACAAGGTTGATGTTCATGGAAGATTAAGTGTACTAAACTACTAATAGCAAATTTCCTTTCTTGGGTAGAGTACCTTCAGATGTAGGTGTAGTTTCACCAAATTGGGTTAGAAATATCTAGTGTCATTTACTACTTTGCATTGATTCTCCATTGATATCCATATGTTTGTTAAACCAGGTTTAACTTGTTGGACCAACTATGCCAACATTGTGTTCGACATATGTCCCATTAGGAATAAAATTTTGATTGGCATCAGAGCAGACGCTCTACTTTGTTTGGGTGAGCTCCATGAATGATGTTTTGTATTGAAATGGATAAATCTAAAGATGAAGGTTCATTCAATAGGACACCTATTTTTGGTGGCACAAATTATGACTATTAGAAAGACAAGATGATAGCTTTCTTAAAATCCTTAGGCTTCAATGCTTGGAAGTATGTGGTTAAAGGATCGAAACATATTGTAATCACTTCTCAAGATAGTTCTACAAGCAATCCTGAAGGTGATTGGTCCAAATTTGAATAAGAAAAATCTCTTGGACACTACAAAGCCTTAATTCCATATTAAATGGTGTTGATAAAAACATGTCTAGACTAATCAACACATGTACTGAAGATAAATAAGTTTGGGTGATACGTAAGACGACTCATAAAGGTACATGTAAGGTCAGGATGTCAAGGATTCATATCATTACAACTGAGTTTAAAAATCTAAAGATTATTTAAGAAGAACCTATATCTGATTTGAACATTATAGTACATGATATAGCCAATAGTTCTTTGCATTGGGAGAAAATATGTCATAAGAGAAAGTGGTAAGCAATATTCTCAGATCTTTGCCTCAAAAGTTTGACAAGAAGGTAACTACTATAGAAAAATCCCAAGACTTAAGCACCATGAAGTTTGATGAATTTATTGAGTCTCTACAAACATTTGAAGTTTATATAAATGAAAGATCAGAAAATAAGAACAAAGGAATAACTTTTGTATCCAACACTCAGTAGAAGGTTGATCAAGGCGAGAAAGATGCCAAAGAGAGTTTTTCAAATTCTATTGCTTTAGTTAGTAGAAAGTTCAACAATTTTTTGAGAAGTCTAGACAAACAATGAAAGACGAATGGTCAAGACAAGATGCCCGACATGGTCCCTATAACAAAGGCAAAGAAGAAGACAAAGACAAAGGAGTGAGATTATTTAAATCTGAAGGATTTAGACATATAAAAGTTGAGTGTCATAACTTTATCAAGAAGCATAAAAAGGGAATCACTACGCCAAAAATTAGATTAGACAGCGCACTTTAGGCAGCAGTTTTTCCAGAAAGCGCTGCCTAAAGGTAAAAAAAATGGAAAAGTTTGAAGAATTTTCAACAAAAGTGCTGCCTAAGGGTTACCCTTAGGCAACACTTTTTAAATGCGCTTCCTAAGGATCACTTTAGACATCGCTTTGTAAAAGCGCCGCTAAAGGACCCCCTTAGAAAGCGCTGCCTAAGGTTATTTCAAAAAGCGCTGCTAGAGACACCCCCTTAGACAACGCTTTCCGAAAGCGCTGCTAGAGCCCTCCCTTAGACAACGCTTTTTGAAAAAGCGCTGCCTAAGGTCTTTTTTTATAAAAAAAATAAAAACAAAAATAAACCATAAACCTTATTTTCATTTCATTCTCCTTTTTCTCTGAAAACCTTCTTCGTCTAACGCCTCTCACCTTCAACATTCTCACAGAGCCACCGTCTAACCTCACTATCGCTTCACCTCCTTCCTCGTACAACCCTTCAACCTCATTCCTTCTCTCCGCTAGGTTTTCTCAACACCAAACTAACATCATCTTCTACATAAACAATTTCCTTCATTGTGATCTCTCTGCTAAATTGTCTCCTCTCCGATACATCCAGCTTCTGTCTCAGTCCGATTCAACAAACACCAGATATCCAACACCAGTACTATCTTCGTTCTATAAAAGCTTCTGGAAGCGCTCTCGACGTTCAAGCAAGACCAACAACGTTTTCATCAACTCATCGCCACTTCTCTCTCTTTCTCTCCAGCTCGTAACCTTTCTTCCCTTTTCTCAATTTCATATATGATAGTTTATTAGTTTACCTTTTCAGAAATTTTAGTACTGTTATTTTTATCCTCGTCGTAGCGTTTATTTAGTTTCTGAAGTTTTTCTTTTACTTGTTTGGAATGTGCACATGACGTGTTTGTTGAAATGTCTAATTTATTATGATCTCAAATAATTTCGATATGGTTTAGAATTTCAGCTTATTTGAATGTCAACTTCGTACTTGTTATTATTTTTTTGTGTTTGTAATATTCTTCACTCTAAACAAAAGCCCTTTTTCTAAGTTACAATTGAAGTTATCAAAGCTGGGTTTTTTAAAAATTTGATGTCTCTATCTAGGTACTTATAAGTTTGTATAAGTTTGAAAGTTGCTTTAAAAAATTAATAAACAATTTTGTAAATAGCCCATGAAACATTAGCTAACACTCAGGGATAAATTAATTCACCAACTGAAATTTCTTGCAAAATTTAACCTAGAAAGCTTAATATTCCTCAACTCTTTAAGTTTATCCTAGATAACTTTGTCTTTTTTCTTCTCCTGTTGAATTGAATATTTCAATTGAAGTTTGGTTCTTCTTTATTTAGTTTAGTTTCTTCAATTTCCTTTCAGTTTAAGGGTTAAGCAATACTCAAGGTCTAGGTAGGCAAGGTGGTTATATACAAAAGAAGATAGTCATATATTGTATTATTTATAATGGTTATTTATTACATTTGAGTTTAGTGCACAATTTGCCATCACAAATTTTAGGTGTTTTCTGTATACGGTCATACAAACTAGTTAAACTCTCTTATAATTTTAATGCATTAGCATAGTCATGTGTCCGGGATTGAGCTTAACTATCTGTGGTTCTGTTGCTGAGAGTATGAAGAATGAGCCTTCCTTGCTATTTTATTTTGGGTTCACTTGTATTTAATGTGCAAAATGCTTTGGTTTTGGAGTAACATAATATGACTGAAATATTTAATAAATAATAATGTTACATAGAAAAAGTTATAGGGTTTTACTTTGTATGGGATTATAAGTGTAGTGCAAGTTCTTTTAGTGTTTATTTGGGAGTTTACGAGGGGAGAGCTTTGTGTAAAAATAACTAGGAAAGAGAAATGAAAGAAAACATAGTCTCCCAACTTTAATGAAGGAGTTTATTTTTCTTCATAACACAAAATTCTCCTTACATGAAAGAAATCATTTGTGTTTTAAATGTGAAGTATTGTATAGTATCTTGTCAACATGTTGATGCAATCATGTGACTCCTTTGATCACGGTCTGTTCAATTGATTCTCAAGTATAAAATTGAATTATTGGTCTTGTTCTACGAGTTTTCTATGACAATGTTAAGCTGCAATTTTTAATATTAAATCCAAAATATGAATTCATTTATCAGTTACTTTGAATTAGGTAGTTGTTGCCCGAATTTTGGTTTAGGGGTTTAGAACTTACTTTGAATTCGATTTTCCATGTTTCGAATGTGAATTGAATAATAACTTGAGTTTATTTGGTTTTAGTTTCATTTGTGAATTGAAATTATTGAATGATTGATTATTTGGTTCTTGAATTGTTCATGTGTATCATATAAGTTTCATTTTGATTGTATACCTTGTGATTACTAACTTGTTTATGGTTTGAGAAATCTTAGTTTGAGACAATTTCATTGAGCATGATTTGATTTAGGTAGTTTCTGCCCGGATTTAGGTTTAGGGGTTTAGAACAGACTTTGAATTTGATTTTCTATGTTTCGAATGTGAATTGAATAATAACTTGAGTTTCTTTGGTTTTAGTTTCATTTGTGAATTGAAATTATTGAACGATCGATTACTTGGTTCTTGAATTGTTCATGTGCATCATATAAGTTTAATTTTGATTGTATACCTTGTGATTACTAACTTGTTTATGGTTTGAACAATCTTAGTTCGAGATAATTTCATTGAGCATGATTTGATTTAGGTAGTTGCTTCCCGGATTTTGGTTTAGGGGTTTAGAACATGCTTTGAATTTGATTTTCCATGTTTCGAATGTGAATTGAATAATAACTTGAGTTTCTTTGGTTTTAGTTTCATTTGTGAATTGAAATTATTGAACGATCTATTACTTGGTTCTTGAATTGTTTATGTGCACCATATAAGTTTCATTTGGATTGTATACCTTGTGATTAGTAATTTCATTGAGCATGATTTAGTCGAAATTATTAAGATCTCTCATGTAAGATAAGTAGCTACCTGGATATTGTTTTAGAGGTTATGACTTATCTCGGATGTTGTTTTATATGTTATGACTTATCCTGGATGTTGTTTTATATGTACAACGCTCATTCCCTGTGTTTCCGTGAGTTCGACCTTCTCGTTTCAACTTCTCGACGTTGTTGTTCGGTAAATCTGAGGTAAATTTCTTCCTCAAATTATTGGTATTGTGATGAATTTGTCTGTAATTGCGTGAATATGTTTATGTTTGCTAGCTCCGGATCCATTCTGAGTATACTTTGCGTTTTGACAGAAACACATACACCATTTTGTGCCCTAATTAGTGTTTTTGTTTAGCTTACTTAGTAGTAAAACCATGGATAAAAAATGGATGTCTGTCGATCGATTGTCAAAAGAGTACGAGAATGGGGTAATAGAGTTTGTTAAGTTTGTTGTTGAACATGCTGAAGACCCCATTAGAATGAAATGTCCTTGCTTGGGTTGTTGTTATGTGGGCCGGGTTGACGCACATGGATTGAAATCGCATTTACTGATGCGTGGATTTAATCAAAGTTATACATGTTAGATATCTCATGGTGAGAAAAGCAGCGAGAATGTTGAACCGGGGGTGAAAAGTAATGCGACCTAGGCTTCATACGACAATGTCATGGATACATACGAGTGTGATCGAGTCGAAGAGGTTGCAGAAGAACTTGAAGAAGATCTTCAGGATTTTCCAAAAATGTTTGAGAGGTTGGTAAGCGAATCCGAGAAACCGTTGTATAAAGATTGCACCAAATTCACAAGACTGTGTACGGTATTAAAGTTGTACAACTTAAAGGCACCCAATGGATGGTCGGATAAAAGTTTCACAAAGTTATTACCTTTTGAGATATATGCTTCCTGATGATAATGTTCTTCCTAATCGAACCTACGAGGCCAAAAAAATGTTGTGCTCTTTTGGCATGAGCTAGGATAAGATACATGCTTGTCTAAATGATTGCACTTTGTTTCGAAACGAATATGCATCGTTGAATGAGTGCCCTAAGTGCGATTTATCTCGATATAAGAAAAAGTTATCTCCAGCAAAAGTCATATGTTTTTTCCTATTATTTCGATATTTAGACGCATGTTTTGTAGTGAAACCGATGCAAGACACTTGACTTGGCATGCAGATGAAAAAATTATCGATGGAAAGTTTCGACATCTGGCAGATGCACCACAGTGGAAGAAAATTGATAATGATTATCCTGATTTTGGAGGAGAAACAAGAAACCTTCGCTTGGCGTTATCTACTAATGAAATGAACCCGCATGATCTTCAAAGTATCTCATATTCCACATGGCTTGTGATTCTTATGATTTATAACCTACCTCCATGGCTATGTATGAAGCGAAAGTACATGATGCTATCTATGTTAAATTTATGGGTCTAAACAACCAGAGAATGACATAGACGTATACTTGAAACCTATAATCAAAGATTTGAAGATTTAGTGGGAGAACGGTGTGGAGGTTTATGATGGATATAGGAAATAAAGTTTCAATTTTAGGGCAATGTTGTTTGGCACAATTAACGATTTTCTAGCATACGGAAATCTATCCGGGTATAACATTAAAGGTGAAAAAGTGTGTCCTGTCTGTGAAGATGGAACTGATACGACGCGATTGAAACTTTGTTAGAAGAATGTATTTCTCGGTCGTCATAGATTCTTCAATTCTAAACATCAATATCATGGATGGAGAAAAGAGTTCAACGGAGATACCGAACAATGTAGATCTCCACCTGGATTGACAGGTGATCAAATTTTTGAAAAGGTGAAAGATGTGAATATTCAGTTTGGCAAACCTTTTGCACATAAAGTTGTCACAGGTGGGTGGAAGAAGAGGTCGATTTTTTTTTGAATTTCCATATTGGAAATCTTTGTACGTAAGACATTTTCTTGATGTTACGCATATTGAAAAAAATGTATTTGAAAGTGTTATTGGTATGTTGCTCAATATAAAGGGAAAGTCTAAGGATGGCCTTAAATCAAGGGAGGACATGGTAGAGATGAGAATAAGAACTGAATTAGGACCCGTGAAGAAAGGAAGACTGACATATTTACCACATGTTGCTTATACTCTATCTAGAAAGGAGAAAAAATATTGTGTAAGTTTTTGAGTGAAGTTAAAGTTCCAGAAGGTTACTCCTCAGACATTAGAATACTTGTGTCTATGAAAGATCTGAAGTTAAAGAGTTTAAAGACACATGATTTCCATGTTATAATGGAGAATTTTCTACCAATAGGTATACGTTCTATTTTTAAAGAAAAAGTAAGAAGTGCCATAACTAAATTGTGTTTTTTATTCAAGTCAATTTGTAGTAAGGTGATCGATCCTAAGATCTTACCATTATTGCAAAAAGAAATAGTTATTACTTTGTGTGAGCTTGAAATGTATTTCCCTCCCTCATTTTTTGATATAATGGTACATCTTGTTGTTCATCTTGTGAAAAAGACACAACTGTGTGGACCAGCTTATATGATATGGATGTATCATGTTAGCGTTATATGAAAATATTAAAAGGGTACATGAAAAATCAAAGTAGGCTAGAGGGTTGTATTGTTGAACGATACATTGTTGAAGAAACAGTTGAGTTTTGTATTGAATATTTGTCCAACGTTCAATCCGTTGGACTACCCAAATCTCATATTTTCTAAAGAAAGGAAGGAAAAAGTTAATTGAAAATAAAATTGTCACAATGTCAAGGGCTGAACGAGATCAAGTACATTTATATGTTCTGCACAATGACAATGAGGTTGAGCCGTATGTTGAAATGCACAAGCATAAACTCCGAGGTTTAAATCTGAATAAAAATGAAAGTTGGATAGTACTAGAGCACAATCATAGTTTTATACAATGGTTCGAGGATCATATTTATTCAAGTATTGATTCAGATCCAGCTTCTGTGACAGAAAGGTTGAGATGTTTAGCATATGGTCCGAGTTTGCTTATTTTTTCTTATAGTGCATATGCAATTAACGGATACACATTTTACACCAAAGAACATGATGATAAAAGTACTATGCAAAATAGTGGTGTCACCCTGGTAGCTGAAGCAATGCACATTTCCAGTATAAAGACTTAAACCCCGAATATGCAAATTTGTCATATTTTAGGGTTATTCGACACATTTGGATGTTTGATTATGAGAAGTTTCATATTCCTATCTTTGGTTGCAATTGGGTACATAATAGTGGCATACGAATGGATAAATCAGGATTTTTACAAGTGGATCTTAATAGGATGGGGTACAAAGATGAGCCCTATATTCTAGCCTCTCAAGCTAAACAAGTTTTCTATGTCACTGATCCGAAAAGTACAAAATGGTCTATAGTGCTTTTATCTTACAAAGTGATTAATGATAAAAGTGTAGATCAAAGTGATATTGATGTTGAAAATGAGTCATATAGAAGAAATGATCAAGATGAGAATATTATAGCGGTTGAATCATATATTAGGAAGGATCATAATGAGGGAATTTGGATCAACCCATCATTTCGCGTTGTTAAGAGGCAAGTAATTCATACTCAAACCAAAAAAAGAAAGAGACGCTAGTGAAAAGGTGACTGTGGATAATTGTGTATATGTTTTTATATTGTGTTTATGTATGTATATTGTGTTTATGTTTTTATATTGTTTTTATATATTAATTTTCTAATGGTCACTTTATTACAGGTCACATGGTTAGTAACGAGGACAACCCACCACATGAAGCTTTTAATAATGATGATGATACTTGTGCTTATGTTATTATATTGTATTTATTCATTCAATACTATTTGAATTTTCTAAATATGTTTATGTTTTTACATTGTGTTTTCTAAGTGCCACATTTCAACATAATGATGGAAATGAAACAGTTAAAGATGCGGAGAAGGATATTAGACGAGGAATAATCATCATGAAGTCAATCATTCGTGACAGATATAGAGGAGTCAAGTATGGCGTACATTAGAATCAAGATAACCAATTAATTGAGCCCAACGGTTCAAAGTTGACAAGTTGTATTGGTTCCCTTGCACGGAGAGAGGTTCCAATCACTCTTGATCGATGGAGTGATAAAGCGGTGAAACCCCCTAAGGAATTTTTTTGGCTAAATACCCTTTTTCGTCCCTTATCTTTATCTCAGGGTCCAGTTTGGTCCCTTAATTTTTAAAAAGTGCAAATAGCTCCGTTAACTTTCAAAAAGGTAGTACGTTAGTCCTTTCCGTCTATTTGATATAAACGGACATTAATAGTGTATGTGTGGCGTATGTGTTTTGCATGTGTGGCATGTTATGTGGCATATATTATCATCAAGGTCATGAATATTCAAAAATTAATCCCAAAATTTTACACACACCAGGACTCAAACCAAGGCTTGCTACTTCAATGTGCCTTTGATGTACCACTGGGCCAAGCTCATATTCCATAACTTATTTTCATGCTTTAACTACTTATTTAATGCAATAACTACTTATTTCATGCAGGAAGAATTTTATTTTTTTATAAATGAATAGTGACATTCTTAATTATTACTCCCTCCGTTCCTTTTTAAGTGTCGTTTTAGAAGAATTTTTTTGTTTCTATTTAAGTGTCGTTTTAGAGTTTAATGTCATTATTTATCAATTATACCCTTACTTTCTCAATAAATGAGAGAGAGTGCATGAATGAATTTATTAGGAAAGAGAAAATAAATGAGGGTATAATAGAAAATATAACTCTAATAATCCACTATCTTGGTTGAAGAGCTTTATCCTAAAATGACACTTAAAAAGGAACGGAGGGAGTAATTAACACATATTAAATTTTATTTACTTATTCTATATTATTATTAACTAATTTATTCCAAGAAAAAAATTAAATCTAATAACTAATTAACAATTTCATTGGCTAATAAACTTATAAGTACATTCTTAATAAAAATTAAATACATTCTTAAATTTATGTATCTTTCTCTTTTTTTATTAAATTATTTATTTTTAGACAAATTTAAAGATAACAATATTTCAACCACACCATTTCATTGATAAATGTATATTGAAATTATTTGTAAATAACAATAGATTTAATTGTATGCATTTTTCCATATTACTCTTAAATTTTTTGTTAGACATTTCATTTGATATTTTGAAAAAGCAATTGTGTAATTTGTAAAAAATAATAGATATTTTGTATTTTGTAATTTGTAATTCTTATTGTATATAAATATTGTAAGTAATAATAGATTTAATTATAAAAAGATATTTTGTAATTTTTATTTATTATTAATAAATATGTTTTATTACATAAAGTTAAATAAGAAGAAATACTTTTATTTGTAATCATTATTTTTTAAATAGTATTTACAATAATATTTTTATTAAGAATATGAAAAATTACGTGAGTTGTTAGAAGTTAGAAGAAATGAAAGAAAACTATTTTATTTTATAAAATTTAATTATTATGATTTGGTATAGTAAAATTTATTTATTAACTAAATAAGAGTATACTATTTTAATAAACTTTTATGAGTAATAGAAATATCCAAACTAAAAGATGAATGGTTTGTTAATGTACATATTATTTGTAAAGCAATGAGCATATATGATATAGCCTAGTTGTACAAAATCTTTCTAATAGCTTTAAGGGCCATGGTTCAATTCTTGGCTAGGCTACAATTTTGGGATTATTCTTTTGGAATTTTAAGACCTTTTTGTTGAACATATGCCACGCGTGCAAAATGTTAGATGCCATGCGTGAAAAGTTAACTCCGTTTGTAAAAATGAGACGGAAAGGACTTAAATGACGCCGTTTGAAGACATAAGGGACTGTATTGGTATTTTTAAAAATTAAGGGACCAAAATGGACCCCGAGATAAAGATAAGAGACTAAAAAGGGTATTTAGCCAAAAAAATTGGAGTGAGATAAAGGTACCATAAGTGATTTTTTTTTGTTTTTGTTGACAAATATGTCTTTAAATTACTAACGCACTCAATGTATGTTTTTTTAGTAGTGGTCTTTTAACTTTGAGGATAAACGAGAGACCTATTGTCTTCAACTGGCCGGAAAAAGACATAGGAGATTTCAAACTTTCTTAACAAGAAAGTACCTTAAGGATGCCGATGGAAATTATGTTGATGGAGAATATCCAACTATGTATGACGACTTTGTCTCACCTGAAGAATGGAATAGTTTTAAATCCAAAAGAAGAGACAAAATTTTCCAGGTTGTGAGTGCAGTAAATACCGAAAGAGCATCAAGTTTGTCGTATCCATACAAAAAGGGGCGTGTGGGATATGCATGCTTACAACAAAGAATAGTAAGTACTTGTTTAATGCTATGATATACTTGATGTTATTATTTCTCTTGTGTTATATTCTTGATCTTGATACTACTTTATTTCTCTTGATGTGTAGTTGAATGAGGAAAAAAGTCAAGAAACATCTCTTACGGAGCATGTTTTGTGGCGGGCTGCCCGTGTTAGCAAGGATGGAGTTGTTAAGGAAAATGTGCAAGAAGTTTATCAGAAATGTGTAAGTATATTGTTATTCCTTGAATTAATACAAATAATTCATGCTTCTTAATCACCACTAATTTCGATATGCATATGAATTTCAGGAGAGTCTATCTCAATCTTTAACTCTAGGCAAAGACCATGATTCCAAAATCTTTGGGTATCAAGAATAAGGGGAAAGTTCATAGAAACAAAGAAGTGATGGAGGAGCTGGAAACGTTAAAGGCTAAAATTTATGAGTTGGAAAAGGATAAAGAAAGACGTCAGACAGAAGGGCAAGGTTCAGGGATCAAGGATACTAGTGAGAAAAATAGTATCAATTGTGATTTTCAAACGAAATTTCCTGAGGTAATATATATAATTATGAAAATAAATTTGTGTAATTTATATATATATATATATATATATATATACACACACACACACACACACACACACAAATTAACAATGTCATATTTATTATTGGTTTAGGACATTTCATCTTGTCAGCTATATTAGTCGTCACCGACATATCGCATGTTCGGAAAGGGAAAAGTGCATAATACTATGGGAGATTTACTTCACCATAGGCCGCTCCCTGATGGACATATGAAAATATCGGTTGATATTGCATTAGATCTGGATGCCCTTCTACCGATACCTGACATTGTCTCAAAGACAACCTTGCTGCGAGATGCAATAAGATCGTTTGTTGTATGGCCCTCAGACCTCATTATCATAGATGATCAGGTATGTTGAAACCCATTATGAATCTTTAAGTATTCAAATGTCAATTATGAACCGTTACGTTACTTTTTTTTGCATGGTAATTTTAGACTCCTACAAAACCCGCACCTAAGAATAAAGGGATTTTACGACACAACGAGTCTGTTGCATCACAAAAAGAGGTAAATTAAAAGTGTTAATATAATTCTATGATCCGAATTCAAAATTGCATGATTTTATAATTTACCTAAGTTATATGATTTTTAGGTACCTGCTCAAGAGTCACAATAAGTGAGCCAAAAAATTAGTAGCATACCCAGCAAGAATAGAGATCTTCCAAGAACTGTGCCAAGAAAAATAGTACCTCGATTCCGGATATGTCTTGAAACAATAGTGGGAACATCAGATTTGATGAATGATTCTATTCGTCAATTGGATATGGAGGAAGGTATCTTTGGTTTTTCTAGCACCGAAACAATTGCAAAACCGGACATGGATCGAATTTTCTTGCATCAAGAATTAGGCGTCGGTATTGTACACTTATACGTCTGGTAATGCGATCAATCTATTATTTAATTAGATGAACAATTTATTTACACATTTCAATGAAAATAGTCTAATGTTTATTATGTTTTTATTTAAGGTTCTTGTATGACATATTGATGCGCGGAAATCAATTGTCAAACATATTCCATTTTGTGTCTTCCTTTCGTGTCAACCAAAGGTCTATTGTTGATGATCCGGATTCAGTAAGAGAGCACTTAGTCGAGAGATTCATGTCCATCAATACAAAAAGCTTGTATCTTCCAGCGTATAATACTATTCCTACAGGGTTAGATCTTTATTCTAAACTTTTGTTTTAATTTATAGAGAAAATTTCCATCCAAACTTTTATTTTAATTTATAGACGTCACTGGTTGTTGGTTGTTGTGGATCCTATAAATGAAGTGGTCTATTATCTAAATTTGGTAGATGGTGATTGGACAAATTATCCGGAAATGAAGTTAATGATTGATACGTAAGTGAGATTGTTCTAAATATTCATGTGTATTTATATATTTAATTATTTCTGTGGCATTGTTCTAAATATATGTTTTTATTTTGTTAGAGCAATACAAGTATTTTGATGTCAAAGAGAAGCTCGGGTATCACGGTCTAAATCAAACAACATTACTTGGATGAAAATGCAGGTATATTGATTTCCACAATTTTGCTTATAATAGTTATGCTACTTGATAAAACAAGACAACTATATATTCTTATTTGTTTTTCTATGTAGTGTGCTCAACAGCAAAACAATATAGATTGCGGATGCTTCGTCTTGAGGTTTATGAGAGAAATCATTCAGTTGAATCGAATAGAGATTCCAATCACGGTATAGATTTATAATTTAGGATTTGTTTTATTATTTATCGGATTTTTCTTATAATTTATTACTTTTAACTAAATCGTGCATATTATGTTTTTGTTATGTAGTAATTTGATGAATACAAGTGTGCTCATTACACGAAAAATAAGTTGGAAGAAATGAAGGAGGAATTATGTGAATATTTTATTGAGCAAAGAATCATATAAGGTATTCGTAGTTGAAAAGTGTTAAGAAAAATTAGGTTATATGTTAGGGTTGATTTTGGTTATGTTGTAACAAATGGTTTATGTGTATATTGAACTATAATATAATGATGTGTATATATTTTTGATTAATGGTGTATATAATTTGGATTGTTTGTTTATAATGGTGTACATATTTTTGATTATAATGCCTATGTTTATAAAGGCTTGTTTGTTGAAATAAATTAAAGGTCAATAATGATAATATAATATTTGTAATGGAGTTACAGATTTATGGAATTACAGGAAAAGTATATATATCAAATATATAAAAATTTTCGTTTTTTTAGGCAGCGCTTTTAAAAAAAAGCGCTGCCTAAAGAAAACAATATGCAGCTTTTTTGACTAAAAAAAGAGCTGCCTAAAGTAAACTTTGTTGCCTAAAAAAGCGCCGCCTAAGGGCCACCTTAGGCAATGCTTTTGGAAAAAACCGTTGTCTAAAGGCCACCTTAGGCAGCGCTTTTGCATTAAAAAATAAGCGCTGCCTAAACCTATAACAGCGCAGGCTTAGGCAGCGCTTTAAAGCGCCGTCTAAAGCCAAAAAAAGCGTTGTCTAAGATCCTGTACGGACGTAGTGAATGGTTGTTACATGGTATGGTTCTGATAATGAGAGTGAATATGAAACAACCAACATAATTACAACTTTTGCTAGTAAATGCATGTATGATTGTGAATCTAGTATTATGATGAGGCTAGAAAAGAGCTTGAAGCATCATATAGGCTCTTATACACGAAGTAGGGAAAAACATGTTCAACTCAAGAAAATTAAAAGAAAACCATAGGTGTGCTTTGAAAGGAAAATGAGGATCTTTTATCAACCATCTCCATGGTGGAAAAGAAAGTTTCATCACTAAAATTGGAAAACAAGATAAGATCTGAGAGTCTCTTGAACAATGGGTCAAATGTCCTTGATAAAATATAGTATTTTGTAAATATGTCAAAAGGAATAGGCATTGAGTCTAACATGAACAAGAAAATCAAGAATATTCCCCCAATGAAGTTTGTTCTTCCTGAAAATAGGACTAAGTTTCTTATGATGAATCATATGTCTCAACATTGTGCTCAACATATGAATCTCAAGAGTCCCTCTTCGATGTTTCATAATTATGGTAGATATGGGCATATATGGCCTTACTATTACAATCTTCATGGCTATCCACAACCCTATATTTAACCAAGACTGAAGAAAAAGAATGGCAAGAAGGTTCAAGGAAAGAAGAAGTGAAAGTTTAAGTATGTAGGCAACAATCGCATATCACACATAGTTCCTATAACATCCTTTATGGATAATTTCTACCTTAATGGTGGATATTCCAGACCCATGATTAATAGAAAAGTGCATCCTAAAGAATTGAAGCTCTACTCCACCAGTTATGAAGAAACTAGAGGAAATTTCAAGGGCATAAGCAAACTAGAAAGATCTTCTACTATCTTAATCAACCATAGTCAGTGGTGTGGTCATGATATGAAAATGAGTATCAATGAGGAGTTCTAAATTGAGAAGAAGACCAAGATGTCTTACAAGAAGTTTCAAATTCTTACTCATTATGAATTACCACATAAGGAATGTATGAGAATCAAGCAAAGCATTGTCAACGAAGGGAAGATTGATGGTAAGTCTAGAGGTCATCCTAACACTAAAATATATATAGTGGTTTGATGAATAAGCCAAAGAAAATTGGTAATTATGATATGATTTGAGTTCCTTCTCATATATTAGAAGTTTTAATCAACCAAAAACATAAAAGCATGGTTGATGTTGATGTCCATCTAAGAGTATCTCTGACATTTGAAGAGAATGTTCAATTGAATGAGGGTGGTATTAAGGAAGGCTATAAAAATCCTATAATAATTCCCAATTGTGTTGGAGGTTGTCAGACTCGATGGTGGAGCATTTTGTCCAAAAAAGGATTTCTGAATCTGAGATAGGAGAACTCAACCGTGGTCTTGGCTTTTAGAAAAAGAATATGGAGGAAAACTTTGTATCTCAATGAAAGATTCTAAATAACATAAAGAAGAAGTTTGAGTTTTATCATGAAAACCATAAGAGAATTCCATCAACTACTCATTTGAAGTTGTCAAATGGTTAAAGTGAAGTATATATATATATAAAAACTTATGAAAATACATGATTGGTAGTCTGATCTACCTCATAGCAAGAAGACCTGACATCACGTGTTCTAAAGAAGTGTGTACAAGATTACAAGTAAAATTTAATTCCAATATTCTTACTCAAGAAAATAGGATCTTGAGGTATGTCAATGAGATATGTGACTATGGTATACATTTCTCATGGAATCAATTCAATATTAGTTGGGTATTGTGATGCTGATTGGACTAGAAGTGAAGAAAATAGAGAGAACACATATGCTGAGGTGGACTATGTTATTGAAGTGTGCATTTGTACTTAATTAAAGTGGACACACCTAATGGTGAATGAGTGAAATATGGAAAATATGTCATGACATTCATGACATTATCTTGTGACAATTTGAGAGAAATGTGTACTTCGAAGCTCATGTACATTGGGAAAGTTTTGGTTAACAAGATTGACATTGAGAAACTAGTGGGAGACATTGTCACCAAAGCCTAGGATGTAATGCAAATGGATAATTCAAGGGATTCTCTAGGTGTCAACATCTGTGAAATCTTGTAGCAATCAATGCTTGCGATTTATTTTCTCTCCTCTAAGACCAATGTGGCACATAAAATAAGGTGAATTATTTTCTTTCTTGAATTGAGTAATAACTGGGCTATCGTTGCAAGTAATAAAAACCTACACTTTACTTTAGTCTCATCTATAATAACATAACACTCCTTGATCCATCAAGCTCATTCTAGTCTCTCCAAAATGAATCAGAATTCCAAAGATACATCTAAGAAATGATTGTTCCTAAAGATGTTGGTGATCTTCTACTGTATGCAGTAAATAAAACCAATGAAGTGGTTCTCCGAATGAAAACGTTACGAGTAAGATCACCATTGTTGACCCTCTAAGGGAACGTCTTCCTCTAAAAAGATAATGATAAAAAATTGGAATCTTGACAAGATAAGAAAGATAGAACTTGTAGTTGTTGAGATAGTGAAATCAAGTCACTCAAGTGATTCTGAGTCAGATATGGATGAATTGGTAAGTTCATAGTGTGCCTAAGAGGGGGTGAATTAGGACTTTAAAATTTTTATCGGTTTTATGAATACTTGTAATAATTTTCTGGTTTGATGTATGAAGTTTTATGAGTGTTTCTTTCTTTTCTGGTTAAGATAGATGAAAGAGATAAATGCAGAAAAGTAAAGAACACAAGGATGTATCCTGGTTCCCCTCACAATCTGAGAGTACTCCAGTCCCCTTTCAACCCGAAAGAGATTTCACTATAGTTAGAATGATTGTATAACCTATTCACACCAATGGTGATGCTTACTATCTAACCTATATGGAGATCAAAGGCTCTTAAAACCTTTAAGATCTAAAACACTAAGTGCAAGAAGAACAATCCTCTTCAATGCACACACTTGCTTCCAAAAATCCTGGACACCGAGATATATTTGATTTTTAGTAAGAGTTTAAAATATGTAGAATTCTATATTAATCACTTGATTGATCTTCCATTTCAATCATGCAAATATAGATATAATAATGCTCAAGTGTTGATGAATATGGTATGAATTTTCTGTAATGGTTTTGAAAACAAATGCAGAAAATTATTTGATGAAAGTTTGATAATCTCAACACTTTATTTTGAAAGTTTGAATGAATATGATAATTTTTATTTGCAATGAAAGAGGTAGATTTTGAATCTGAAAATATATAGTTATATAGTGTCTTAACACCTTTTAGAAATGGTGCAAATGAATGTAAGAGAGTATATTTGAAAAGGTGCAAGAGAAAATCTGTTTATGCTTAAAACAAAAAGTTTTTGGTTCTGTTATGTTTAGGAAATCGATTTCCATATATGGATAATCAATTTCCTTCAAAGGTTGTGACTACAATTTGAATTTTAGCTTCAGGAAATCTATTTAACATATATGGTAATCGATTTCCACAGTTTGAAAAGGATTTCCAAAAAACAGTTTTTTTTGCTGTGTATGAGGAGGAGACCGATTACCCATATATGGAAATCGATTTCCTGAGAATTTTCAGTAAATATTGATTTTTCATTTTTATGCAAAAAAATTTTTGCACCAATTTAAAATTATCAATGTATGCATATATTTTAATGATATTTTGAGCACTAAATTATCAATATAAGAGCATGCTTGTACCGATGGAGCTTGAAACATCAAAGAGACTTCAAGAAACATTAAACTTGATACTTGAATGGTACAAGGCTTGAGTATCTTTTTGCACATTCTTTCTTGATACACATGCACATATGTTGGCTTCATCAAAATAGTTAATTTGGAGAAGCTTGCTTTTACAGAATTAAATTTGCTATTGATCTAAGAAATTAAAGATTGGAGCTTTCTACCCGAATATTAAAGACTGGTGTTTATATGTGTTTTGGTTGCTACATTGTGGCCATGGAATCTAGGCATATTTTGGTTTTGTAATGGTTTTCTAGCCTCTATGGATTTGTCCAATAATTGTCATGATGGTTTATCATCGTGTTCTACATCTATTCTATTGGTTCTGGTTTGTCTACTTTTGAATGACTTTGTACGTGCTAACATACTAACATCCACTGACCATTGATTGATTTTGTTCGATGTTTCTTTGCCAAATTGTGGCAAAAAGGGAAAGTAATAGCGTGTATGAGAGAAAGTAGGATTCTCAGTAGTCTAACCTACCGAACTGTTTTATGTTGTTAACTAATGAATATCTTTGAAGATTTCATGTGTTTCTGAAGAGATATGGCATGGTTAGTACTATCTGATGCAACAAATACTAACTGGTTTTCTAGAAAGCTCACATGCTGCAACATTTGGCTGACATTTGGTCTCTATATATGTGAACTGATCTTGCTATTAGTAGTAGCTTCTAATCTTTGATTATTGACAACTAATTGATGTGTGTGCATGTATGACTAACTACTATTGAATGATTGCATTATATTGAATTTAACTCATGCACGACTTAGTCTATGAATGATTGTATGATTACTGACTATTTTGGAGCATTCTAATGACTAATAGTGTATTATTCTCATGTGTGTAACTACCTCATGACTCATGTGTATGTAACTACCTCATGACTCATGTGTGTGTAACTACCTCATGAACCCTAACATGCAAAGTCATGTGTGTTTAACTACGTCATAATTTTTTGTCTATGCTACAAATTGTTGTTGCTGCTAATATGCTCTGATTGATTTAATTTTGTTTTGCTGATTGTGTTTTAAGTACGACTCCATGATACTCATTTGTGTTTTTTATGCTTGAAGAGTTATTTAGTCAAAGGGTGAGATTGGAGTTTCTTTTGGATTGACTTCATTATGCAAAATAACATGGAGATGTTCAAGATGGTTTTGGTGTATAAGAGACACATGTAAAACCCGATGTCCCAACATGTATGCTGCAACATCTGGTCTCTTACTACAAACAAATGTGTGTGTCCTGTAATAATTGGTCTCTTTAACAAACATAACGTTATTTCAATTATGATTATGAATTATTATATCCAACATTCACTCTACAAAGGATATCTAGAGATTCAAGCAGAAGAGTTGATTTGGACGTATTGGTTCAACATGTTGAACACGAAGCTTCAACATGTGCGCAGTGCAACATCTGACATTGACAGTGGGTCATATGGATGTTTCTTGGTGTGCAATTTTGATTAGGATTTAATCAAATTTATTGCAATTACTTTAGCAATGAATTGTTTGATTTGTTTGACAACTGGCGATGTTCAAATCAGGTTTAATTGAAATTTAAATTTGGATATGAATTAGAAACAAATCATATCTTATTGTTAAGGGTTAAATATGTTTTTGTTCCCTCTAAATATTTCTATTATCAAGTTTAGTCCCTGTAAACATTTCCTTTAATGTTTCGTCCCCCTAATATTTTCCATCCACAATAATAGTCCCTATTGTCAATTGCTGTAAATGACGAATGACATGGTAGGACACATGTAATTTCTTTTAGTTTTGGATTATTTTGTTGGCCAGGTAATTCATTAACAAATATGGGTGGAATCACCTCTAAATTTCCTTTGTTGTTCTCTGGCCCAGTCATCTTCTTCATCCCGTCAAAGGTACTGTACTCCTAAATTGTAGAAACTTGTGTTCTTCAACATTTTCGGCATCCGTGGTCCCAAGAGGTGAGTTAGTATTCTTTATTGCATTTGAATTTTTTTACTGTTACCCACTTGGCCGACAAACCTCTCTTTATTGCAAACTGTGGACCACTTTGTTAATGTATATGTTACCCTCTTTGCAGGATGGGTACTTTCAAAGTTGTGTTTTTTACAAAGGGGTCTTTTGTAAAAGACCCAAGTATTAGGTACGAAGGTGGGGACGTTTTTGCGTTTGATGGTCAGGACCCAGACTACTGGTCATTTTTTGAGGCTCGTGACCTAATCAAAGCGATGGACATTACTTTTAATGAGGCTGAAGTGAAAATATGGTGGAAGCATGAAAATGGTATGTTTGAGAAAGATCTTCAACCATTTTGCAATGATGGAGATGCTTCTGCATTAGCAACGTAAGTTGTGTACAAGAAATCTGAAGTGCAAATTTACACATAGTCTAAACCCATTCCAAGTGAGTTGAGTTATATGGAGAGGCTGATAGAGAGACAAAAGGGTAATGAAAGTGATAATAAGGACAGTGATGAGGACTATGAACCAAGTGAAAACTCTGTTGATGATATTCACTTTGATGATAGTGAAGAGGAGAGAATGCATGACTCAGATGGAGAACTTGAAGAAGGCATCAACAATCAACGTGTGGGTAGGAATGAACATCGACAAACTAAGTCTCACAGGAGTGAATTTATCACAAGTGACATGGATAAGGAGCATGTTATAGAAGAGGAATACATGACAGATGAGCTTGATAGTGGTGATGATGATAGCTGTGATAAGAGGCCACCTGTGATTAGGTTCAATGAAGAGGATGCAATTACCAAAGATTTCAAGTTCAAGCTAGGTATGGAGTTTTACACTTTGAAGCAATTTAAGAAATCTGTTATGGAGCATAATGTCTTGATTGGTAGGGAGGTAACATTTGCGAAGAATGATTCCAATAGGTGAAGGGTTGTATAAAAAGAGAAGAAACTTTGTGACTACACTATTTTGCGCAGTAGAGTCCTTAGGTCCACGACATTTAAAATCAAAACCTTGTTTCCTAAGCATAAATGTGGTAGGAAATTCTTTAATAAAAATGCCAAGGTTGATTGGGTTGCAAAGGTGATAATGGAAAGGCTGTGTCACAATTATAAGATGAGGTTGTCTGAAGTTGTGGTAGATGTTAGAACTAGGTTTTCCACTGAGATCACTGGTAGCAGAGCATTTAAAGCTAGACAGTTGGGAAGATAAGTTGTAGAGGGTGATGCAAGCAAACAATATAGTATGCTATGGGCATATGGTGTCGAGTTAAAGAGAGCCTCTACAGGAAATACATTCAAACTAAACATTCATACACCTGGGCTAGAGATGCAACCAAGATTTGAAAAATGTTACATGTGCTTTGATGGGACCAAAAATACAGTCACACAATCATGTTGACCCTTCATAGGTTTAGATGGTTGTCATCTTAAGAACAAATATGGTGGGATCTTACTAACTGCAGTTGGGAGGGACCCAAATGATTAGTACTTGCCCCTTGCATTTGGTGTTGTAGAGACTGAGTCAAAAGAAACATGGAGCTGATTCATGAAGCTTCTTATTGAAGATATTAGTGATAAGAGGTGGTGTTTTATATCATACCAGCAGAAGGTATGTGCATCTATGAATGCTTAACTGTGTGAATGCCTAATTATCATGCCAATATGCACTTAATTGTATTCTGAATAATATACCACTATGACGAACCTATGAGTTAACTATTTTCTGAACTGTATGCCACTATGATGAACTGAAATGTATGAACTTATTTTGAAATGTATGCACTTATTCTGAACTGTATGCACTTATTCTGAGTGATATGAACTTATTCTGAAATTTATGCACTTATTCTAAATTGTATGCACTTATTCTAAATGATATGAACTTATTCTGAAATTTATGTACTTATTCTAAATTGTATGCACTTATTATGAATTGTATGCCACTATGATATTAATTGTATGCATTTAACTGTATGCACTTATTCTTGTCAGGGACTTGTTCAAGTATTTGGAAAGGAATACCATGCATATGAACATAGGTTCCGCTTAAGACATTTGTATGCAAACTTTAAAAAGAAGTTTGGTGGTGGGACTCTATTAAGAGATCTCATGATGGCTGCTGCCAAGGCCACATATTTTGAAGCACATGAGGCAAAAATGATGGAGATTAAGGAGGCCAGTCCATAAGCTTTTGAGTGGTTAAATGCAATTCCAAAACAAAAATGGTGTAAGCATGCCTTTCCATTGTATTTTAAGTGTGATGTTTTAATGAATAACCTTAGTGAGTCATTTAATGCTACTATACTAATGGGTAGGTTTGCAACACTTAGGGAAAAGGTTAAAAATTACAAATCTGAGATGATGTCAAAACCACTTAGGAGGTTAGATAGAGAGATAGAAAAGAGTGCTAGTTGGTTACCAAGATATGCTGGACAGTTGAAGTTTCAGGTGACACATGTCTAGTTTACAAATAGTTTTGTTGTAGGTTTAGGAAAAAAACTTGTTCATGCAACTTCTGGGATTTGGTTGGTATCCCTTGCAGATATGTTGTAGCTGCCATACACAAAAAGGTGGATGATCCCATCAAATATGTTAGTGAGTGTTATTATAGGTCTTCTTATTTAACCTGTTATAATGAGGTTGTCACACCCATAAGTGGGCAAAGTAAATGTCCCAAGACTGATGCTCCAAAGATATTACCACCACTATACAAAAGGGGTCTAGGTAGGCCCAAAAAACTTAGGAGGAAGGAGGTATATGAGTCAACCCAGACCAGATGGCAAAGGACAAACACAAGTCACAGGTGCAAATTATGTCATGTGTATGGCCATAATTCCAGATAAGCAACTTGTGGTTGTACCTGGTGAAGGAGCAAGAATAGTTCAAAGAACCCCTCAAGTGAGCCAATCTGAAAATGTGGCTTCAGGACCAAAGAAAAGGGTAGTGAATGTCATTTTTATTAAGTAATCATTACTATAAACTATTATATACTAATTATTGTTAAACGCAACATGTTGAAAATAGGGTAGGCATGTTTACGGTGATTTCTCGCAAACAACCGCTAGTCTTCCAAATTACTGGTTTTGGTTACCTGCAGGATCGGCTAGATTGATGTGTCATAATTTATTATGTCTGAGTTAAGTTTCATGTTCATATTTTACTTGTTGTCTATGTATTTGTATCTTCAAGGTATAATACAAGAATCTTAAAGTAAATTCTATGAATTCGTTTGGTAACAGTTTCTTATGTAACGAAATGTATTAACAAAATAATGCTTAAACTAGAGATTGACTTCAACTTGAGAAAAAATTTGAAATTTAAACATAATACTTTGTAAAGTAAAGTGGACAAAATTTAAAAGACTTTGACAAGAAAAATAAAGTTTCTGGAAAAGTAAATATTTGATCGAAATGTAAGGGAAAATGAAAGACTTAAAAGGATGAAAACTGTAAAGGCAAGAATGAAAGTAAATGACTTTAATTTAAACTGCAAAAAGTATAACAATGGTGTTCTATACGTATATGGTATCTGTAACTTATTTCCCTTAATCAATTGGTAGTTTGAGTATATAAGAATTTCTAGTACAAAATGAACACACCAAATTCTAACATTAGAACATCTATTTATACTATTTCGACCCTAACGGTCCTACTCTAGAATTATGCCACGTTCGAAGCTTGCATGCCTCTTATAATCAGTGGCCTCCACGCGTCTTCTAAAAATGGCGCCTCTTATTTGAATTTTGAATCTTGGAACGGACTTAGTAAATTCAAATCTTTCAAATTCAGAAAAACTCTTCGCTGGACCGTTTCAACCCTTTAATTCGAATATTTATAATAAAACAAGATATTTGAAATCGAAGTCCTTACTAGCTAATCCTCATTCAAAATTGAAACACTTCCAAAGTAACAATTCTAACTATTCAACCAACTGTCTCTTATTCGAAACTCCTTGTTGATCAGCCAAATCATTCATCTTTGGACCTTATTCGAATGAACATCTACCTAACATTAAGCATTTCTTTAACAAAGTAGTTTCATCGAAATTACCAACTAACAAACTGCCCCTCGAAAATGTGTATTTCGACATCCAAAGAAATACTCATTTTTGAATTATTCATGTGATTTCGATGAAACCAACTCAATGATGACTACACTGTATATGACATCACAACCATCAACTACTTTTCTACAAAACGTCCACTCACCATGCTTGTCTAAACGTGCAAGTATAGCAGCTATAGCTAATTATTAATAAAACATCCATTCCCAAGGATTTTTGAAAACCACCTCTCTTTCTCTCCAATAGCGAAGCTACACGTCTTCCACATTCCCCAAAGGTCAAATTTTGTAAACCTCCAAGAGCCTCTATAAAAGAGATTCAACTTCCAAAAAGCAGATCTTCCACTTTCTCCAACCTTCATCAGTCTTCAAGCAATCTTCAACAAACCCATTTCCCTTTTTCTCAGAAAACTTCAACGATCTTTCTCATAATGTGTTCTTCTCAAATGCAATCATCTCTATCCAAGAAAGCTAGAAAGCTTATAGGCGCTGCTTCTTCTGGTCATACACCCGTGAGCCAAATCATCAATGTTGATAACCAGGAATTCATTACAACTCCAACACTCAGCTTAGAACAGAAATCCATTTATGCATCTCAGGTAATCATTCCTATATATATTCTTGATAAAACCCTAGGTGTTATGGGTCCCTTAATCTCCCCTGAGCGTTTAGAAAAAACCAAAGGATTTTTTCCTGTTTACTATGAAACTAAACCCATTATTAATAACTCCACCCCTTTGAAAAATAAAGAAAATGACTTTGTTATCAAAACCTCAAAAATTCCAAAAGACAAATCCTCTGAGGAGGAATCTTCTAAACCCAGGAGAGAAGCTTTTAATATGGATTATGTCATCGGGAATTTCAAACCGTTTCGATCATGTCCTTCGTCAGACCAATTATACAAGAATTGGCCATCGAAAGTAGAGAATAAAAAATCCCAAGATTGGGAAAATTTAGGTATTCTCAGTCTCATTCAAATGTCCAAACTAGGGTTCAGCTATAGCCAACCTTTCTTACTAGCATTCCTGTACTTCTGAGATAGTACTTACAATACCTTTCATCTTCCTTATGTGATGATAACACCCGTTTTCTTTGATATTGCTGCTATAACTGGACTTTCTCCTATTGGGGGAAACGTTCGATCCCAACGAAGATGCAAACAACTTCATTGACTTTGATGTTAAACATGCTAGTTTTTCGAAGTATATCAACTTCTACCATTCCACTGAAGAAGAAGTCTCTGAAGTTGATCACATAGCATTTTTAGCATTATGGTTATCGAAGTATGTTTTCTGCAGCAAATCCTTACAAGTTGCTAGCAGATTTATCACCCTTGAAAATCAGCTTCACCATGGTCGAAGGGTATGCATAAGTGAATTATTGCTAGTGAGTTTATATGAAAGTATAGGCTCTACAGTATCAAAGTTAAAAACTTACGAAACTGGCACCAATTTACTTCTTGCTGGTCCTTTCTGGCTCCTTCAACTCTGGCTGAATGCCACATTCGAACCATCTCTTCCAACTTTTGGGGTAACCAATGAAGAACATCCTGATGTTGTTAATAGGAATATCGAAGGTACCAGGCTGCTCAAACTAACTCCAAATGATGATAGAGAGAATTTCAGAACCTGCTTTACCAGCTACATGATGATTTTCTCAAAAAGACAAAAGTTTGATTCTTCGATGGCTCCATTTGCCACTAGAAGTTGTGCTCCAAGCTGGTTCACCATTCCTCTCGAAGAAGCTATCAAGGAAAAGAATATTGAGACACATGGTGTGCCTTCTTGAACCCTAGGCTTATAGTCTCCAGGATCACACCGGTGAAGAGCCATGTCTGCATTCTTGCATATCAACCCAACTTTGTAGCCCGTCAATTTGGACTATGCCAAATTTTACCTGAGCCACTTTTTAATAAGAAAAGAGAGATATGTATTGCAGGAGTGCCCTAAGCTTTTAAAGAAGTTTCAATTCTCCAAGAATGTTATGTTGGCTTTGCTGATTTTACATTGATCTCTTTCGAACCTTCTTTTTATATGACCAAATATTTCTACAATTGGTGGACTGCTCACTATTCAAAAAACATGTTTAGCACTCTCCAAATTCAACAACATTTGATGGAAGACTTTTCTCTTGTGCAGGAACATGTTAAAAAAGGTAGATTTACTCATATCAAAGAAATTCAAGCGTTCCAGAAATACTTCGAAACTGTCTATAATTCCACAAACCTACATCGAACTGTTTTCGAAGCAGCAGAAACTTTGGAGGAAAAAGTTTAAAAAAACCTTTCGAAAATTAAATTTCCTCCTTATGTAAAACCTGAAAGTAGGTATAGGTGGGCTTTTAAAAATCAACCACCAAGGTTTCCCAACCTGCCTACTTCAGAGCTGGCTTTGGCGTTTTTTCCTCCATACCCATTGTGGTTCGTTTGTGGAAACACTCTTCATCAATATGAAAATGATGCCAAAAAACCTGCCCAGAGGGTAGTGTGGGAAAGTTTGATTTGGATAGTTTCAAAGGTCACCTTCACTATGACTTATCAACCATGTCTCTTAGATCTCAACATCGTGAAGGTGTGGAACCAAAGAAATTCCAAATTCCTTTAATCTACTTATTTTATATTTTGTCTTGATTACCTTATAATTTCTTTTTCAATTGTTGACATAAAAATCTCGAAAAAAGAAAAGGTTGTTCCAAACACAAGCTCAACCACCACTTCAAAGCAACCAACTGCAATTATTGATAGTCCTACCCAAGATCAAGATGATACTCCAAAGAAAAAGAAAAATGTATTACCTTGTTTTTTCTTTTGTCTTTTCGAAGATTCTCTTTTTATTTCTATTAACTATCTTTTCTTGTTTATCCAGGCAAGTGGGATTCCTCCTAAATCTCCCAAAAAATGAAGACACGAGGATGTTGCTTCTGATGATGAATCGGAGAAAAGCGAAGACATTGATCTTTCCCCTCTAAAATAAATCAAGAAGAAGAAGAAGAAGGCCAAAAAATCTAGATAAATTTCCCAACCTACCAGTCAACCTGGTATCGAAATAAAAACAACTGCTCCCAAACCCAAATCCAAAGTCATTCAAAAACCACAAAATTTAAAAAATGTGATCTTAAAACACATTGGCAGCAATGTTTCGTCTGATAATCCAAAGGTAAACTTACTCACCAAATTTAGATTCATGTCTATATGATTTTATTTATACTAACTGTTCGTTTCACATGTAGAGTTTTCAAATTATTTCCTCTAACCTCTCTGCCCCTCAAAGCCAAGCTCCAAATCCCACCACTTCTTCGCCACAAGGGGACTCCAGTGGAGCTGTATTGAATAATGGCTCTTCAACTACTGTACCACCAACTGGCACCATCGAAGTCCCAGATCAAAAAGAGACTTCTCCTCCTTCGAAAGAAATTCCAACAACTGGCAAAAGGAGTGTTGAACTCGAAACTCCTGTTGATGAAGCCCATAGTGACTCTTCTCCCAAAAGAGTTTGCTTTGCTGATCAATTAGAGGAAGAGATCAAAGCTAACACCGTAAGTCACTATTTTGAATAAGGTGATGAGGAAGAAGTTGGGAAGGAAGAAAGAGAGAAAGAAAAAGAGATCCCTACGCCTGCTGGAACTTTCCAAGCCAAAAGCCAAGATTCCTCATTCTTAACTGAGGAACAGAAGGAAGAATTAAAAAGAACCAATCCTTTGAAATATGTGAAATTGATGCTAGCACAAATGGGTTCTCCTTATGGAAGAAGCCAGTCTGAGGGTTTGAGTCAGACGAAAGATGATATTTCTACTAGCTCTTATGACCAACTTCTTCAGCAAGTTAACAAGACCATCTTTGAGGCTGATATTTTTACAATCCTGAAAGAAGATGTCACAGCCTATTATACCATGAAGAAGTTTCTTACTCAAATAGATCTCAATGCCTGCCCTCCTGAAGTGAGCGAAACTCTTTATGATTTGCAAATTCTGCTCAACGAAATCAACAGTGGGTACGACAGGGAAAATGACGCTGATACCAAGATTTGAGCTAAGAAAGAGGCTTTAACTGTTGCTTATGATCAGACATCCAAATTTTCTGAAGAGGCTGAGGCGTTGGAGCATACACAGATTCAGACAAAAGATAAGCATGGCGTTCTTGCTCGATCAATCTTGTTGTGGGAATCCCAAATTGAAGAGCTCAAGAAGAAAATTGAAGGTGCTCAAAATGGACAAGCTTCCCTGAAAGCTATTGATGAGAAGGAGCTTGAAACTCTTGTTTCAAAAAGTCTTCAAAAGGTGGAGCTTGTTGAGCGAATTAATTAAGAGATTAGAGCCCTCGAAGGGATTAAAAATGCCACTGAATGCAAGATTAATCTGTGCAAGAGGAAGTTTTCCAAATTGAAGCAGAATTCTACTTTCTGATTTCTGAAGTATTTTTCTCTTGATGTGCTTTATTGTAAGCAACTTTTTTGTAATATTCGAACAAATCCATTTTGGCAATTCACTTATTTCAGTACCATGTTGGCTTTAATATTTGTCTTACTTTTATTATTCTGTGATGATTCGAATTTCTTGCAGGCATGGTTTATACTTCTTTAAGTATTTTCCATTGACTTTCAAAATTCTTCTATCCTCAGATAATTCCTCTATTACATAAGAATTATTTGAAAATGTTTTTAGAACACGAAAGGGTCCCTCCCAATGTGGTGACCATTTTCCTAATAACTTATTCTTTTTATCCATGGGTAGTATAACTTTCCATACTAAATCATTAGTTGAAAATAACTTACTTTTTCACCTTTTGTTGTATGCTCTGGCTACTCTTTATTTTTGTCTTCTCAAAACTTCTAAAGCATGTAGCCTAGTTTCGTCTATATCTACCAATTTGTTCATCATCATTTCCCAATAGTGCTAAGAAGGAATTTCGCTTTGCCTTTGAATTCTTACTGACTGCAAGTGTATTTTGACTAGTAGGACTGCATCATGTCCAAATGTAAGTTGAAATAGGGTAGTATTTGTCGCTTCTTTGGGAGACGTTCGACATACCCACAAAGCTTGATCCAAGGTCTTGTGCCAATTCTTTGGCTTTCGTCCTACATGTTTCTTTATCAAACCTATTATCACTTTATTGGCTACCTCCACTTGACCATTTGCTTGAGCGTAATATGGTGTAGATGTCAGCAACTTAAAACCCATTTCTTACGCAAATTTTTACATCTTTCGACCTGTGAAAACTGACCCTTGGTCTGTTGTAATACTCTCTGGTATTCCAAATCTGTAAATTATTTGTTTTTGGATGAATTCTATGATAGTTTCTTGATCAACATTCACCAAAGGTATTGCTTCGACCCATTTTGTAAAATAATCTATACCTACTAAGATATACTTCTGTCCTTTGGACGAAGTCGGTCGAATTTTGCCAATTAAATCCAATGCACATCCCCTAAAGGGCCAAGGCTTAATAATCAAATGTAATTCACTTGCAGGGGCATGTTGGATGCCTGCATGAACTTGACATTCCTCACAATCCTTAGCGAACTCTATAAAATCTTTGAACATAGTGGGCCAATACATTCCATATCAAAACAATAACCATTTCATCTTATGACCTGCTTGGTGTGCCCCACATGCCCCACTGTGTACACTGGATAAGGCTAAGTATGCTTCGTTTTCCCCTAAATATTTAAGTAAGACCCCCTCTGGAGTTTTCTTGAACAATTCGTGTCCTATTAATACATAGGACAATGCTCTATATTTAATCTTTCTCTCTGTATCTATTGAAGGGTCTTTTAAATAATTTACTATTGGACTCCACCAATCTGTATCAGCCAAAGCGTTTATAGCCAACACTTTGAACTCTTCTCTATTGGCACATCCTAATTTTGAATTTTCTAAGTCTGATGGGGATAACTTAGTAGCCATTACTCTCCCTTTCACTTCAATGAAGTATTGGAGTTTTTCCTTGGATACTTTATACCCTGAGGCTATTTGAGCCAATTCATTTGCCTCTTGATTTTTTATCCTGGGAATATGTTTAATATCCACATATTCAAATTTTTTAAGTAATCTATTAGCAATAACGAAATACATAATCATGTTTTTTTTTATGCACTTGTACTCTTTTGTTATTTTCCTGATTACTAACTCCGAATCTCCTTTGATTTCAACCCTATTTGCCCCCAATTCCAGCAAAGCTTCAAGTCCATCAATGAGTGCTTCGTATTCAAATTCATTATTCGAGCAAGGAGGGCCTTATAATTTATACTTGACGTTTTTTGGAATTCCTTCAGGAGAAATTATAAGGATCCCAACTCCACTTCCTTCTTTGTGTGTTGACCTATCAAAGAATAGTTTCCATGGTTGTACTTCAACATGATTTAATGTTAAATCTTCAACCACAGAGTGGTCTACTATGAAGTCTGAAACTATTTGACCTTTCATAGCCTTCAAAGGCTTAAAGGCTAAGGAGTATTCAGTGAGCGCTAAGGCCCATTTTCCAATAATGCTATGCATAATTAGCTTTGGAAGCATATGTTTAATCACATCAAAATGAGACGAAACATAAACATCAACAGGTTTTATATAATATTTAAGTTTAGTACATGAAAAATACAAGCAGAGACATAGTTTTTCTATAGTACTATATCTTGTTTCTGCATTATATAAAACCCTACTTAGATAATAAATGGCTTTTTCGATGCCATTATTGTCTTCCTGAGCTAACATACTACCTATTGTTACATTCGAAGCAGATATGTACAACCTCATAGGTTTGTCCCTAGAGGGTGGTGATAGTATTGGAGGATGCATCAAGTAATCTTTAATCTTTTCGATTGCTACTTGGTGCTCATCCTTCCATTGGAAATTTCCCTGTTTGAGATGAAGGAGAGGAGAAAACGCTTGAGTTCACCCACTTAGGTTGGATATGAATCTTCGCAGGATGTTGATTTTTCCTAAGAGGGATCGTAACTCTTTCTTCGTTGTTGGTGGTTTTGTCTCCATGATCGCCTTCGTCTTGTTCTGGTTTATTTCGATCTCCTTCTTGTGGACCACAAAGCCTAGGAAATCACCAGCCTGCACAAAGAAGACACACTTAAGAGGATTCATCTTCAAGCCATGTTTTCTCATTCTTTCGAATGATTGGCGAAGATGATCTAAATGACTCTCATCTGATACAGATTTATTACTATGTCATCTATATAAATCTACATGAAGGATTCAATAAAGTCATGAAATATAGAGTTCATTGCTCTTTGATACGTTGCCCCAACATATTTTAGCCCAAAGGGCATAACTACCCATTCATAGGTGCCTAAAGCTCTTGGGCATCTAAAAGATGTTTTGGGAACAACATCTTCAGCAATGAAGATTTGGTTATATCCAAAATATCCATCTAACATACTTAGGTATTCGAAACCTGCAGCTGAATCAATTAACATTTCTGCTATAGGCATGAAATACTCATCCTTAGGGGTTGCAGCATTTAAATCCCTAAAATCTATGCAAATTATTGAAGAACCATTTTTCTTAATAACACGTACTATATTAGCAAGCCATTCGACATACCCTGTGGTCCTTATGAACTTGCAGCGAAGGAGTCTCTCGATTTCTTCTTTTATCTTTGAGAGGATTACTGGTGCGAACCTTCAAGGCATCTGCTTGATGGGCTTCTTCCCATCCTTGATCGGAAGCCTATGTTTGACCAACTCTCTCTTCAAACCAGGAATTTCATCATAATCCCAGGCGAAATAGTCTTTGTTCTATTTCAACACTTCGATCAACCTGATTTTTAAACCTGGGCTAAGTTTGGCACTGCTGTACGTCACTCTCTTTTCGAAGCTGTCTCCTATATTGACTTCTTCGAGTGGATCCTGCGCTAGCATCTTCGGGATTGTCATTTCTGGATCCCTTTTGAATCCCAAAGGCTCTTGATCATAGATTGCATCCAGCCTCTGGTTTAATGGTTCGGAAACCTATCCATCGAAGGGTGGAGAGTTGTTGCATCCCCTAGGACTTGTTGTATTTATTTGTTTTTTTGTTGTTATCTGTGTATCTATGTCTTCGATGGCCATATTTTTTACTTCGGCTTCGAGAGCCGTCTTCATTTTATTTTCAGCCAAGTAGGTCGAAATCCTTTCGAAAAAGGAAGACTCAGTCATAACTGACATCTTCATCTTCCCAGCCAGTTGGCCGTACACCTGAAGTTCCTTAGACTTCTTCTTGTCCATCCCACATGATTTGTCTATCCCATTGAAAACCATTGGGGTGAAGAGTTAGGAAGTATAAAGCGTTCTTGTTGGGTTCAAACGCCTCCTCTGCAAGGTTGCATGGCCCTATATTAGCCATATTTCTGTCGAAATTCCTCTTATCCACATGATTCACTTCTGCCGTATAGTAGCTTTGATCAACTATTCCATCATCCCTCCAAATTTCCAATCTTTGGTGCATAGATGATGGGACTGCACCTACTCCATGCATCCATTCTCTTCCAAATAACAAATTATAGTTTTCCTTTGAGGCAATTACCATGAACATTGTTGGCCTGGTAATGGAGCCAAAAGTTAGGTCTACTTGTACTACGCCCAGAGTTTGTCCTATCTTTCCTTCATAATTGGATAACACCATGCTGTGAGGCTTAATGTTTGAATCGAACATACCAATTTTTCTCAGCATGAACTGAGGCATTAAGTTTACAGCCGCACCCCCGTCTCCCAAGACCTTATTTATTCCAACCTACTCCACTTTTTCTCGAATGAATAATGTCTTCAAATGGTTCTTCATTCCTGTGTCTGGCCTTTCGAAGAATGCATTTTGCTCTTCAACTGCTCCATTATTCATGACATAGTAACACACAGGTCTGTGTTTTGTCATTTCTTCTTCATCATTTTCTTCACTTACATCTACTTCAGTGTCTTGGTTGTACTCATAGGGTAATACAAATACAATGTTACAATTTACATTAAAAAAGGACTCTCCTTTTGATTTGAAGTCATCCGTCAACATTTATTCTTCGTTCACAACTATTTTTTGCACTTTCTCTTCACTGGTTTCCTTTTTGGGTGAAAAAAGTCTTCTGGTTACTAGCGGTTTGCCCCCAGTCTGGATTGTGGATGATGGTCTGTTTGTACTTGGTTCTCCCACTTCCTTCAACTTCGATTCCCTTTCAACTTTTTTATTTCTCCGATGCCTACGCCATTGAAATCTAGACATGGGGTGTTTCCCTTGTAGTTCTCTAGTCTAATTTCCTCCCTTTTTGCCATGTTGAACTGCTTCCTGTACGCCATTACGGTCCTGCCCCATTGATCGAAACTCCTCCATTTTCCTTTTCCTTTGTCTGATTTTTCCTGGAGCCATCTATCAGTGGGGACTTCAACAGGTAACTTGAAGGTAACTCTTTTCGCTCCTCTAGGATAGGGAATGTCAGGCCTTTTTTGTATGTTTTGTCCACCAACATCAGGGTTCGAAGGCGTTCCGCCTTGATGACTCCAGCAGGGTGCAAAAGGAACCCTTTCGAAGGCTTCAGCCATCTCCCGGTCATAAACAGCAACGCATCTTGGGCACATCAAACATTTTGTCCCAATCTTATGGCATCGAACTAGAAATCCTAACAAACTCTCTCCAGCTCTTAGGTACACCTCAAACAATTGATTATCTTGTCTCCAATTGACTCTTGTTCGTGCATGTTGAGCCCTTTCGAATTCAGCAGCGGCTCTTTAATTGCATATTATGCTGCACCTTGGGCACAACAACATCTCATGGTTCCTCCTATGGCAATGGAACATGTAATCATGCAAGCTGACATCCTTCTTTGGGTAGCCTTCCCTCATCTTTTCTCTTTCCATTTCTAGGCATCTTTTGACCTCTTCCATTTCTGCATGATGCTTCTTGAAATCAACCATGTGGACACCCAAAGCATGACCTTCAATGATCTTGACATTCTCAAATTTTTCCCTGAGGCCTTCAGTAGCCTCATCCATTTTCTTATCAACAACAGCTGAGCATTTAGTAGTCCTTATTGAAGCATCAGATAGCTTCGACCTAATCACCTTTGGAAGACTCTCAGCAGTCTTCAGTTCGTCTTTGACTATGACGAAATCTTCATCCTCTTCGAATTCATTATCATGTTCAACGTTCTTCTCACCAACTTCCACCATGTTCACATCCAATGATTTAGCATAATTGGTCTCTGCCATCAACAAAGGGTCTGTATCAACCTTTATAGAGTTCTTAGTCTTGTCAACAAACTTGAGTCTTCCTTCCTTAATGGCACCCTGAATCAAATCCCTAAAAAGAAAGCACTGTGAGGTTTTATGGCCTAAAAAATTATGATATTTGCAAAAGCCTCTCTTCTTCTGTTGTTCCAACGGAGGAATTTTAAGATTAGGAGGCACTATCAATTGGCCATCTTTGACAAGTAAATCAAATATCTCATCACATTTAGTTATGTCAAATGTGTAGACTTTCTTAGGGAATTTATCATTTTTCTCGTTTTCGACAGGATTTTTTCCATTTGAAGGGACCAGAACTTTGCAAGAATAAGGGGGGTGCTTGCTTTACTTCTGCAAGATCCACTTCGAGTTAATCGAATCCATAAGGATCCTGATACTCATCTGAATTCTCTTCTTCAGCCTCTATGTAGGCTATTCTTTCTTTCTTATAATTCTTACTAGCCCTAGCCTTTTCAGCTTTTAGTCTTTCTACTTGTCGAACTTTGTCTGCTAGTTGAGCCATATCTCTTAAGTATTGTGTATCTAGTTTCTTTCGAATAGAATAATCTAGGCCACCAGCAGCCATTTCAACCAATTCATGTTCAGGGACCACAGTAAAGCATATAGACTTTAAGAGGTGGAACCTATTCAAATAGTCATCTATTGGTTCTGTGAATTTCCTCTTAATGCTTGCTAATTCCTTTAGACTTATCTTAGAATGGCCCATGTAAAATTGTTCATGGAATAACCTTTCTAAATAGGGCCAAGTATCTATGGACCCTGGGGGGAGAGTTATGAACCAAGTGAAAGAATTTTTTGTCTGAGAACTTGGGAAATATTGTATCCTAAGGTTTTCATTATTTTCCAAATCTCCTGCTATGGTTAAGTATCTCGCTATATGTTCAACTGTCGATTCACTTGTGTCTCCAGGGAATTTTGTAAACTTAGGGACTTTACAACCCCTAGGCAACTCAGATTGTAAAATATAATCTATAATAGGGGACGTGTAATTTGGTCTCCAAAATCCTGAGTTTAAACCACTCTGGGTCATGATTGTTTCGATCATGGCAGTCAGATTATTTTCTTCCACCATATTATCATTTCTAATCCTATGAACAACTTCGTCTGCATTTTGTTCCCTATTTACCATCATTATTCTTCTAGGTTGTTCCTCTTGTATTTCCTGAACTTCTTGTTGCCTTAATATTTCCCCTATACTTCTATCTTCGACCACTTGTCTAGGGGGTCGAATTTGTTCAATAGTGGGTTCTTCATTTCGAACCACTGTTTGATTTTGCCTATGTCTTGTAGGTACATCAGGGGCGTCAAAAAAATATGCTATTCGAGCCATTTGGGCAGAATTCTCTTGGTTGGTTATATTAATGTTTTGGATTAAAGGAGTAAAGATGACATTCATTTCACAGGCTAGGACTCCTACCATATCATGGTTACTATCATCCATTCGTTTCCTAAATGCTGCCTGATTATTTGTAGTGAGGGTATGTATTTGGGTGAAACTCCCTAAATTTTGGGTGTTTGGGCCCAAATGATTCATTCCAGAACCAGACCCTTGGATTGGGGAAGAGGTTGATGCATTGTGTAATCCTGCCATGAACGAAGTTGGCATTACGTATTGGGGATTTCTAGGTCTAAAGGCATCAAAACCTAAAGGCCTTATGAGAGTCGGATATTGTTGGGCTTGGGTTCCTATGTTTGACAAGATTGACACTGATGACATGTTCGATGGCATCTCTATAGTGCCTATAGGGATTGAATTCGAACTACATATGGCTGCAGTATTTGTGGCCACTGGTATGGCCTGCGAAATAGGGATTACACTAGATGCATCAGTCGAAACCGAAACGACTGTGGCAGTCCCTTGTGGGGGATTTGTCCCCCATCTTGGTTAGTTGTGTTAACCATTCTTTAATTATGTTTTCTTCTGGGTATTTGTTGATTACTATTTGTTATTTTACCACTTCTAAGGTTAATATAACAAAACGAACTCTAGACTCAGAAAAGCTTTAAACGGTTCCTAATGAAACGTAACACAGGAATTTGTTTATGACACTGTCCCACTGGGCGTGCCAATTTGTTTACGGTGATTTCTCGCAAACAAATGCTAGTCTTCCAAATTACTGGTTTTGGTTACTTGCAGGATCGACCAGATTGATCCTAGGACATGTGTCATAATTTATTATGTCTGAGTTAAGTTTCATGTTCATATTTTACTTGTTGTCTATGGATTTGTATCTTCAAGGTATAATACAAGAATCTTAAAGTAAATTCTATGAATTTGTTTGGTAACAGTTTCTTATGTAACGAAATGTATTAACAAAATAATGCTTAAACTAGAGATTGACTTTGATTTGAGAAAAGACTTTGAAATTTAAACATAAGACTTTGTAAAGTAAAGTGGATAAAATTTAAAAGACTTTGACAAGAAAAATAAAGTTTCTGAAAAAGTAAATATTTGATCGAAATGTAAAGGAAAATGAAAGACTTAAAAGGATGAAAACTGTAAAGGCAAGAATGAAAGTAAATGAATTTAATTTAAACTGCAAAAGTATAACAATCGTGTTCTATACGTACATGGTATCTACAACTCGTTTCTCTTAATCAATCGGTAGTTTGAGTATATAAGAATTTCTAGTACAAAATGAACACACCAAATTCTAACATTAGAACATCTATTTATACTATTTCGACCCTAACGGTCCTACTCTAGAATTATGCCACGTTCGAAGCTTGCATGCCTCTTACAATCAGTGGCTTCCACGCATCTTCTAAAAATGATGCCTCTTATTTGAATTTTGAATCTTGGAACGGACTCAGTAAATTCAAATCTTTCGAATTCAGAAAAACTCTTCGCTGTACCGTTTCAACCCTTTAATTTGAATCTTTATAATAAAATAGGATATTCAAAATCCAAGTCCTTATTAGCTAATCCTCATTCGAAATCGAAACACTTCCAAAGTAACAATTCTAACTCTTCAACCAACTGTCTCTTATTCGAAACTCTTTGCTAATCAGCCAAATCATTCATCTTTGGACCTTATTCGAATGAACATCTACCTAACATTAAGCATTTCTTCAACAAAGTAGTTTCATCGAAATTACCAGCTAACAAGGCCAAAAGGATCAGTTAACAAAGTTGGCCCTAATAAAAGGCAAGTAAGACTAGCAAATCTGGAAGACCATCAGCACAAGTACCAGCACAACCAGATGGTGTGCAATTTGAGAATACAGAACAACAATCAGCACAAGCATAAGCAGATGGAGTGCAAGCTGGGAATGTAGAAACAAATGGAGTGCTTGCTGACAATACACAACCAGAAAGTGTGCAAGCTGACAATGTAGAGGCTGAAGGTATGCAAGCTGACAATGCACAACCAGAAAGTGTGCAAGCTGACAACGTAGAGGCTGATGATGTGCAAACTGACAATATAGAGGCTGAAAATGTAGAGGCAGCCAATGTGCCAACTCAGGCTTCTGATGATAGTATGCCAACTTAGGCTTTTACTGATAATGCAATTCTAACTCAAGCATCTACAAACTCAAGAGAAACACTAAGAATGTATTGTGGCATTGATCTTGAATAATTGGAAGCATTGTTGGATGAGCAGGACGTACTTGACATTCAACCACTAAGTGTTGACCCAACACCACCACCTAATACTGATATGAACCAAAATCCTAAAGTGAACCAACCTACTGCACCACCTACTGCTAAGAGAAATAAGGTCAGGATGTTCTTTGGCCCATGTCCAAAGATAAGTAAGTAGTCAAAAGCAAAGTCTCCAAATCCAAAAATGCCAAAGTCTCTAGTTCCAAAAATGCCAAAGTGTCCAATTCAACATGGGTCTCCAAAGCAAACTATGAGTGATCATGTAATTACTTACTATGCATGTTTTGATCATATATATTGTGTAATTATTCACTTAGGTTGGGCACTAATTCTGTCATTACAGGTGAAGGCTATGATACACAAAACAAAGAGAGCAAAACATGGTGGGACACCTACAAGGAAAAACGATCGCTTAATGACTTTGAAAACTCGTGCAATGTTTGGTCCGGGGAAGGATTCTGATGATCCACTAGTGATCCAAGAAGACGAAGACTTTGAAGTTGACAATGCTGTTGGAAATACCTCTTGGAAGAACATCAAGAAGAACTTGACTCAGTGAATCATGATAAACTTGTACCCTGATAACACGAAATCATCTCGTTTATTTTACATGAAATTAACTCGTTTTGTATTATTTTGACCCGATTAACTCCCGAATATTTCGAGATTGTCATTACTTTTTGCAGGTATTCACAACTTAGCTCAAAACAGAAGAAAATATGAAACAATGCAAGAAAACACCAAAAGAACAGAAGAAAAAGATTAAACTGTCAAAGATTACAAATTTTGTAGCTGTGACGGTCGTAACGCCCAGGCCACGACCGTAATCCATCTTGAAGAGTGTTACGACCGTAACACATCCATGACGACCGTAACACGGAGAAAACACCAACCCTGCTCGTAACACAAAAGCCACGAACGTAACGCGTATAACAGTCACTTAAAGATGCAGATCGTGGCAAAGTGGAACAGAAGGAGTTTTGAAACTCCTTATTTCTCTCCTGGATTCTCTCCCACGTTCACACATTCAACCTCAACTACCCACATTCCTATATTCGTGGAGAAGTGGAAGGAAGTGCTTCGTGTGGATTTCAAAAGCAAACTGCCAGATTTCATTCCTCTATAAATACCTCAACATTTCAGTGTTAGAGGTACAGAGTTTTTGAGAATTTACTTGTGCGGAAGCTCTGCCGAAATCAAACCATTATTCCTTCAGTTGTTATTTTTCTGCAATCAGTATTTCCCGTTCTTTCATTTTCATTGCCCAAATAATAATTTCCAACATCAGGAAATTATTATTATAGTTTAGGATTTATTATTCAAGCCTCAGAATTTTTACATTTCAACCGATACCAAGTCCAAGTTTCCGATTTGTGGAAGAAGGATTGAAGTATTGGCTTTATTTTCAGGTTTCTATTTTGCAATTGTATTACATACCTTTAATTAATTAATGCAATTTAATTTATTATTTATAATGTCCAATTTAAATTTGTTTGCTTTTACTTCCTGTACGATTATTTTAATTTCCATGGCTAGCTAAACCTTTAGTGTCGGTATGGGATAGTAAGAGACATTAGGCATCTGATCAAACTTAGGTTAAAACTTTAATCAACTTAACTCTGGTTATAACTTTTATGCTTAAAATAAAACCTTCGATACGAAAGTAAGAAGAGTAAATAGGTTAGATCGAGACCACGAAAGTGTGAGGTTTTTAACCGGATAGCTAAAGTTAGGCATTTGATTTAAATACAGTGAAAGCGCTTTAAACCAAATTAGAATTAATTAAGTTTCCAAAAATTACTTCTAAACACTTATAGGCTAGCGAAAGCAGGTATAGGGCTTTAGACGTATAATCCGAGATAAGACCATGAAAGTGTGAGTTGAGGGTTTTTAAACTGATTAATTCTACGGACAAACCAAGTTGACCATCCTAATATGCCTAAGCCAGATTAGATCCTTTAAGTCGACTCTATTGCATACCGACCATTTCATTTCATAATTACTTTAAAACCTATTAGTTTACCTTCCTCAACCTTCCTAAAACCAAACGTGACAATTTCCGCCTTAGCTAAACTAGCTTTACTTTCCCGCACTAGAGTGATTACAAAGTCCTTGTGGGTTCGACAATCTTTTATTACTACCGCGATAGGCTGTGCGCTTGTAGTTAAAGATACCGTTAGACACATTAGGTTTATCGCACATCATACCCCTATTTTGAAGTTGTGCTTTATGCACTATTTTAAATTATGTGTATACTTGCTAGTGTTTTATGAACACTTTTCTTGTCAGTGTAATCTTGTGTTGAAGTTGTGCATTATGCACACTTTTTAATCCTATGTAATGTTGTTGTGAACTAGTGCTTTCTTTTGGAATTTCTATAACATGAGCTTTATTGACTCCTTTAAATTAATATGTGCGGACCAATTTTATATGCTTTTAATTTACAATGATTCAATGTGTCATCAAATTTTACAACTAACAATACTCATATTTAACACCACCTGTTACAATTAACAATACTCATATTTAACAATTGAACCACATTTGAACCACAATACTCATCTTGTTTCAATTAACAATGCTCATATTTAACACCAACTATTACAATTGAACCACAATAATCATCTTGTTTCAATTAACAATACTCATATTTAACACAAACTATTACAATTGAACCACATTACAGAAGCAACCACATTACAAATGAAACACTCAACAAAACATAACTTTTAACCCAACATGATTAGGTATATAAACCTCTAATCAATGCATAAATTTCACTACCAAATAAACATTGAAAATGATGGAAACTACAAGACAAGTCTTTATCATTTTTCCTAAATTTTCTTCTTCCTTGAGTTTCTTCTTTAGAATTTTGTTCTTCTTCTTCTTCATATCCTCGTACAACTATTTCAAATAGACCTTTGCTTCCAGTTCTTCATACTCAAACTTCAACTTTGGCACTTGATCAACTCCAACATCTCCCATCTCATCTGCCCAGATAAACAAATCACAAGTCTCAACACTATTCCAAAACGAACATCTCCAGAATAATCTCCCTTTGTTGCATCCCTTCTTGCACTGGTAAGACACCATCGGTCTATTACATCCACATAAACGACCACCTCGACTCTTTGTGGAAGATGATTAAAACGAACCACTAAATGTTGAACTTGCCTTCGAATTCTCCATATTTTTTTCAAATTGACATAGACTACAGGTTCAGGGACGAAAGAACAGAGGTAGATGGACGAAGATGAAGGATGGAGATGGACGAAGCTGATAGATGGAGAGGGATGAGCAACAAATTAGGGAAACAACATTTGAGAATGAAACAAATGAATCCATGCATATTTGTTAATGAATTACCTGGTCAACAAAAAAAATTCAAAACTAAAAGAAATTACATGTGTCCTGCCATGTCATCCGCCGTTGGCAGCAATTGACGTTAGGGACTATTATTGTGTATGGAAAATATTAGGGGGACAAAACATTAAGGACAAATATTTACAGCGACTAAACTTGATAATAGCAATATTTAGAGGGACCAAAAACATATTTAACCATATTATTAAAAATATTTGAGGAGAAGATCATATACAACATATTCTACTATTTTCTGGAAGTAATTAAATTAGGGGTGTTCAAAACCAAACCAATCCAATAGAAAACCGCAAACCAAACCAAACCAAACCGAAACCGCAAAAAAACCGCATTTGGTTCGGATTAGTTTGGATTATTTTTTATCAAAACCGCATGGTTTGGTTCGGTTTGCGGTTTGTATTTTACAAACCGAACCAAACCGAACTAAACCGCATTATGTTACAACCTAAATTTTTTACTTAACTCGCATCTAACCCAAACATAAATCTATTATACATTAGCCTTATGATTACAGACAATTTTCTCATCTTTACAATTATGATTTCAGTTTCAATCTTCTTAAATATCTCCTAACATTATCACTTCATCTTCACCACTTACATCTTGCCTCTTCTTATCTAATCTCTACTCTCTTATATTGTTTTCTTTGCACGTTCTTATTTTATATGCAATTTTTCTCTCTTTCAATTTCATTTTATCGCACATCTTTATCTCTAATCTCTCCTCTCTTATGTTCTTTCTTTTTCATCTTCACTAATTTTTCATCTCTTTTTTTGTTTTTGTTTTATTATAATATTTTTTATATTGTTTTATGCTATTATTTTATGTTTATTATTTCACTTTAGTCTAATCTAACTTTTACATATTAAATGAGAAGTTATTGTCCAAATATGATTAGTTTTTTGGTTATAATTTAGTAGTGTATCATGTATGAATGACCAAATACAAAGTTATGTTGTCATATATATGTGAATGTATGACTCAACAAATTATTTGTAAAATACCGAACCAACTGCACCGAACCAAACTGCATTGGTTTGGTTTGATTTGGTTTTTTTCTTAAAAATCAACCGAACCAAATCAAACCGCATGTCTTTTTCTCTTGCGGTTCAGATGATTTTTTGTGTCAAAATCGCCCAAACTGCACCGCGAACACCCCTAAATTAAATAGTATATTTAAAGGAAAAATGTCTAAAAGTAATAATGAGGAGGGGACTAACAAATTATTTTCAACAAAATAAAAAGATAAAAAATATCTGTTACAAATTGTTTATAAGTTAGATGTTTAAAAATATAACTTTTTTTCTTTTAAGTATTGATAATAATGGGCGGGTAGAATGACTTAACAAGAAATGTGTCAATTAATAAATAAATGTAAATTATTAGTATTTATAAATTAAAAAAGAAGTAACATTTACGACTTCATAAAATCAAACCATTTAAAAAATTCTTTAATTTTATCATTGAAACAATAATATTTATATAGATGAATTTGGATTACCTTTTAAAAATTACATTACTTACAAAAAGTTATGCAATTCAAGTAATACTATATCCCTAATTTTTTTTTTCTTCATATAAGGATCCACCGCAGCTTGATCCATATATAAGTTATTAAATGGAGTAACCAATGCCTCATTGTCATTAATTTAATTTGTTTAAAAATAAATAAAATGTGTAAAGTGGAAAGAAACAGAGTGAGAGACGACTGCAGAACATTAAATTCCAATTTTATGTTAGGTTGCTCAATTATCACTTTTATTTTTTTTTATTTCTTAACCACCATGCTAACTTTTTTTTTTCTGTACACTACGTGAATTTTCTAAAATATTTTTGAAAATCGAAAATATATTTTTAATTTGTATCATATATTATAAAAATCACGTTGAATAGGGTTGAGTGTAAATCAAAAATATATTTTCAATTTTAAATTATATATAATTTTTAAATAAAGCGTGTATGTGAAACCAAAATTAAAACAAATTTTTAATATTATATTATTTAATTTAGAACCGAAAATATATTTTTGATTTTCACTCAAATATTTTAAAATATAGTGCGAATCACAAATAAACTTTCAATTTCTAGAGACATTTTAGAGTTCCCCTTCTATAAGATGGGTTAGAAAATTCACATTAAAATTGTCCAGATTGATATAAGCAAGTAATTAAATTACTAAATTTATGTAGCAAAAGTTATAATAAAAACAGCAAAAGAACAATGATTGATAAAACCGACAAATATTGACTTGTTTTTTTATACGTAAGGAACATGTAAGATGCGAAAAAGACATGCAATTAGCAACATACATACATACTATAAAGAATTGACCCCAAATGTTCCCAACGACACTTAAGGGCTCACATGGGGAAGAACCAATGAACTTCAAGAGGAACCTTGTATGGATCAACTATCATATTCAACATATAAATATAACTTTTGATGATATATATTATTAATTATTTGTGGTTCAATTTGGACACGTAGAGTGGATTAGAGGTATATGGTTTTAGAAAATTGAAGATTAGATGGTCCATTTTAGATGCCTTCTTCGACCAAGCATGTGAGAGGCCTAATTACATTGTATTATATAGTTATATGTACCATTCAAGTACGATCATATCATATGACTAATTTATAGTTTCATAAATAATTTTCATAAATTCCAATTTGAAATCTATATGATATTTTTCATATCAACTATTCAATAGGAAAGTTGGTTGTTGTGGTAGAAATACTATACAAATATATAATACCCAGTTTCTATGGTTGCAAATATGGATAGGTATGGCTAAGGACACACATAAAGAGAATTGTGTATCCTTAATAATTGGAAATATTCAGTTTGCTTTGAACCTAGTCTCAATCATAACTGAATATTTGTTTTTCTTAAGTTTGTAAAATTTCAAAAGGAAAAATATTCCAATGTAAATATACTTAGGAAAAGAAAATAGATTAGATTATTTTCTGATAGGTCTTAGTCGCTTTATATGCCGTGTGGATATCATCACATGGTTATCTTTTCAATTGTCTATTGATGGTTTTTCTTAGATGTAACATCTGATTAATGGCATTAGACTTAATCCAGTCAAATTGATCTCACCAACACAAGATGGATTTCACATTGTCACTTTCTATATATAAAAAGTTAATGTGTATGAGCTATATTATATCTATTTAAGGGTGCCACATGCATGGATATAGCTATTGAAAATAGCATTAATGCAAAGAAGAAGAAAATAATTTTAAACTGATATAAATAAAACTAATTTGTCTTTATAGGATGTCGAGGATGCCTCGTATTATTGAAATAATTATAGGTTGTTAAAATAATTATGAGTGGTTAAGAGTTTAATTCATATTGTTGAAATAATTATAATTAGAGACAATTGTTTAATGAGAAAAACTAAAGATTAAAGTTTTAAATAATTCAATACCTAGAAATAAACCGAGGATTATATATATATATATATATATATATATATATATATGATGTGTAACATTGTAATTGAATCAAATGCATAAAATAAAAATTAATATAACTATTCTATAGTCGAGGAGGTAGGGATTATTGACCGAACTATATTAACAAAGATCTACCGCGTCCATCGTCTTTTACTTTAATTAATCTTTAATATTATAACCTAGTTACTGTTTTAACAATTGATATCAGATGACGATCGATTAACTATGATGGAAATTTCGAAGTAACAAGGTTCTACGGGACGAATAATTTCAGATTATGGCAAATGAGATTGAAGGATCTTTTGGTTCAGTAAAGTTTACATAAGGCGTTACGGGAGAGGAAACTATATGACATTGAAGATACTGATTGAGCAAAGATGAAGGTGAAGGTTGAATGATTGATTCGTCTATGTGTTTCAAACAGGGTGATGTATCATATACTAGAGTTAACGACTCCGAAAGAGGTTTGGGACAAAATTGAGAGTCATTATATGTCAAAGACGACGATGAACAAATTATCCGCGAAGCAGCGACTATACAGTCTAAAGATGCATGAAGGATCTGATTTTTAACAACTTGTCAATAATTTCAACAACATAATCACCAATCTAGGAAAGCTTGGAGTGAAGATTGATGATAAAGATAAGTAAACTATCTTGCTCTGCTCGTTATCAGGTTCGTATGACCACTTGGTGACTACTTTTACTACCGGGAAATACACTATCAGCCTTGATGTGATTATTAGTACACTTTTGCTTCATTCTCAAAGGAGGCAAAGCGTAGAGGACATAACTCAAGGTGACCGTGTGTATTTGAAAAGGGGTCAAAATCGTGACCAAAACAACAATAATGGAGGTTCTAGAAAAAAGAGGTCTAAATCCAATAATAAAAAAATAACTGAGAGTTATAGTTGCAAACAGATTAAGTATTGGAAGAGGGATTGTCCAAACATGAAGCACGGCTCATTCAATTCTGCAAATGTGTTTCATCCAGCAAGTGCAAAGATGTGTGGATTTCTTTACTCTAGTTATTCTTACCATATGACGTCGCACTGGGAATGGTTTACTACATTCAGGTCAGGTAATTTTGGATTTTTTTAATCTAGATAAGCATGTATTATCACTAGAATACGACAAATTAAAATTTTCATGGACGATTGTGCCTTGCAAACATTGAAAAAAGTTTGATATATTCCAAAATTGAGGAAGAACTTGGTTTCTCTAGGTACTCTATATGAAAATGGTTTCTCCTACAGGTCATAGAGATACGAACATTTTGAAGGTAAGAAAATGTGCATTGGATGTGATGAGAGCAAAGAGAACTACATGTAACATCTATAAGTTATTGGGGAATATTGTTGTAGGTGATGTTGCATCAGTTTGGTCTAATAATGATGAAACCAAACTTTGACATATGTGTCTAGGTCATCTCCGTGAGCGTGAAACTTCATAAGAGAAATCTATTAAAGGGTGTTTGTAGTTGCAAGTGGAAATTGTGCAAGTATTGTATACTTTAGAAACATTATCGTGTACAGTTCAAGACCGAGAAGCACAAAACAATGGAACTTTAGACTATGTGCATTCTGACATATGGGGACCTACACCAAAGAGGTTTCCATGGGTGGTTCTAGGTATTTTTGGACTTTAACAAATGCTTTTTCTTGCAAGATTTGAGTGTATTTGTTGAAACATAAATATGAAGTCTTTACCAAATTTAAGTAGTGGAAAGCAGAGATAGATAATCAAACAAGCAGGAAACTAAAGTATTTGAGATAAGATAATGGGTCAAAGTACAATAATTTGAAACTCAAGATGTTCAATAAAGAACACAATATTCAAAGATATTTTTTCAGTTTGCTAGACACCATAAAAAATGATAAGACAGAGAGAATGAATAGGTATTTAAGCGGAGGGGTGAGATCTATTTTGTTAAATATTGCACTATTTAAAGGTTTCTGAGTAGAGGCAGTTAACGCGACATTCTATCTAATCAACATGTCACCACATGCTTCATTAGAGGGGAAGGTTGTAGAGGAGGTATGGATAAGTAAACATATTGATCTTGAAAATTTAAGGACTTATGGGTGTCCTGCTTATGTGCATAAATCCAGTAAAGATTGATCAAAATTTGATCCAAAGGTGAAGAAGTATGTCTCTTTGGTTATGCAAAATGTGTAAAATGGTTCAATTATGGGATCTGATTAAAAAAAAATGGTAATCAATAGAGATGTTATTTTTTTATGAGCAATTAATGTTGAAGCATTCAGTTGTAAAGATGTATCAACATCTGAAGTGTGAGTGCAACTTCACCATTAGATGTTTTGCATGATGTCAAAACTATGAAAACTTAGCATTTATGTATATTGGACGTTATATCCATGTCTTATGGTACTCCCTTGAATTAAAGGTCTTAGGAATCATTAAAAACTATTTTGAAATTGACCAAATTCTTGAAAACCAAGTTTTAGCATAATTTGTTTTTGCATGTGTAGGCACATACGTGATTCAAGTCGACACATCCAACTCAAATTTGAAGCATGTAGCCTCTGGAGGACTGAAGTCAACACATGCATCCATACAGGCCAACACTGTTAGATCCATGGTGTTATACCCCAAAATTTGCCCTCCTACTTCTCAAGACAATTTTCACATCTCCATACTTAAGGGTTTCACAAGGGTTGACCAGACAAACCCTCTTTTAAGCAATCAATCCAAACTAGGATTTTGATTCTCTCAAGTCAGAATGAATTTCCAAGGCTCCAAGTGGTCATCATACCTCATCATATACTTCAAGGGATCACCATGTCAAGTTTTAAGCCTTACAAGTCAAATTTGCTCATCCAATTGCTTAGATGGTTGAAAATTAGCTATATTGGACAAAAAGTCAATTATGGTCAACATACAGTCAAACTTCATAATTTTTGGTCAACATAAATATTTTGAAGTAATATTCATTATTGGATCAAGGGTTGACCATGATTCCTCAAGGAAAGTCAAGATTTGATCAAAAGTCAAAGTTTCTAAATTAGGGTTTTTTAGACAAAAGTCAACGGAACTTTGACCAAGCATAACTTTCACATACTTTATCAGAAATTTTTCCTCCAAAGCTCATTTTGAAGAGAACTCAATTCTCTACAACTTCATGTCTCACAAGCTTTGGCCAAAATGCTTCATTTGGATGTTATGGATCAAAATATTACAGGTCCTTTTAAAAGTCAACAAAGAGTCATCTTTTTGAAAAGAAGTGTTCATGAACATGGAAACTTCAATGAAGATGAAACTAAAAAGAGTGTTTAAAGGACATCTTGAGTTTTCTAAAAAGTCCAAGAAAACTCAAAAATGTTGAAAATTGAGCAAGATATAAGTTGTGCAAGTTGGGCATTTTTGAGGAGGTGCATAAAGAGAAATACTTGAAAAAATCAAATTTTTTTTCTAAATAGGCCTAACTTTTCTTGGTTCAAACTTGTTTCTTATCTGAATTAGAGCCTCCAAGCCCAAGGCCACTCCTTTTATCTTTTATTTTTATTTATTTTGAATTTTTATTCATTTAAATTCAATTTAATTAAAATAAAAGATATAAAATCCAAACATTAAGTGCAAGGTTGATTTTTTATCATTCTTGAGGTCCAAGAAAGTTATACAAGCTGTCAATTTCGAAAATCATTGATTGGCAAAGAAATTGAATGAGATTTGATAAAAAAGGCAATATTTGGTTTCATTCCTAATCAAATATTTTCTCATTGACTGGCATATATTTTCTTCACGATTCTTGACCTAATTCACTCTAGTATATATATACACTGATCCCAGATGCCTGGAAAACGAAATTCATGCCTCAAGAACCCTAACCTAAGTAGCAAAAATTTGTGCATTCTAAGCAAGTGGCAGACCTGTTTTTGCATCGATCCAAGCCAAACAAAGCATTCCAATCACTTCCTGGTGATCCTCTGAATTGTTCCAGACCCCTGCAAGCAAGCAACACCTCCGAAAACACGAAAATCCGAATCACGGTTTGCACAATATATTTCAAAATCGATTTCACTGATTCATGCATTTTTAGTACAATTTGATTGCATATTTGTGTTCATGATGATGTTTCGAAACTATCTAAACCGATTGATTAAGTTTTAAGTGCAGGAATCACAAGATGCCATTGTTAGGGTACATGAGCTCCGATTGGGGTTTCCTTATTTAGGAAAAATTAGACAAAACCAAAGGCACCATCGTGCTCAGGGGATCAAACCGAGTCGATCCATGTCTCCCTATATTGCATATTCCGAGGTTTGTAATTTGCAGGTGATGTAGCTACATACGGAATCCGTTGGTATAAGTTTACCCACAGAAAAGCCGTGGGTAAGGTCGTCACTAATATTCAAACGAAGAAGAAGAAGGCTGCGCGCGCGTTTTTTATTTAAACATTTCCAGAAAATTATTTTCACTTATAATCTTATTGTTTCATATTTCTAACACCATGTACACTTGGTTCAGGTGGTAGAGGAGCGCGCGTGTAACCTATAGGGCTTGGGTTCGATCCCTGGCTCTGTACATTGTTTTTTACAACCTTGCAAACTAACCATTTTCCTATTATTTTTCATTATTTTCAATATTTTCTTTCCAATATTTTTTTCAAACATTTTTCTAAAACACTACAAAAATTACAAAAAAATATTTTCTTTGCGCATTTAGGTTAGAAAAATACTTATTTAATTTTTGACATTAAAAAAAAATCATTTTTTACTTATATTTTAATTAATTGTTAATTAACCATTAAATTAACCTTTAATTGTTTTTCTACATTAAAATTAATCCAGAAAATTCCCAAAAAATATTTTCTTCTCTAGTAATTAGGATTACTAACCTAAAACCTTTTTTTTTTGACTAATTTCCAAAACTTTTTGCTAAAATTTTCTTATTATTCTGATTATCTATTTCTTATTTCGCATTTACAATTCTAGAAAGGATGTATAGGTCGCAAATGTTTATCATGTAATAGCGTAGATTTATATTTTCTGCCTTTACTTTCCGCACCTCCTATTATGTATCTGCCCCAAAGCCATGTAATAGCATAGGATCTACTTTCCGCACTTTACTTTCCTCACTTTAATTTCTCTACATATATCTAACTGCTAGTAATTAGGGTTTGCATGCTAAGACTAGATCACTTCTAACTTCAAGATAACATATCTGAATACAACACACTCTTCAAACTTGCACCCCCTTAGGGTATCCTCTCTTGTTTCCTTACGAACAAAACATGGTCATGTCCCTCGAACGTAGGGGAATCTTAGCTAAGACGCCCACGAATAATATCATCATAGTCCCTTCGATACAAAGATCATAGTCCCTCGATGACCCTCGCTTGTTGCCTACAAATACATGATCTCGTCCCTCGGTTATTGCCTATGAAAAGTGATGATCGTCCCTACGAATATGCTAAGGGATCGCTACATGTTGCCTTCTATGATCATACGATGACCCTTCGAACGTCCCTTTACATCCAATGGATAGAGTTACCTACCAACTAATGGTATGGATAGCGCTACCCTAAAGGAAAGTAGAATAAAATGGAAACGACCATTCTGAGTAGGTAATAGACTTTTAATTTCTTGCTCTATCAAAATAATTTTCACACCTCACACTTACTTTCAAAAATCTTTTCAAACACTTTATATACATTCCAGCGTGAATCATTACAAAGTTAAACACTTTTCCAAAACAAAACATTTCCAAACACTTCGTATACATTCCAGTCAGAATCATTACGAAGTCAAAGAGAAATGCCTTTTCAAAAACATCTTTTCAAACACACTCACAGAAAGCAAATTTCAAAGTGAGCTAAGCAATTAAAAGCCCGTAGATAACTACAGATGGAAAGGGTGCTAATACCTTCCCTTTTCATAACTGCCTCCCGTACTCAGAATCTAACGAAGGTCTTTTCCTGTTCTTTTCGCCTTCTCTTAATTGGATTTAATAAAAGTCGGTGGCGACTCTTGCTATCCGCAACATTTTCAATAAAACGCAAAACAAACAAGTCAGTTCTCCCACCGTATCACACATGGTTTTGTGATTAGCATAAATTTAGCTAAAATATGGTTCTTTCTGACATTGAGCAAGATGTCACAACATCTTGACCGACTATCATTACAAGTTCTGTTGTCATGTGTATCATACATATGTTGAGATAGATGTCTTGACATCTTGGCATATTGTACAATAGGTGCTGAAAGTACCGGCTGAAATCATCGAATAAAATATTAATGAAGTCGCCATTGAAAGATTTTTATCCCACGAGAGAAAAGGAAAACATCAAGTAAACCTGAGGGGAGAAATCATAGTCATACGACTAAGAGATTGGGTAAGGGAGTCTGTTATGCGAGGGGAAGGTATTAGCACCCTACACGCTTGTAGTACTCAACGGTATCCACTTCTACTTTCTATATATTGGGTGTGAGTGTTTATTTACAACCTATGATAAGGTAACATGAATTAATGCAAATTATTATGTACAAAAAGAAAGGTTTTTTAGTCGTGCATGCCGTGGTTGCGAACCTTTGTGCCTACGTTCCCCATTCGTGCAATCAGGTTTCAAAGCACTACGTAGTTCTCCTTTAAAATTTTGATTGGTTGCAATGTTTTTCATGGGAAATTGCATTCTGCATCCTCACAATTGCAACTCGTGCTTGGCGTTGCAGCTTATCGTAAGTCTTATGCTCGACCGCTCGCACACTTAGCAACTTGCTTGGATTTGACTAGGAACACCCTTATTGAAAAGGTTTTCATAAAAAAAGGTCAGAAGACAAAAAGATTTGAAGTGAGGTTGATTGTTTTTACCTTTGCAAAAAGGGTTTGAGTTTATTAGCATGTGTTGAAATTTGATAAAGAAAATGTTTTAGTCTTATTATGCAAAAAGGGAATGAAAAACATCTAAGGGAAACTAACAAGCTTTATCCCTAATGTTATCATACAAAGTGGCCCTATGTCAAGGATGAAGGGAATATCTTCCTGTGTTGACATGCAAAGTATGACAATCCTAATGTCTAGGCTCGAGAGCTATCCTAGTCGAGCGACCCTAGGGGAGACTATCCTAATATCCGTCTTGGTTGAACAACCAAGGGATGCAAAGGGAGGAGGCAAACAAGTGCTTTGGCAGAAGCATGCAAATAATGCAATGCACAAGCAAATGATACACACACGCGCGGGGAAGAAGAAATAAGTCCCATAGCCTCAAAGGTAGTGAATCACCCGAGTCAACCAGGAGCCTTCTTTCGTAGGAAAACCATAGCCACATATGGAAATACCCGCGTTAACCAGGAGTTTCCTATGGGAGAAAGGTATCACACTTTGATATGAATTACCAAGTTTGAGGAGCATATGAGTGCGAGTATCAGCATGTGAATGCGAACCCCATGACAAAGTATCGAGAGTCAGAATAGGGGACTCTTTCCACTTTTTATTGACTCGATAAAGGACGCTTCACGATTCGCATGAGCTGAGCTGACACAAATTGAAATGTGCGGGGGTTGATTGCTAACCCTTTCCGCGTGCCTTTCATATCATCATATATCATCATTATATCATCAACAAGACTTTGCTTGGTGGTACCATATCAGGTTACCTAACCACTCACGACCTATGCAAGCACAAATGTAAACACACTGAAAGTTACCTCCTTTGCATAAAAGGATTTTAACCAAACCACACACAGTTAGTGTAACATCCTAATTTTTAAATAGCTAATTATTAATTATTGTTATATATTATATTATGTGATAATTATTTTAATTGAGTGATTCAAATGAAAATGGAATTATTTGAATATGTGTATCATTTGAATAATTGAGTTTTATGACTAGAATTATGGTTATTTAGTATTGAGCCTATTTATGAGAATAGAAGTAATAGAGATGTGTTAAGTATTAAGTCCAATAATACAATCCTAGTTAGTAAGGAATTAGAAGTGAATCATAATTAGAATTTCATTTGGAGAAAGAAGAGAAAGAAGAGAAGAGAAAAGAAGAAAGAAGGAAAGTGAAGAGGAAACCCTAGAAGAGGAATCTTCAAGAGGTAAGGGTGGAGAATCCATGTTATTGTTTGATTGTATGTTGTGGGTAATGATTAGGAACATGCTAGGTTGTTCAATTTCAATTTCTAGAGTCTTTGAATGTTAGGGTTCGAATGGAAATTGTGTCTTTCAACTTAGAATAATGACCCATGACTAGAAACATGTTAGGATACCCTTTAATGATGTTATTTGGTTGATTGGAATGAGTTTTATGTCGTAATTTCGTGGGAGAAAGAAGTTGGTTCGTAGCAGAAAAATTGCAGAATCGCAGACCGCACTTAGCGCGAGAAAAGGCACGCTTAGCGCGAAATGTTCTTACTTTTGGGGTTGTTTGTTCAGCGAGGTGCGCTTAGCGCGATATGCTGGACTTAGTGTGACCTGGAATGAAAAATGTTATTTTTAGGATCTTTTGACATGGAATCTTATATGATTATATATATTGTAGTATTCTCATATATGTGATTAATTGATTCAATTGTGATTGAATGTGTTTTAGATTGGTTTTGAATACTATTTCAATGTATGTTTGATTACTTGAGTATAGTATGTGCTAATCTTATCTGATGGAATATGTTGAATAACATTGGTGGAATGATATGTCATAATGTTATTTGTTATGTGTAATGATATGTATAAGATACATGTGATGATCTTGTTGTTGAAATATAATATTGTGCAATTGATGTATAATTCACATGAGATGAATTATGATGATATGCTTGGATAATTGAGGTTTTGTGAATAATCTTAATTTGTATATGTCGTCTTAGTGAGTTGTACATGCATACATTTGGATCGATCCTTGTGTGGATAAGTCGCGGTGAAACGTTGGGTTCACAAATTGGCTCGATCCATGATGAATAAGTAGCAGTGAAATGTTGGGTTCACATTTGGCTCGATTCCATTTGGAATAAGTAGCGGAGGCTTTTGGCCTTTTCCGGATCGGAAGTAAGGGCTTGGATTCTATGAATGAATTGGAAGCAGGGTTAACGAAATGTTCCCAAAAACTTGGTACCATATGCATATTGAGTCACATTCATTGTTGTCACATGAGTCATTATTAAATATGCAATGAGTGAAATGAAATTGTGATGTCGAATCTTATGGATTAATTGGATTGTTTGAATGGATTATAGTCATGCTATGTGTGAACATATTATACTTGTAATGTTTGTATGATCATGTTATCTTGGAATATCACTTGAAGTGTGTGGAATTCATGAATAGATGCAGTTTCTTCATTATTTCCATTTATATACTTTTGAATAATGATGTGAAGTCTCACCCTTATGTTATGATGTTGCCTCTACGTGGGTAACATTCAGGTTTCGAGGATAGCGGTGCTTCGTACAAGACTAGCTGAAGAGTCTAGATAGTTTATCTGTTACTAGGTAGTCTAGTCATTGCTCTGGTCATGTAACATGGGATTTATCTGGATTTCTGCTTTGATGAGATTTGTTATGTATTCTCATCTATTTTGATTTGTATGATTGAGATACTCTGTTGATGTGGCCTTGGTTCCGATGCATAAATTTTGATGACTTGGTTGTATTATGGATTCATTAGTTTTTCATCCAATGATTATAGTATGGGATGTAATCATTGATAGTATATGTGAACATTAAATGATCCACTGTAAAAATGCATGAATTATTCTAAAGCATGAGATTCAAATATGTGTTATGATTATGACCAGTGTGTATGTGTTGTTTTTAATTGTAAAGTAAATCATGTAACGCCCTATTGTTATGCATTCTATTTACTTTGATTGTTTAATAATTATTGGGGAATTAGAAGGGGGTGTTACATTATGGTATCAGAGAAATGGTCGGTCAAATTTGGCCAGGTTATTAATGAATTAATTCCCTATTGTATTCGATATGTATGTGAAACACTATCGGTACTTGTGTGTTTTCAAATCGCTTGTTTGCAGGAGAGAGTTTGAAACAAGTAGGGGAGAAGCTTTCGCTTCTTTGAGTTGTTCTATGGTGGAGCATTGGTTCAGTATTCTATTGACTTCAAAAGTGCAGATTTGAGCACAAACGAAGGATACTATTATAGTTTGGTAACAATGGTTTATGCTCCATTATGGTTGTCGGTCTACCTATTGACAAATTGAGGAATTGATCACCCTTAATCTCTTATTGATAGTATATGAGATCATATTGGATGAGATATGCTTGTCTTGCCAACGTGATAGTATGTAAAGTAGGATCTTCTGCTCCGGCCAAGTGCTTCAAGTGTGGTGCTATGGGGCATCGTGGTTATGAGTGCAAAAATGATGTTGTGAAATGCTTTAGGTGTGGCAAGGCAGGTCACAGAATTACTGAGTGTAGATTTAGCACGGATGTGACTTGTTACAATTATGGTGAAAGAGGTCATATTAGTACTAAGTGTGAGAAGCCAAGGAAGGAGCAAGCTAAGGGGAAAGTGTTTGCATTGTCTGGTGCTGAGACTCTGGTTGAGGATAGACTTATCCAAGGTACGTGCTTTATTAATGGTATACCTTTGATTTCTATCATTGATACTGGTGCGACACATTCTTTTATCTCTTTGGATTGTGTTAAGAGGTTGAATCTTGAATTGTCTGATATGCATGGAAATATGATTATTGATACGCCTGCTATGGGTTCTGTTTGTACTTCTGTTGCATGTCTGAATTATCCATTGAGTATTTTTGGTATAGATTTTTGGATGGATTTGGTTTGTCTTCCGTTAGATCAATTGGATGTGATTCTTGGTATGAACTGGTTGGAATACAATCATGTTTTTATCAACTGTTTTGACAAGTCGGTCATTTTTATTGATTTTGGTGTCGAGAATGATTTGTTTTTGTCTGCTAAGCAAGTGGATAAATCTTTGAAAGATGGTGTTGTGTTGTTTGCTTTGTTGGCATCATTGGATCTTGGTGAGAAGTAAGCTATGGGTGAATCACCTGTTGTTTGTGATTTTCCTGAGGTATTTCCTAAAGATGTAATTGATTTGCCGCCAGAGCGTGAGGTTGAGTTTTCGATTGATTTAGTTCCTGGAACTAGTCCTGCTTCGATGGCTCCATATCAGATGTCTGCTTCTGAGTTGAAGGAGTTGAAGAGTCAACTTGAGGATTTGCTTGAAAAGAGGTTTATTCGTCCGAGTGTATCTCTGTGGGGTGCACCTGTTTTGTTGGTTAAGAAGAAGGAAGGTTCTATGAGGTTGTGTGTTGATTATAGACAACTAAACAAGGTGACGATCAAGAACAAGTATCCACTTCCGAGGATTGATGATTTGATGGATCAGTTGGTTGGTGCTTGTGTTTTCAGTAAGATTGATTTGAGGTCTGGTTATCATCAGATTCATTTGAAAGATGATATTTAGAAGACTTCTTTTAGGACAAGGTATGGTCACTATGAGTATTTTGTAATGTCGTTTGGTGTGACTAATGCTCCTGGAGTGTTTATGGAATATATGAATCAGATTTTTCATGAGTATCTGGATCAATTTATGATTGTGTTCATTGATGATATTCTGATTTATTCCAAGAGTGAAGAAGATCATGCTGACATTTGAGGATTGTGTTATTTGTGTTGAAAGAGAAGAAGTTGTATGCTAAGTTAGCTAAGTGTGAGTTTTGGTTGAAGGAAGTTAGCTTCCTTGGGCATGTGATTTCGAGTGGTGGTATTTCTATGGATCCTTCTAAGGTTGAGGTTGTATCTCGATGGGAAGCTCCAAAATCTGTTTCTGAGATTAGAAGTTTTCTTGGTTTGGTTGGTTATTACCTTAAGTTCATTGAAGGATTTTCTAAGGTGGCATTACCGTTGGCAGCGATTGAGGAAAGGTCAAGCTTTTGTTTGGACTTTGCGGAAGCTAATTTTCAAGAGCTTGAGAGAAGGTTAACGACCGCTCCTATTTTGATTTTGCCTAATCCGGTAGAACTATTTGTGGTGTATTGTGATGCTTCAGTGATGGGTTTAGGAGGTGTGTTAATGCAGAATAGACAAGTGGTAGCTTATGCTTCGAGGCAACTTAAAGTTCATGAGAGGAATTATCCGATGCATGATTTAGAGTTAGCTGCAGTTGTGTTTGTGTTGAAGATTTGGAGGAATTATTTATTTGGTTCGAGATTTGAGGTGTATAGCGATCACAAGATTCTGAAGTATGTATTTGATCAGAAGGAATTGAATATGAGGCAAAGAAGATGGTTAGAATTCTTGAAGGATTATGATTTTGTTTTGAATTATCATCCGGGTAAAGCGAATGTTGTAACTGATGCATTGAGTAGGAAGTCTTTGCACATGTCGATGTTGATGGTGCGAGAATTAGATTTGCTTGAACAATTTAGAGATTTGAGTTTAGTTTGTGAAGCGACGTCTTCATGTGTTAAGCTTGGTATGTTGACGCTTACTAGTGGTATTTTGGATGAAATTCGAGAAGGTCAGAAATCTGATTTGGTTTTGGTAGATAAGTTGGTGTTGATCAATCAAGGCCGAGGTGGTGATTTTTGGATTGATGAGAATGGTATCATTAGGTGTCGTGATAGAGTTTGTGTTTGTGATGTTAGTGATCTGAGAAAGATAATTCTTGATGAAGGACATCGTAGTGGTATGAGTATTCATCTTGGTGCTACTAAAATGTACCAAGATTTGAGGAAGTTATTTTGGTGGTCAGGTATGAAGAAGGATATTGCTGAGTTTGTGTATTCTTGTTTAATCTGTCAAAAATCTAAGATTGAACATCAGAAACCGTCTGGTTTGTTGCAGCCGTTATCCATTCTTGAGTGGAAGTGGGTAGGGATGGAAAAAAAACTAGTACCCGTGGATATCCCTGGGTAAAGCCCGTCAAGATATGGATATGATGGCTTAATGGGTATCCACGGGTAAAATAAACGGATATTTAATTACCCGATTATTTACGGATACGAATATGGATTTGATGGTACCCGTACCCGTGGATATCCGTATCCGTTAATAATTAGAAAAAATTCTTAAATGTTAATTTGTTTAATTAAAATTATTATTGTTATTTTCTTAAATATCATATTATTATTATTATTACTATTATTTGGATAAAAGAAGAAATAAAATGAAAGTGATTTATTTTTATTAATATTTATTATGTGTTAATTTTGAAAATTTCTTTTTTGACTTTAAAAGAAATTAAAAAATAATTATTTAAATATACATATTTTTAAAATATATTTAAATAATAGTATCCATGGATACCCGTTAATACCCGCAGATATCTCAAAATTCACGGATACCCATTTAACGGGTACCCGCACAGATATGGGGAGGGTACGAATATCATATTTACTAAATGAGGCGGGTAGTGGGAGACTAGTACCCGTGCCCATGGGTACCCATTGCCATCCCTATAAGTGGGATATCATTTCGATGGATTTTGTTTCTGGATTTCCGAGGACTCCGAGTAGTCATGATTCTGTTTGGGTTATTGTGGACATATTGACGAAATCTGCTCAATTTATTCCAATTTTGATGGATTATCCTATGGAGAAGTTTGCTAAGTTGTATATCGAGAAAGTTGTGAGTTTGCATGGTGTTCCATCGAGTATTATTTCGAATAGAGATTTGAGGTTTACTTCGCATTTTTAGGAAGGTTTGGAAAGTGCTTTGGGTACAAAGTTGCGTTTGAGTTCGGCGTATCATCCGCAAATTGACAGTCAGACTGAAAGGACGATTCAATCATTGGGAGATCTTTTGAGAGTTTATGTTTTAGAACATGAAGGTGCTTGGGATAGTTATTTTCCTTGGATTGAGTTTACTTATAACAATAGTTTTCATTCGAGTATTGGAATGGTTCCGTTTGAGGCTTTGTATGGAAGAAGGTGTAGGAAGCCTTTATATTGGTATGAATCCGGTGAGATTTTTGTAGTTGGACCCGAGATAGTTCAACAGACTACGGATAAGATTAAGATGATTCGGGAGAAGATGAAGATTTCCTAGAGTCGTCAAAAGAGTTACCATGATAAGAGGAGGAAAGATCTTAGCTTTGAGAAAGGTGATCACGTGTTTTTGCGAGTTACTCCTGTGACTGGTGTTGGTAGAGCATTGAAGTCAAGAAAGCTGACTCCACGTTTTATTGGTCCTTATCAAATTGCTGAGAAGATTAGTGAAGTAGCCTATCAAATTCATTTGTCGTCGTCACTTGCTAATCTTCATGACGTATTTCATGTATCTCAATTGAGGAAATATATGCCAGATATATCTCATGTTGTGCCACTAGATCATGTGCAAGTTAGAGATAATTTGACGGTTGAGACTTTATCGACGCGTATTGAGTATAAAGAAGTTAAGCAACTTTGAGGTAAGTTAATCGCTTTAGTGAAGATAGCATGGGGAGGTCCTGCTAGTGGTAATGTTACTTGGGAGCTTGAGAGTCAGATGAAGGATTCGTATCCTGAGTTGTTCGCTTGAGGTAATTTTTTAGGGCGAAAATCTTTTAAGTGGGGGAGAGTTGTAACATCCCAATTTTTAAATAGCTAATTATTAATTATTATTATTATATATTATATTACGTGATAATTAATTTAATTGGGTGATTTAAATGAAAATGGAATTATTTGAATATGTGTATTATTTGAATAATTGAGTTTTATGACTAGAATTATGGTTATTTAGTATTGGGCCTATTTATGAGAATAGAAGTAATAGAGAGGTGTTAAGTATTAAGTCCAATAAGACAATCCTAGTTAGTAAGGAATTAGAAGGGAATCATAATTAGAATTTCATTTGGAGAAAGAAGATAAGAGAAGAGGAGAAAGAAGGAAAGTGAAGAGGAAACCATAGAAGAGGAATCTTCAAGAGGTAAGGGTGGAGAATCCATGTTATTGTTTGATTGTATGTTGTGGGTAATGATTAGGAACATGCTAGGTTGTTCAATTTCAATTTCTAGAGTCTTTGAATGTTAGGGTTTTAATGGAAATTGTGTTTTTCAACTTAGAATGATGACCCATGACTAGAAACATGTTAGGATACCCTTTAATGATATTATTTGGTTGATTGGAATGAGTTTTATGGGGTATTTTCATGGGAGAAAGAAGATGGTTCGTAGTAGAAAAATTGAAGAATCGCAGACCGCACTTAGCGCGAGAAAAGGCACGCTTAGCGCGAAATGTTCTTACTTTTGGGGTTGTTTGTTCATCGAGGTGCGCTTAGCGCGATATGCTGGACTTAGTGTGACCTGGAATGAAAAATGTTATTTTTAGGATCTTTTGACATGGAATCTTATATGATTATATTTATTGTAGTATTCTAATATATGTGATTAATTGATCCAATTCTGATTAAATGTGTTTTAGATTGGTTTTGAATACTATTTTAATGTATGTTTGATTACTTGAGTATAGTATATGCTAATCTTATTTGATGGAATATGTTGAATAACATTGGTGGAATGATACGTTATAATGTTATTTTTTATGTGTCATGATATGTATAAGATACATGTGATGATCTTGTTGTTGAAATATAATGTTGTGCGAATTATGTATAATTCACATGAGATGAATTGTGATGATATGCTTGGATAATTGAGGTTTTGTGAATAATATTAATTTGCATATGTCGTCTTGGTGAGTTGTACATGCATACACTTTGCTTGATCCTTGTGTGGATAAGTCGCGGTGAAATGTTGGGTTCACAAATTGGCTCGATCCATGATGGATAAGTAGCAGTGAAACGTTGGGTTCACATTTGGCTCGATTCCATTGGGAATAAGTAGCAAAGGCTTTTGGTCTTGTCCGGATCGGAAGTAAGGGCTTGGATTCTATGAATGAATCCGAAGTAGGGTTAATGAAATGTTCCCAAAAACTTGGTACCACATGCATATTGAGTCACATTCATTGTTGTCACATGAGTCATTATTGAATACACAATGTGTGAAATGAAATTGTGATGTGTGATCGCGACTTTATACCTCTTATAGAATCTAGACTGCAAGTATAAAGTCCTATCGCGTGTAGTTTTAAAGATTATCGAATCCCAAGGGACTAAATATTTATTTACCGTTATCTTAGGTTGCTACGTAAATCTAAGGCTAATAATATAAATAATGTTTGGTTTTAGGGAACCTAACTGATTAAGATCTGGTTTAGATTCACAATGAAAGTTTCGGTATGTAATGGTCGAGCTTAGGGATTTAGCAACTTATTGACTTAAGTTATATTATCAAAACGTGTTTCAGTAGGAAATACTTATTTAAAAATCCTCTTCTCACACTCTCGTGTTTATTGATTCAGATCCTATAATCAAACCTAAGTGAGTGCTCTCACTATTTCAAATAGAGTTTAAAAATAGTTTTTGAAAATAAATAAAACCTAATCAACTTAAAAGCGCTCTCGCTTTATTGATCCTAACTTCTAATCTGTACTTTACTCTCGTAACAAAACAATTGCATTAAGAACTAAAAATTGAAACCGAAAAATTAATCTTTTTTAAAACAGAATAAATCGAATGGCTTTGCTAAACCCCGTTGGCTATGTGATCCTACATACTGATAACTAAATTTAGCCTAGCATGTCAAACGATTCAGTTATAGCGCAACAGTGATAAACAGACAGTTCAGATAAAACATGCATTGCGGATAAATCAGGCATATAATAGATAAATAATTAATTTAGCCAATAAATAAATAAATGAACAATTAAATAAACCAATAAATAATTTAACTAAAATAAACCTGAAAATAAAAGGCGGAATATTTGGTAAGCTCCAGGAGTCTCCCACAAGTCAGTGAGATCTACCCTTCGTTGTCTGAAAATTCAAAAGCAATGAAGGAAATAAAAAGGCGCAACTCTAACGTAAGGTTAGAATTGGCAAAGGTTTGCAGCAATCCCCGATGAGGAAATTGCTACGAGAAAAGAAAGAAGATAACTAATAAATTGAAACTGGAAATAAAATTGAAATTGGAAATAAAACTGGCAGAGTAACGACACAAAAATGCAGAGAAAAAAAGGTGTCTTTGAAACTAAAATCGAGTAGCTATTTATAGAAGTAGTGGCACGCTGGGTTGGTTGCAAACCTTTCGCCTTCGGATTCTTCTCCGTAGCGATCGCTATGGAGCTGTTAGGGTTGAGTAACAGTCGCCACAACTTTCCTTAATGAGGAAGCTTCGCTCCCTGGTCCGTAACAGTCGCTACAACCTTAGGGCTTATGTGTAACGTTCGTTACACCCTTGCATGCGTAGTGGGCTTGCTTTGCTGCGTGCATTGGGAGTGGGTTGAGCTTGCTTCTTTGTTTCATTTTTCAGATTTTCTTCTTTTACACCCCCACTTCTTGTCATACACCCACATGCTTCAATAAATACTTCTATTTTGTGAACTTTGAGTATGATTTATCTGTCTTTTCTCGACTTTCTTCGCACATGCCTTATAATTGGGAGAAACCTGAAAACATAGAAAATACCAGCATAATACGAATAAAGAATAATATAATTAATTAAAATACGGATAAAAAATCATTTAAATCGATCTAAATAATCGATACGTTTTCGTGTTATCAAACTCCCGTACACTTGAAACTTTGTTTGTCCTCAAGCAAATGATAGAATACAAATCGTTGAGCGTAGAGTTCCTGACACAATCACACGATGCAACTCGAATTGTACGTGGTTGATAGGCGTTACATTAAGAAAGATGGAACTTGGTTTCGACACTAATGATACAAAATTGACACGAAACCACATACATGGTCCAAACCTTCCTTCTAATGCAAACCAGTCCGAATCATGCTATCATAGCTCAGCCTAATTCTTCTCGTTCAAAATCAACAGCTTTCATTTTCACGCAATTACATTAAGCCCTTTATCTCTCACACACACATAGTAGACTAACCGGTTAGTGATTCTGGTCATTTTATGCACGGGGTTCTGGTACGCAAGTTGGTAACCCTTTTTCTCTTCCAAGTTATAGGTCTTGGGGGATCGAACCGTGGTTCGTCCTACCAAGTTCAACACCAGATACCACTAAACAGGCTTACAACTAGTTTTCACATTAGTTTTTGTAGGTTTCGCAACTATTGGATTAATTGACCTGGTGAGGGTTACCTAACTTAATTAGCGCATTCCCTATTATAGCTTGATATTTAAAGCTTTTTCTAATAATGACCAATCACTTATATTCATCGGCTCCCTGCGTAGTTTGTGGATAGGACGGTGCCGACTGCTTGTATAAACTACTCGGGGTTGATATAAAACTTAAGACTTAAGGTCTCAGTATCATAGTTACTCAAACTGATCTGTATGATCTGAAAGATTTAGGTGTCAAGGTGGTATTATTGTTCGCGTTAAAAGGTGACGCGCTAGAGGATTCGAATATGAATTCAGATTCTCTGGCTCAAAACGATTTACTCTTTTGATTTGTTTATAAAGATGCCGCGAGCATCAAGCTTTATTATTTTCAACACAAGAAAGATGATTTAATGATTATGAAAAAGGGGAAAGCTGTTAATAACCTCAATTGGTATTGATATGCGTAACGACTAGCGCAAACTAGACGCAACGCATTGGGGAGATTCTGAGTAAGGGGGATTGTTATATAAAGGGAATAGATGGAGCACCCTAAATATATATAGTTATCTATAGCTTTATATATGAATATGTTTGATATGTTTGTGTGTTTTAATTGCTATTTCTATGATTGGGAAAGTTTCTCCTTTGGGATTTTAAGAAGGATAGATTATGTGGGATCCTATTGTTTGTTATTATTGTGCTCGCAAAGATCTGTGTGTGGATCTTCTGCATACATATCCCCTAATGGGAATCAAAGCATTTGTAGCTCGGATCTAAAGGGATCTATGGTTTGTTTGGTCTGAGGAAGAAAGAAATTTGCTCGCCAAGGATGAGACCTTGTGCCTACATATTCTCAAAAGGATGTTGAGAAAGTCAGAGCAATCGTAGTTCCCACTTATGCTAGTGGAAAGCAACGGGATGTTAGTAAGAGACAGACAAATGTCATCTTAATGAAAAATGTATCTAATCTATTTCATCACATACATTTTTTAAAAGTTTGATTGATTAAAATCTTTCGTCGTAAGCTATCGGTGTTTTGCTTGAGTGTACAAGCGTTACCACTTACATGTTTAAGAAATATGTTTGAAAAAGATGATTGAATCTTTTAACTGTAAGCATTGGGAGCTTTGCTTGAGTGTACAAGCGTTACCACTTACGTTTAAGAGATGTTTTTGTTTGAAAAAGAGTTTGAAAAAGTTTGAAAAAAAAGTTTTGATTGTATGTGATGTGATAGATGAGATACTTCTTCCATAGAGATGATAGATGTCTAAATCTCAAGGAGAAATTGATTGGATTAAAAGGGATGCTTTAAAGAAGCCTATGGGTCCTTGTATTGTTAGCCCAAGAGGAGGCATTCCGAGGGTCATCGAGGGTCCTTGTATGAAGCTCAAGAGGAAGCTATAGGGTATGGCTGGCTTTGTCTTTAAAAGGGATTTCACCGAGAAACCATCCTTTTGGAATGAAGAGCAATTTCACCGGGAAATTATACTCTCAGGGTTCTATCCTAATGCGGGTGATTCTTTGTATTGGAAGCCCAATAGGAGGCTGTTAAGAGATTTTATGGTCTCTTTCATTGTATGATGCCCAAGAGAAGGCTAAACTCAATGAGGAGTTCTTTTGAACGAAGCCCAAGAGGAGGCTGACTCAACAGTCTTGTCTTATATGAAGCCTAAGCGGAGGCTAAACTCGAGATGAATGAGTTTTCTTATAGCCTAAGAGGAGGCTGAACTCGGTGAGAGTTATCTTGTATAAAGCCCAAGCGGAGGCTAAATTCATGCAGGGATGAATTATCTTGTATAAAGCCCGGAGGCTACAACTGTGGGAACCTATTGGTTAGACTAATTGTTATGTTATAATTAGACAGTTGTATAAACAAGTGTGTGTGTGTGTGTGATATGTATTCACAGGAGTTTATGAAGGAAATATAAACAATGGATGATGTTTATTTATAAAAGTTTATGAAGTAAATATAAACAAGTGTCTGTGAAAAGAACGTTTAAAACGAGCGTAACTTGATTATTTACAGGTCAGAACTGTGTACAAGGAAATGAATATGTACACGAATGAACTATTTATTTACAGACAAAGATGGATGTACATAGGAGGGTTGGGACTTACACCATAAGGGTGGCCCATTGGTTTGAAAGCAGTTTCACAAGGAATAATGCTCCTTTCAATACCAATGGTATTCAGTGTATATACAGACGAAACAGAAACGAACGATCGAATTTTATCTGTGAAAAGTATCTGTATTATGTACAGACAAAGATTTGTATTAATACAAAAAAGAATTTGATATGTACAAAAATATGTACATAAAAGAATGTTTTGTTTGTGTATACACAAATGAAGTGAAGACAAACGATCAAAGTTTGTCTGTACTTGAGTATAAAAGGTATCTGTGTTATGTACAGATAAAAATTTGTATGTATCTGAAGAGAGTTTGATATGTACAAAGAAATATTATGTACATAAAAGAATGTTATGGGACTTACACCGTGAGGGAGGCCCATTGGTTTAAAAGAAGTTTCAATCGGAAATAATTCTTCTCCTAGAACCAATGGATTCGGTGTATAAATAAACGAATGAAGACAAACGAATGAAAACAAACGAAAGAAATTTGTTTATGTTTGAATATTAATAATGATGATTTGAGTATGTACGAGAAAAATTGAATATGTACATAAAAGGATTGGGACTTACACCGTAAGGGAGGCCCATGATCGATTGAGAAATTCGAGAGAAAACGAATTCGGTTTTATCGTTTAAATCGGATCGATCATGGTAAAAAAGATGCAAGTTTGATAAAAAGTTTTGAAAAATGATTTTGAAAATGTTTTGAAATGTGAGGTTCATTTATGAGAAGTTTTGAAAAGAATCGGAAGTCGAAAACTTGAAAAATTCACCTTTTAAAGTGTTTTGAAAAAAGTGCTCAGAACGTCATTTTCGGCTCGATTAAAATATAATCAGATGAAAGTTTTTTCTGAAAATTTTTGCACTATCATAAAATAGATGTATTTATTGACAAGTGTATAAAAAATCATCTCAAATGAGGAGTTTTGATTGGTTAAAAAAAATGTGAAAGTTTGTGAAAAAAATGAAGAAAATATAACAAGTTTTAAGAGAAATGGTCTTGTGGAGAGTTGAACCCCTGACCTGTTGGATGGTATACGTGGCAAAGAGGACTAAAGGCATGCTAGCAACCACTGGGACAAACGCGCGTTTGTGTTTATGGACCAAAACACGTGTAAACAAAGTATTGGAATTTTTGAATTTTTAAAACTCAAGAACACGCGCGCAGGCTTGTTCTTCCTCTTTGATTTTCAGATTCCATAATTCATGCTACAATCTTCGTTTCTCAATGAAATTTGATGAAATAAACATGAAAATTGCTCGGTTTTGAAAAAGGAATACTATGGTGTATGTTAATTGCATTTATTTTTAGTCTATCATGTTTGAATTTCTGGAATCACGAAGAACCCTAGAAACTAAGATTTCAAATTAAATGATGCATAGTTGATGATTTTTCAGTTTGTTTGAGGGCTTATGATCGTGATGAGTGCAGAAAGAGATTGGCCAAGAGTTTTTGCATTTAAGTTCAAAGAATTATGATATCCAAGTTCGAGTTCTAACCTGTTTAAGTTTAAATCGAAGAAGGTGATTGAGTGTTTCCAGAGCTGTTTTTTCGATTGCTACAGCATCATCGGCCTATATGGAAGCTATATGGATGGTTTGCTTGCTTTGAATCATCTCAAATCACTCCAGCCAAGTCCACCTGCACAGTTCAAAAATGGAAACTCGAATTCTATGTTTAAGCTGTTACAGTTAGTTGCTGATGATTTGGATCATGTATATGAGGTATATGGAAGGTGTTAGAGTGATCAGAACACAACTTGTTCAAGCCAAACTTCAAATTCGAATGCTATGGCAGTTTTGGAAAGTTTGGATCATGAAATGTGATTTCTGGTTTTCAGTGGTTCTTGTGTTGATTTTATGATTCAAACATGTTCCATATTGATTATATGTTATGTTAGACACCAAATTTCATCATGGTTTTTACAGATTTTCAAAATTGCAATCTTTCTCACTTTTGCACTATGTTGCTTGAATTTCAAGGAAGTAGAGAGAAAGCATGGATTTGCAATGCTTTGGTGTTATTTGAACTTGAAATGATTCTCTATTTATAGGCCAATGGTTCTGAAAATGTTAGGCAAGAGTACATGGCAATTGGAAATTCAAGGTTGCCTTAAGGGGTAAGAATGACTTTTTCAAAAGAAAAAGGAAGCTTCCTCTTTTTACCATGTGTGAAAATCTCATTTTGATCCTATCTTTTCTCAATTATATCTAGCTGATATTTATCAGCTCTAAGCTTGAATTGGCAAGGTGGCAATGCTTCTAGATGAAGAAATCTCAAAATGACCTATAATTTGAAGTTTTGACCTTGAAAAATCATGTTCATGGAGCCTTATGTTTCAATTTCAAAAGTATAGCTAGACTCCATGGATTTGAGAGTTCTTGGACATTTTGGAAAGCTTGTTTCAAGAGCTACAACTTTCATGTTTTGAGTTTTTTCCAATTCAAAATGGAACTAGGTGAAAAAATGGCATGAAGTTTGGAAAAAATAAGAAATTTTAACACTTAGAAATTTTTCTAAGTGTTGAAACTTTTGACTTTTTGTTGACTTTTTCAAATTCTTTGATTTTTTATGATCATGATGGATCATTTGAAGTATTTTGATGATTGAAAAAGTTTTGTTTTGAAAAATTTGACCAAAAGTCAAAGTTTGACTTTTCTGTGCAGATGAATTTTCATCAGATGTTTCTGAAATTGACTGATGAAGTCTGTGAACTTATGTGATGTTTTGAATCCAGAAATTAGGTCAAGATGTTGTATCTAAGATATGATAACCAATCTCTAGCCAAAAAAGGTCATTTCTTGTTCAAAAAGTAAGAGAATACTCATGCCCGATCAAAACCCTAATTGGTCGATCCTCGATTGATCAATGAGAAAAATGGATATTTGAGGATTGAAGGCTGATGATTTGACCAAGATAGATCAAAAGAGGTGAGTAAAACTCAAACCCTAATTGGTTGCCTCTTGAATCAGATGAAAATCTGATGAAACCCTAATTTTGACCTGTGAAAGCTACACCCGATTAATGATGTCTAAGCTGTTAGTTATGCAAATGATGCAAATGTAAGGTGGTATATTAGGTCAAAAATTGGGGTATGACAGATGCCCCTATTTAAGTTTCTTTCACCTGAGAGATGAAGATGAATATCTTCATTTTGATAGGTGTAAAGAGACTTAAATATCAGAATACGCAAATTTTGGACCTAAGATACCAAAAGATGCGAGTGATGCAAAATGATTGTAAAAAGTTTCACCCAGATGATATCAGAGAAATGACACGGCGGGGAAAAATTTGTGAGGATGACTCGATTTGTTTAAGAAAAGAGAATCTTGTTTGTTGGGAAACATGCAATATGTTTCGCTGGGGAAAAAGAGATTCACAAAACATGTGAACATCTGTTTCGCTTTGGAAAATAAAGAGATTACCTTCTGTCAGCCTCGTGACAATGTTTAAGGTAAGTGAAAATGATATTATCAATTATCAGCATTGTGATAGTTTATGGTAATGAATTCTAAAGATATTACCAATTATCAGCGAAGTGATAACTATAACAAGGTAAATCTTTTGAGAAAATTACTGCGTATTCAGCCTTGTGAATAACAGACAGTAATGGAAATTGATTTCAGATGAGTTTCGAAGATATTACCAATTATCAGCAAAGTGATAACTATAACAAGGTAAATCTTTGAAAGATTTTGTTGATTATTCAGCCTTGTGAATAACAGACAATGAAAGAACAGAACTCAAAATGAGTTTCTATTTTCTTGGATATAATCTTGCCGAGGATTTCTCTTTTGAGAAGATGCGGGCTTTTTGATTGACAGACACAGGTTTTCTTTTTTTTGACAGAAAGACAACTGTTGGGGATTTTTGAATTGTCGTGATTTGGCCTTGTTGGGAAGAACAAACCTTTTGTGACAAGTTTAGGAATGAAAGGGAAATAAGCGGCTCAAATGACGAGGCTATTGCTTATTGCTTTGTTGATTAGAGACAGGGTTCTATCCAGGAATGAACCGGAAAGAAACAGTTAATCAAGGCATTGTTCCAAATGAGGAATGATCTCCGTTGGGGAGTACGAGAGAAAAGATGTATCTCTCTGTTTGGGGATACTCCGCCGGGGAAAAAGAAAATGTATCTTTTCTGTTTGGAGATACTCTACTGGGGATAGACTTGTACTTACATGAGTAAGTGTGATTTAAACCAGTGATATGGAAGCAAACATTTCAAGGAATGCAAAAATGCATGAATGATGCTATTATGAATGTCATGAATGTTATATGCATGCTAACAATACTTTGACAAAGACACTAAAGAGATATTTGGGAAAAGGACCACGTCACAGTTCGAACAAATATTTAGTGAAAATTGCAGCAAAGGTGCAGACGTTCACTGATGAAGAATTTTGGAGTTGCATGCTTTCTGAGAAAGGTATTTTATTGGCAACTTTGTCGGGAATTCTTTTGGATAAGAATATCGTCCTTTGATGATTCTCTGAGGAAGACTTCTCGTAGCAATCGTTCTATCTTTCGGAGATTGAAACACTTATGGAGAAAGCTGTTGAAGTTCTTTCGTGTCCATAGTTCAAAGGAAAATTTTGCTTTTGTTTCAAAATTTTGAAGTAAAATTCATTTAAAACATTTTTGTTTCAAAAAGTGATTTTCACAATAAAAAGCGTTTATTTTGCAAAACAGAATAAAGCAGGAATTGCAAACAAAAGGCACGAGGCTCAAATTTTATTGAATAAAATGGTAATCAGCCAAAGGCGGGATTCCATGAACTATTTACAAAAGTTGGAAATGATAATTTATTGGGAAAAGGCTACATTGAAAACAAATAACCGCTATTATCTCTATCAACTTTGAATTCCAACTGTGCTTGTCGCTTCAGAAAAGTTGATTGAAGATCCGTTGATGGAAGATTCTTTAGATTGACGATCTGGTGATCGATTACTTTGTCATTTTTTTGTATCCTTGTTTTTGCCTAGATTGCCTTTTCAAGTTTTCAATCTATCAGGATAATTTCTGTTTATTGTCTCTAATTTTTGCCTGGATCGTCTTTTCAGGTTTTCAATCCACTGAGACGCTCATTTTTGCCTAAGCCGCCCTTTTCGGTTTTCGACTTACCGTTCTTTTGTTTTATTAGACAAAGTATTTCTTGCATCGGCATTCACGGGATGCGGGAGTTCATCACCGTCCATGGTTGTGAGAGTCATAGCACCGAAAAAGCTCCTTTTGACGATGTATGGGCCTTCGTAGTTAGGAGTCCATTTGCCCTAGAATCGGTTGAAAAGACAGAATCTTTTTAAGCACGAGGTCGCCTTCTCGGAATTCACGAGGTCGGACCTTTTTGTCGAAAGCTTTCTTCAATCTTCTTTGATATAGTTGTCCGTGACACAGAGCGGTCAAGCGCTTTTCTTCGATTAAGTTCAGCTGGTCGTATCTGCTTTGACACCATTCAGCTTCAGATAATTTGGCTTCCATGAGAACTCTCATTGAAGGAATCTCAACTTCTACGGGGAGCACTGCTTCCATGCCGTATACCAGAAAAAAGGGAGTTGCCCCTGTTGAAGTGCGTACTGAAGTTCGATACCTATGCAAAGCAAATGGCAGCATTTCGTGCCAGTCTTTGTAAGTGATGACCATTTTCTGGACGATCTTTTTGATGTTCTTGTTGGCAGCTTCAACAGCACCGTTCATCTTTGGCCGGTAAGGAGATGAGTTATGATGCTCAATCTTGAATTCCTCACACAGTTCTTTCATCATCTTGTTGTTCAAGTTTGATCCATTGTCTGTAATGATCTTGCTTGGAATTCCATATCGGCAAATGAGGTTGTTCTTGATAAACCTCACAACCACTTGTCTTGTGACGTTGGCGTAAGACGCTGCTTCGACCCATTTGGTGAAGTAATCAATAGCCACTAGAATGAAGCGATGTCCGTTGGACGCTTTTGGTTCGATCATCCCAATCATGTCAATGCCCCACATGGAGAAAGGCCACGGAGAAGAGAGAACTTTGAGTAGAGTTGGTGGCACATGGATCTTATATGCGTAGATCTGGCACTTGTGACATCTTTTGACGTGTTTACAACAATCAGATTCCATCGTTATCCAATAGTATCCTGCTCTCAAGATTTTTCTGGACATTGCATGCCCATTTGAATGGGTTCTAAAGGACCCTTCATGTAGTTCATGGATGATCGTGTCTGCTTCTTGTTTGTCGACGCATCTGAGCAGAACCATGTCGAAGTTTCTTTTGTATAGCACATCTTCATTGAGGAAGAATTTTCTTGAAAGCCTCCTTAGAGTTTTCTTATCCTTGTACGATGCCCCGAGTGGGTACTCTCGTGTTTGAAGGAAACGTTTGATGTCGTGAAACCACGGTTTATCGTCAAAGACTGCTTCAGTTGCGAACACATATGCAGGTCTTTCAAGGCGTCTGATGCGGATTCTGGGCATATCATTCCAATCGTTGACTTTGAACATGGAAGATAGAGTGGGCGTCGCCATTCGATTTTGATCTCGAGGGATATGATGCAGTTCAACTTTGTTGAAGAAAGTCAACAAACGTCTTGCATAATCTCTGTAAGGAATTAGACCAAGATGATGAGTTTCATACTTGTCTTTAATTTGATTGATCACAAGGGCTGAGTCTCCATATATATCAAGGATCTTGATCCTTAAATCGATGGCTTCTTCGATACCCATGATGCAAGCTTCGTATTTTGCGATGTTGTTGGTGCAATCAAATAGCAATCTGGCGGAAAATGGGATGTGAGAACCCTCGGGAGTGATGATGACTGCCCCAATTCCATTGCCAAAGACATTAACTGCTCCATCAAAGATTAGGCCCCATCTGGATTCTGGATCTGGTCCTTCTTCGTGTAGCGGTTCGTCGCAATCTTTCATCTTTAAGTACATAACATCCTCATCTGGGAAGTCAAACTTGAGAGATTGGTATTCGTTGAGCGGCTGATAAGCCAAGTGATCGGCGAGAATGCTTCCTTTGACCGCTTTTTGAGCGTGGTACTGAATGTCATACTCAGATAATAGCATCTGCCATCGAGCGATTCTCCCGGTTAAGGCAGGTTTCTCAAATACGTACTTGATTGGATCCATTTTGGAGATTAACCAAGTCGTGTGATTGATCATGTACTGACGGAGACGTTTTGAAGCCCACACCAAAGCGCAACATGTTTTCTCGAGCATGGAGTAACGAGTTTCACAGTCTGTGAACTTTTTACTCAGGTAGTAGATGGCATGCTCCTTCTTACCGGTGTCATCTTGTTGTCCAAGTACGCAGCCCATGGACTCTTCTAGTACGGTAAGGTACATGATTAATGGTCTTCCTTCAACTGGAGGGATCAGTATTGGTGGTTCTGACAGGTATTCCTTGATACTGTCAAAAGCTTTTTGACAATCTTACATCCACAACCTCTTGATTTTTGCGGAGAAGTTTGAATATCGGCCCACAGGTAGCAGTCATTTGGGAGATAAATCTGGAGATGTAATTCAACCGTCCGAGAAATCCTCTTACTTGCTTTTCCGTATGTGGCGCAGGCATTTCTTGAATAGCCTTAACTTTGTCAGGGTCTACTTCAATACCTCTTTGATTGACGATGAAACCTAGGAGTTTTCGGATCTTACCCCAAAGGTGCATTTTTAGGATTCGGTGAGTGAAATTTCCTTAGTCGTTGAAACAACTTTAAGAGATAGTCTATATGCTCATCTTGATGTCGGACTTTGCTATCATGTCGTCCACGTGACTTGATCTCTTTGTGCATCATGTCGTGAAAGAGTAGTCATTGCCCTTTGGTAAGTTGCGCATTCTTTAATCCAAACGGCATTACTTTGTAGCAAAAAGTGCCCAGGCGTGATGAAGGATGTCTTCTCCATGTCTTCGGGAGCCATTCTGATCTGATTGTAACCAGAGAAACCGTCCATGAAGGAAAAGACGTTAAATTTTGCAGTGCTATCCACTAGCATGTCAATATGCGGTAGTGGGAAATCGTCTTTCGGACTTGCTTTGTTCAGATCCCGGTAGTCAACACACATTCTGACTTTCCCATTTTTCTTGGAGATAGGCACTATGTTGGCTAGCCATTGAGGATATTCAGAAGTGACGAGGAAACCTGCGTCGAGCTGTTTTTGAACTTCCTTTTTGATTTTTTCTGCCATATCAGGGTGAACTCTTCTCAGTTTTTGCTTAACTGGTGGACATTCTGGTTTTAATGGCAAGTGATGCTCCACAATGCTGGTATCTAGCCCTGGCATGTCCTGATAGGACCAAGCGAACACATCAACATATTCTTTGAGAAGATTTATCAGTTTGCTCTTGACGTTGCTGTCAAGTGAAGCTCCGATATTTACTTCTTTTTTGTCTTCTTCAGAACCCAAATTGATTGCTTCTAGAGGTTCTTTGTGAGGCTGAATGATCCTTTCCTCGTGCTTTAGCAGTCTAGAAATTTCATCTGGGATCACTTCTTCAACTTCTTCCTCGGCGACTTCACAGGGGATTTCAAAGTTGGGAGAGAGCATAGAGTTATTGCTTTCAATGGATTTGTCCATTTGTTTAATCTGCATATTTGATTTATGTCTGATCATTTTTTTTATTTTAAAAAAAGTTAATGTGAAAGTGTATGCAGATTGTGTATATCTTTTTTTTTGAAGATTTTTTTTTTGTTTTATTGTGTTTTTTAGGATTATCATTTCCAGGAAAGGGTAAAATGAAAATAAACACAAAGTGTGGAATCAAAACAACGCGTTTTATTTATAATTCACACTATGAAACAGGGCCCTAAAATACAAACTCATTTGTCTTGGGCAAGACAAAGAGAGATTATTTAAAAGCTAAACCCTATAAAACATCTCTACACTTTGGGCGAAGTGAGAGTTCAAAACAAAAAGCAAAGATAAACTACTTAGAACTAGGAGCGTTAGTCCGAACTTCAATGGGTTTCCAGTAGTGACGAACTCCTTGGAAATCGAGGTACTCTGGTAATTTTCCTTTTGGTTTAACCCTTGAGTAGACTTTGGTTGCTGTTTGAGCAGGTTTTGAAGACTACGGCGACGGACTTTGCCTTCGTCTTTGCTAAAGCTTCTTCCTTGATGAATAGATCGGGAAGTATGGGATACAACATATGTTCTTCTGTTGATCTTTGTGTTGAATTCGAGGATGTACCTCAATCTTGAGTGAAGAGACTCGTTGTCGGCGACACTTTCCATTTCGTATCCCGAGTCGTATTCTTGATCTTCAGTGATCACGTTGATGTAGTGATAATCCAGATCTGGTTTAGTGAATTCCACAGGCGAATTAAAGCAGAGATCTTCATTCGGGACCTCGATTGGCTGATTAGACTGAGAAGACGAGTATACCTCCTCTGATTGACTAGGATAATCAAAAGAATCACCCCATCCTGTGGGTTGGATATCTTCAATTCTGATTCTTGAGCTTTCTGGTGCAGTATACTTTACCATGTAGTCAAATTTATCGCTTGGTTCTCCCAAGGTATCCCAAACTTCAGCAGGGATGGGTGGATTTTCATGTTGCTGCAGGGACATGTCTTTGAATTGATCAGTCGACGCGTACAATTCCTCTTGAGTCACGTATTCAGGGCTGTTTAAATAAGTGCTCCACTCTTCAGGTTCAGAGGGATCCTTTTCATCCTCTTCAATGGTGACAACGCTAACCTCTTGGAGAACGGGGTTTAAGAAACCCCCACTGCTGAATACTTCTTTGATTGGACGAAGTGCTTCATCCCTTTGCTTGTCTTTGGAGAATACGGGTGTGAACCCGAGTCCGACTTTTGTTTCGTTCTTGACAGGTTTGATTACATGTCCTCATCCTTCAACATTGCCATCTTTTACCATCTGTGCCGCTTCTTTATACGAAGAGATAGATGATCTGTTTTTGCTGGTAGATTCATCTTCTAACGGATATTCCGGGAGATGTGTTCCTTCAATGTCATTTGCTGTGATGAAAGAGAAACTGGACAAATGGCTTACAAGCAAAGCTTGTTCACCGCTGATAGTCACCAACTTTCCGTTTACTATGAATTTTAATTTCTGATGGAGAGTAGAAGTTACTGCTCCTGCCTCGTGGATCCAAGGTGTTCCTAGTAGACAACTGTAAGTAGCTGGTACGTCCATGAATTGGAAAGTAATTTGGAAAGTGTGCGGACCGATTGTCATCGGGAGGTCAACTTCCCCAATAACTGACTTTCTTGACTCGTCAAAAGCTCTTACTACTATGTCATTGAACTTCATTGGTGTCCCTTTGTAAGCCAAACGAGAGAGTGTCGTCTTCGGCATTACGTTCAAAGATGAACCAGTATCTACCAATACATTGGACATGGAATCTGATTGGCAAATCATCGAGATGTGTAAGGCCAAATTGTGATCTTTCCCTTCCTCTGGAAGTTCCTCGTCACTGAAACTTAGATTATTACAAGCTGTTATGTTGGCGACAATACCTCAAACTGTGTATAGTTACATCATGGTCTACATAGGCTTGGTCTAGTACCTTCATTAAAGCTTCTCGATGAGCTTCGGAGTTGAGGAGTAGAGACAGTATTGAAATCTTGGAAGGAGTCTGCATCAGCTGATCCACGACTCGGTATTCGCTCTTTTTGATTAACTTCAGTATCTCATCAAAGTCTGCGTTGACGTTGGCTCTATCAGGAGGACCAACATTTGTGCTCGGGTTAACAACTGGAATTGTTGCAGGATTCTCGGAAGATATGTTAACTGGATTTTGTCGGACAACAGGAACTGCAGGCGGTCTTGGTGGCAATGGAGTGTGTACTCGTCCACTTCGTGTTACTCGTCCGATTTCTGTTATATTGACATTAGCTGGAAGAGTAGGCAGGGGTTTCTCCTTCCCATCCTCTATCAGGGTTGCATTGTATTGGTAAGGAATTGCTTTGGTAGAACTGTATGGAACAGGACCGGGTAAGCAAATCACCAAAGGAGACTCTGGGGTGCTGGAACTGTTGCATTCAATCTCCACATGTTTGGGTATGTTGAAACAAGGGATGATAACGTTTACTTCGGGGTTTTCCGAGTTGATATCTGAGACTAAAAGCTCATGCGGAAAATGCCCTACTGTATTTACGTCATGGTCATCTCTGTTTCTGTAGATCTGTAAGTCACCGATATCTAACAACCGCTGAATGTCTGCTTTTATGGTAGGACATCCTTGAATATCCTTGGAGCAGATATGGAAAGCTGCGTAATTGTGCTTAGTGAAGGTGCTCATTGTACTGTATGCTTCATGGAGATGTACCAAGTTTCCTCTGATCAGGTTTACGTCTGTGACAAGGTACCTGTCTGTATTTCTCAGTATCAAACTCACTGAGTGTCCACTGTGACTGGGAAGCGGATTGGCTTGCACGTTCGGACTTGTATTTCGGAAGGAAAGAAGATTAGATCTCACTAATCTCTGTACTTCTGCCTTTAATGCTATGCAATGCTCAAGGTCATGGCCTGGTGCCCCTTGGTGAAAAGGGCAAGATACGTCTGTTTTGTACCACCATGGTAATTTTTCGGGAACCGGAGGTGGTGACCTTGTCTGTATCAGATTCTTTTCTATTAGCGCAGGTAAAGTTACGTACGTCATTGGAATTGGGTCGAATTGCGTAACCGAGGCGACGGTTTGATTCTTGAACTGCTAAGCACATTGTGATTGTTGATTTTGATTTTGTTGGAATTGCGGAGCAATTCTGTTTGATTTGTGTTGTGGCGGTGCTATGGCAGCTACCTGTCGTTGTTGAATGACATTCTTACGCGGTTTCCCTCGGGATACCATTCCTATGTCATGTTCTTTTTTCCTTGGAAAACTGGTTCCAATCTTTTTAGTTCCACTAGAAGATCCTGCTTCCTTGGTTAGGCGTCCAGTTCGAACCCCCTCTTCTAATCGCATTCCCATGCTTACCATCTCGGTGAAATCTCCGGGAGCGCTAGCGATCATTCGCTCGTAGTAGAATGAGCCAAGGGTGTTTAGGAATACCTTAGTCATCTCTTTCTCTTCTAAGGGCGGGTTGACTTGGGCAGCAATTTCCCTCCATCGTTGTGCATACTCTTTGAATGTCTCTCTTTCTTTCTGAGACATGGAGCGGAGTTGATCCCGGTCGGGAGCCATATCCAAGTTGAACTTATATTGCTGTACAAAGGCTTCACCTAAGTCATTGAAGGTTTGGATACTCGTGCTGTCTAATCCCATGTACCACTTCAGTGCGGCACCGGTAAGACTCTCTTGGAAGTAGTGGATTAACAACTGATGATCTTCGTTGTATGTAGACATTTTCCTGGCATACATCGTGAGATGACTTTGTGGACAGGAGTTTCCTCTGTATTTTTCAAAGTCAGGGACTTTGAATTTTGCAGGTATCCTTACGCGAGGAATTAAGCAAAGATCCTGGGCGTTTTTCCCAAACAATTCTTTCCCACGAATTGTTTTTATCTCAAGCTGCATTTTGTGGAGCTGTTCCTGGAGATTCTCCATTGAGCCACGTGAATTCGTGTTATTGCCGGGAGTATGGTGAACTTCTTCGTCCATGGTAGTGTGCACTACGGAAGCTGAGTTCGTCATGATCGGTTGAGAAACCGTCATTGTTACTTGTGGAAGAGTTACCCCACACATTGCGGAGTAAATGTAGAGTTTTGCTGCAAAGTAGGTATTTCAAGCGAGGTTGTTTGAGAAGTCGGTTGGCGAAATCCGATGCCAAAGTTGAAAGGCATGCCCCATGGATAGCCTTCTGGCATACTGAAAGGTGAACTACTGACTGCGACAGCTGAAACTGGAGTAGTAGTATCCTCTGAAGTCGCTGCTTGGTTTTGACTGCTCGATGCTGCTTGTTGACTTTGCGCTGCGGGCAAATGAGTTGACCAAAGATGTGAGTCTCTCCACTTATTCTTGTAGTGTTGTTACCGTGCTACGGAGTTCAACGTTCTCTTGTTCAAAACCTTCCATGACTTTTCTTCTTTTTGCTCTTGTATCGTATGTTCGAGTTGGCTGTGGACGCGGTCGAGAAACTCTAAGACGTGACAGCTTGGCGATCTTTTCCTATCTGTTTAAGTTGTTCAAACTGTTTAAGTATCAGACTCTAGACAACAGACTTAAATGCAAAGTATGATGCATGAATATGATTGTAAAGAAAAGATTTCCAAAGAATTTATGCTAAAAAGAGATATTTCTGGCAAATATTTGGATGGAAAAACACACATTTATTGATTAATGGAAGAAGATTACAACAATATTGTTTTTTTTGGAGCATTGCTCACACAAATGATAAAATCAATGATAAAATTACAAACTAAATTAAACTAATTAAATGTCTTTGTCGGATGAAGATCCAAAGGCTTGATGCAGCTTCAACTTCAGGATTTCCTTTCCATAGTGAGCTTTTAGTTCAGCTTTCTCGGCTTTTAGCTTGCTAATGACTTTCTTCCACTTGTCGGGAGTAGGATCACTGGTTGTCATTTCCTCAAGCTTTCTTTTCCTTTCTTTGACGTATCTCTGGATTGCATTATCTTTCTGACGAATTTTCTCATCCTTCTCCATGAGCCATTCATCTTGGAAATAAAGCGTCTTTTCATGATCTTTGACTTGCTTCTTGAGCTTTTCATTCTCAAGATTAGTCTTAAGGAACTTGTTTTCCAAGGCCTCCTTTTCAAACCTTACTTTGGCCAAAGCTTCTTGGTATTCTCCCATAGTCTCGACGGGAAAAATTGTTAATTTGGAAGAGGTTGAGAACATGGGTTCTTCATAAGCGTAAGGCATTCGAAATTCCTTTGCTCTTTTCTTTACCCAAGAAGTGTAGGTTTCCATGGCTTCACAATTCTTTGCCTTACCCTTTTCTTTCTTTCGGATGTGATGCCAAGCTCTGATCATCCTAGCCTTCAATCCTTGGGAATCTTCTCCCTCGTGATAGAAGTAACTCTCTACTGTAAAACCAAGAGGTTTACCAGAGTTTGCGTATCCGAGTTGACGTCTTGCCAGGAATGGGTTGTAGTTAATTCCTCCTTTTGTACCGATGAGAGGTACGTTGGCAAATTCTCCACAGCTCTCAATGATTTCCATCTCATTGTCTGCCAAGGTATACCAATGGATATTGTCATTTGTAAGAGACATGAGTCTTCTTGACCAATGCCACTCGTCTTTGTTTTCGCGGAATATAGGAGATTTAGGCAAGTGTGAGATAATCCATTTGAAAAATAGAGGTACACAACACACGATAGTTCCGTCTCCTTGACGATTCCTATGATGAATGGAGACGTACGTGTCACCAAGTAGAGTGGGAACGGGATTTCCAATCAGAAATATCCTTATGGCGTTAATATCAACGAAATTTGGGACGTTGGGAAATAACACCAATCCATAGAGGAGTAAAGCTAAAATAGCTTCGAAGGCTACCATACTACCAGCTGCAGAGAATTTAAGAGCCTTCTCCATTAGGAACTTTGAAGTCAGTCCTAAGAGTTTTCCTCTGGTAGTTAGGTTTTTGTCTATCTCAGATTTCTTTAAGTGAGTCATTGTTGCAATGACTGGTGACTTGGGAATGGCTTCCAAACCATTGAAAGGCACTTTGTCTGATACTGAGATACCTAGGATATGCGTGTACTCTTCCAAAGTAGGCATCAACTGATAATCAGGGAAAGTGAAACAGCGATAGACTGGATCGTAAAACTGAACGAAAGTTTTGAGAAGTCCTTCATCAACGTTAGTGTTCAGAAGAGTTAAAAGAGTTCCATAGCGTTTTCTGAAATCCGAGGGATCTTCTACCAAGGATGCTAACTCTTTCAACTTTCCTACATCAGGAATTCTAAAACTGTACCTCTTGGTGAATCTTCCTCTGACGTCCATCACTCTAACCTAAAATATTTTACAAAGAAAAAATCTCTAAATTCTTTGGAAATGGGAAGAGAAATGAAGTTTTTTTTTGAATGAATGAATGCATGCATGAATGCGGCGAACATGGTTAGTAGTTATACACACGGTCAAGCGTTCGAAGTCACGAGCATGAAGCCAACGATAAGAATCAACGTGGTTAAGTTCTAAGGGCTTATTCATCTGTGAAACGGGTTCTCACGATATCAGATCAACACTCCTCTTTGAAATATTATCGAATTTGTTGAATACTCGATGGTCCAATAATATTTTTCAAGAGAAACTCGCTTGATCGTAGTCTCGCATGACAATTACTCTAGGCTTACACCGAATAATCTCTTTACATCCTAAATGGCCGGATGGGTTATGTGTTCTACACCCACTCGACTTAAGTTCCCTTGAAAGAAAAATGTCTTGCAAATACTTGCTAAACACTAATACCCCAAGACAACCTCCACCGAGAGAGATATTAACCGTAAGCATTGAGACTTCTCACGTATTAATACCTCTACCTAGATCTTAAAATGTTTCTTAAATCCGGGTTAGGATTTCTTTCCATCGATGAAATCGCGAAAACACACAATAAAGAAAAGCAGACATATGCATAATATGAAAGCTTATCCCTTTCTTTTCTTTTGAAAACAAAAAGCTTGGTGCTCTTGAGCGAGTCACATTTTTTGAAAATCAAAGTTTCACTCCCAGTAGTCGCCATTTTTTTCGCGTTAAAGTGTGCGCTAGAGGATTCGAATATGAATTCGGTTCTCGGCTCGAAACGATTTACTCTTTTGATTTGTTTATAAAGATGCATGAGCATCAAGCTTTATTATTTTCAACACAAGAAAGATGATTTAATGATTATGAAAAGGGAAAGTTGTTAATACCCTCAATTGGTATTGATATGCGTAACGACTAGCGAAACTAGACGCAACGTATTGGGAGATTCGAGTAAGGGGATTGTTATATAAAGGGAATAGATGGGGCACCCTAAATATATATAGTTATCTATAGCTTTATATATGAATATGTTTGATATGTTTGTGTGTTTTAATTGCTATTTCTATGATTGGGAAAGTTTCTCCTTTGGGATTTTAAGAAGGATAGATTATGTGGGATCCTATTGTTTGTTATTATTGTGCTCGCAAAGATCTGTGGATCTTCTGCATACATATCCCCTAATGGGAATCAAAGCATTTGTAGCTCGGATCTAAAGGGATCTATGGTTTGTTTGGTCTGAGGAAGAAAGAAATTTGCTCGCCAAGGATGAGACCTTGTGCCTACGTATTCTCAAAAGGATGTTGAGAAAGTCAGAGCAATCGTAGTTCCCACTTATGCTAGTGGAAAGCAACGGGATGTTAGTAAGAGACAGACAAATGTCATCTTAATGAAAAATGTATCTAATCTATTTCATCACATACATTTTTTAAAAGTTTGATTGATTAAAATCTTTCGTCGTAAGCTATCGGTGTTTTGCTTGAGTGTACAAGTGTTACCACTTACATGTTTAAGAAAGATGTTTGAAAAAGATGATTGAATCTTTTAACTGTAAGCATTGGGTGCTTTGCTTGAGTGTACAAGCGTTACCACTTACGATTAAGAGATGTTTTTGTTTGAAAAAGAGTTTGAAAAAGTTTGAAAAAAAAGTTTTGACTGTATGTGATGTGATAGATGAGATACTTCTTCCATAGAGATGATAGATGTCTAAATCTCAAGGAGAAATTGATTGGATTAAAAGGGATGCTTTAAAGAAGCCCATGGGTCCTTGTATTGTTAGCCCAAGAGGAGGCATTCCGAGGGTCATCGAGGGTCATCGAGGGTCCTTGTATGAAGCTCAAGAGGAAGCTATAGGGTATGGCTGGCTTTGTCTTTAAAAGGGATTTCACCGGGAAACCATCCTTTTGGAATGAAGAGCAATTTCACCGGGAAATTATACTCTCAGGGTTCTATCCTAACGCGGGTGATTCTTTGTATTGGAAGCCCAATAGGAGGCTGTTAAGAGATTTTATGGTCTCTTTCATTGTATGATGCCCAAGAGAAGGCTAAACTCAATGAGGAGTTCTTTTGAACGAAGCCCAAGAGGAGGCTGACTCAACAGGGGAGTGCTGTCTTATATGAAGCCTAAGCGGAGGCTAAACTCAGATGAATGAGTTTTCTTATATGAAGCCTAAGAGGAGGCTGAACTCGGTGGGGAGAGTTATCTTGTATAAAGCCCAAGCGGAGGCTAAATTCATGCAGGGGATGAATTATCTTGTATAAAGCCCAAGCGGAGGCTACAACTGTGGGGAACCTATTGGTTAGACTAATTGTTATGTTATAATTAGACAGTTGTATAAACAAGTGTGTGTGTGTGATATGTATTCACAGGAGTTTATGAAGGAAATATAAACAATGGATGATGTTTATTTATAAAAGTTTATGAAGTAAATATAAACAAGTGTCTGTGAAAAGAACGTTTAAAACGAGCGTAACTTGATTATTTACAAGTCAGAACTGTGTACAAGGAAATGAATATGTACACGAATAAACTATTTATGTACAGACAAAGATGGATGTACATAGGAGGGTTGGGACTTACACCATAAGGGTGGCCCATTGGTTTGAAAGCAGTTTCACAAGGAATAATGCTCCTTTCAATACCAATGGTATTCAGTGTATATACAGACGAAACAGAAACGAACGATCGAATTTTATCTGTGAAAAGTATCTGTATTATGTACAGACAAAGATTTGTATTAATACAAAAAAGAATTTGATATGTACAAAAATATGTACATAAAAGAATGTTTTGTTTGTGTATACACAAATGAAGTGAAGACAAACGATCAAAGTTTGTCTGTACTTGAGTATAAAAGGTATCTGTGTTATGTACAGATAAAAATTTGTATGTATCTGAAGAGAGTTTGATATGATTTTAATAAAAAGAGATAGGATTTCCAATAGGTTTAAAGTTCATACGTGATTTTCCTTAGTAAAGTCGAAAGTTATTCTTATACCTTTACAAAAACTGATCATTTGATACAGACTCAACAAGCTTTCAAACTTTATCTCTTTCGCAACTCTGAAGCTTGTGGTTCCTTACCTCATTCTCTTTGACTTTATCACTTTGATGGAATCTTAAATATTTTTATTATTAGGCTTGAGATAGCTCTTGAAGATAAACATTATCACATGATACATTGCTTGATCGGAGATCTTAGCTGACTTGACCAAATGCTACTTTACATAAGGCATTGCTTCAACATATAGGCTTTGATATCTTGATCTCAAAGCATCACAACTTGATCACGACAATAAAGCTTTTGATATTTTGATCACCATAAATTGATCATCTCAATAGATGACATCTTAATCTTCAAGCACCACCACTCGATCTTCAAACACCCCACTTGATCATATTAGATGATAACTTTACTTGTCATCATCCAAAACAACAAGCCTTTAATAATAATTATGATGAAGACTTACCTTAAGAGCATTGTGAACATCAAAACCAAACATATCATTGCAAACCACATACATGCATGCACATAGACCCATAGTAAACCACAACAATACTTGTCCTCGTGAGAATATAACAAAAGAAAAAAGGAAACCCTACATTGATTCTATAAGGTATATGTAGAGGTAAGAGGAATGAATGATGGGCTGAAGTGTCAGATATTTAAGAAAATTGAGGACATAATGTATGTTTTGCAAAAAGCTAGAGCTAGAGGGGGTTGTGAGCTTTAATGACCTCTTGACTAGGATTCTTTATTCTCATTGACTATCACAGACTATGAATTTGCAATGCCATCCTTACATATCTATTTCCACTTCACCGTGAGCTCGTACCACTGTATCAGATAAAAAATTTATCTTTGATTCACCGATTTTCTATCCCACTCAAGAATATACATAAAGTTTTATAAGAATGTATATCACATATTGATTACTAGGATACTTGTTTGTGTTGGAGTTGGTTGAAAATTTACATGTTGAAGAAGTCCTACATCGGTTAGTTTTGTGAAGGAAGAGGGAGTCTAGGACTATATATAGGATCAAGTTTTTCTTTACAAGATGTACCAGTCAAATGCACTTTAATTTGTATTTGACTTTCTTTGTTCTCTTATACTCTTTTATCAGAGTATTGTGAGATGTAGTTAAATATTTGTTTTTGAGGGTATGGGTGTATTGGGGGATTGGGTTAGTTGATGGTATATTATGCGCTGTAACAATTTCCACATAGTATTATTCTTTGGTTGTCTATTGACAATGGCCATGGTTTTTTCTTCAGTTTTAGAGTTTCCACATTAATCTCTTGTGTTGTTATTTTGTTCCTATTTTTTCTCAATGATTTGTGTTTCCCAGCTACCGGTATCAGAGCCGTAGTTCGTCTGGGTGGTGGCGCGGTAGTTGGATCCGGTGTTGGATCCTATTATAGGATGTGGGGGACTCACACTTATGGGAGAGTGGTGTTGGATTTAAAAGAGAGATGACTCATTCACATATCACCTTAAGGTTTTGGGTTGAGATGTGACGTTTCCCTCTCTTGTAGACATGGAGCATTGGTTTCATTGGTGCTCCTGACTTTCTCGAACTCCCCAACAATGATATCATAGTCGTAGTTAGGCTTGGTGGGGGAGCGAAAGTTGGATCTAGTGTTGAATCTTGTTATAAGATGTGGGGGACTCATACTTGTGGAGAAATAATTGATGCTATTATGAGTGATTAAAAGTCCCACATTACATATGAATGAGTGAAATGTTGAATTTATAAGAGTGAGTACGTATACATTTACCTAACACCATAAAATTTTGGGTTGAGATGCAGTGTCTATCTCTCTTATGATTTTGAAATATTAGTCTCGTTAGTGCCATCGACTCTCCCGAACTTGCGTCAATTTGTTGAGACAGAAATATCCAAATATATAATACCTGGTTTATGTGATTGTAAATATGGATAGAGTATGGCTAAGGACTTATATAAAGTGAATTTTGTATCCCTAATAATTGGAAATATTCAGTTTCTTTAAACCTAGTCTCAATCATAGCTCGAATATTTTCTTTTCTTAAATTTGTAAAATGAAAAGGAAAAAGACATTCCAACCAACGTAAATAGACATGGGAAAAGAAAATAAATTAGATTATTTTCTGAGGCGATAAACTAAAATTTGAAAATCTTTCTTATAAGTCTTAATCACTTTATATGCCATGTTATATATCACATGGTTACCTTGTCAATTGCCTTTTGCTGATTTTTCTTAGATGTAACATCTAATTAATATCATTAGACTTAATCCAGTCAAAATTGGGATCTGGATTGTCTAACGTTATAGAGCCAAAGTTACTCTAACTTTCACTTTTTTCAGACGGTTCGATCAATCTAATGCTCAAAATGGTTCCACGTAATCATTCCTCTTAAATGTAACCGCATCTTCTCTCTCATCGCACTATTGACTCTAGTCCATTTACTAACACCACCGCCACAGACGTTTTATCTCTTGTACAAACCTCTCAAATCTCCAAGATTTATAATTCCACTACCAATAATCTTACTCTTAACATAAGATTGAAAAACTTTACAAAAACTATGAATAAATCTATTGGAAATAGCATTAATGCACATAAATAAATAAAGACTTTTTTTAACTGTTGTAAGTAGAATTAATTTATCCATGATGAAAAAAAAAACGTCAAGGATTATTTCATTCTAATTTAAGAACTTTAAAAGAAATGTTATGAAAAACGAAAAAGTAAAAATAAAATAAGGGAAGAAAGCTGGGTTATTTGAGAAAATTTACTCGAGTTAGTGGTGCTTATAATGTCAAATTGTTTAGAAGGTTAATAAATTGAGAGAGTTACTTGAGTGAATACACAAACCAAATGGATGTTTATAAATTCTATTTAATTCTTGAAGTTATCAGTCATATCAATCAATTAGTAGTAACTAAAATAGTTAAATCACATAAACCAATATCTTATAAGTTAGTTACAACTATGAATTCCTCAAAAGATGACGTTTAAACTAATAAGGACATTACAATAATCTTGCCAATTATTTTGCGCAGGCCAAATACTTAAAAAAGAAGAATCATTTGTGAGGTCCAATCGAAAAAACTCAATGCAATAGATAGACGAACATGTAGGACATATTCAAAAGGTTGGGCATTGTCCATCGTTAAATTTGATTAGACGACTCTCTGTATTACACATCGGGGTGAGTGTAGGTGCTTTTAATTGCCACCCATATATAAGTTCTACCACATGTTATTTACAAGTATTATCTTACTCTTACTCTCAAACTACATCTCTTAGACTTTATTGATATGAATTTTGGAGTACAAACTTAACAGGTTCTCTTTGCTCCGCCATTTTAGAAGCTATCACAAATACACTATAAGAGCTCGTTCTCTCAACACCTTAGTTTTCTCGTTCCACCATGGAACAACGGTGTTGTCTGTGAGAAGGACTAGTGATTCAATCAAATTCTCGTGAAAATCACCGTGTCTTTACTCTTAACTTGCTTCAATTGATCTTCTTTCTACTCTAGCATTCAGTCAATTTTATGCAAACAATGGCAACATAAAATTCGACTTAACTAGCTACACAACATAATTTCTCCACCACTTTTATGATAGTTAATGCTCCCAATCTAGTGGGAAAGACCCCCTCCTTCAACAACGAAGATGATCCAATCTTAGCAACTTCCCCTTTCGTTTCAGCTACTTAGATTTTAGTTCCTCTTATCATCGTCCATAGCTCATTCCATGCCCTTCTTACTTTTCATTATTCTCAATATGTTTTACTAGGTCAAACCTTAAAACAACCTCCATTACAACTACAAATTCATATATGAGAGATGTTATAAAGCTTCATACAACTCCACATTGACCAATTGAGTCCAAACACAAGAGGGGAGAATGTGAATTGTGATATTTGAAATTCAAGATTAATTTATAAAAGCCTTGGTTTTTTAAATGTTTATATTAGTAACGTTAAATAACTAGAGAAATAGTAGCGAAAAGGTAGAAAGAAGATGGAGAACAAGATATACACACAACACAAATAGAATAAATGATGGAAAATAAAAAGATAATAGATAAAGATATTGCACTAGAGATTTATACGGGTTTGACTTAAAAACTTGGACTATTATTGTCTCTAAGAGTTTCACTAAAAATAGACTTGAGATTTTATGAGATCAACTCCAATAACCTATAATAACACTAGGAGCTTTTATATAGAATTAACCCACGAACCTACAACAACAATCGAGATTTACACATGCTTAGCTCAAGAATATTCACCAAGGAATTTTTAGGGTTAGATTTCAATCTTTAAGTCCTTTACAAAATGTATTACAAAAGAGAATCACATTCTTGAATAAAAATAGTTTAATCACAATACCAACACAACTTAACTCTCAAAAGAGATTTCACTCTTTCAGCATTATGATAGTTTTAGTAAAAAAGAAATTTCTGAGTGAGAGAGAGAGTAGAAAAGTATAAGATAGTTTTCTATAGTAAAATCTGGAGTGAGATGAAATGAGGAGAAGTCTCATTTATATAGAAAAAAATTGGCTTCAAAATGGAAATGATCCATTGACCAAATTAATGATTTAATCGATAAACACATATTTTAATCAATTAAAACACTTTAAAAACAGCAAGCCTAATCCAAAAAAGGAAACCCTAACAAGGATATATGATATATATATATATATATATATATATATATATATATATATATATATATATGTGTGTGTGTGTGTGTGTGTGTGTGTGTGTGTGTGTGTGTGTGTGTGTGTGTGTGTGTTTGTGTGTGTGCGTGTGTGTGTATGTGTGTGTGTGTGTATTTCTCCTTACTTTATCGATTGGACCAAGTCCTTAATTGATTAAGCAGTAAGTTGAATTTCTTAATATATTAGAAACACTTATAAATTAATTCCATACACACCTTGATAGACTTTTAAGAAGTTTTATGAAATCAGAGAGGGTTTGAAAAAGATTTGTGTGTGTGTAATCACCTGAGTACTTCAAGGCTTACTATTTAACTTTTACAATTTAAACTATTCACTCTAAGATGTTAAGTGCAGGACCAGACGAGCTTCCACATTTTCTCAATTTAAGACTTTAAGATCATATGCTTGATTTAATTATTGGTTATCACTTCAATTATATATTTAAATCACCCTACTAATGAGGCTTGAGATGTTTTCTTCTTTGTTAGATATCGTCATCCGAATTTATTGGAAAATTGATATAAACTCCCTATTTGATGGTTTTCTCAAAAAACTTTTGAAAAGAGCTATCCACACCCAAAAAGAATTTAACTTTAGGAGTTATCATCTTTAAAATACTCTTGGCATTTATCATTAGTTGTTATCATTAAACCCAATTGACAATTATACTCACACAAAATATAAATCCACAATCCAAGGCAACCTAGGCACGCATGGAGTAAACAAATTTCCCAACACCATCTATATCTTGCTACAACAACAAAACGTAAATTTCTTGGCCTAAAGAGAACCTGTAAAAATATTCTTGTAGGGACATCTCCATGCGTAAAACTCCATTACACGTCTATTGTACCCCAATTTTTGCCCCTAAGATTCACTCATACTTCATACCATTGCATGACATAAAGATCATAATTTGAATCTACCTCTCTCTCCTATATTTGACTTTTCCCTTAGGATATCACCAAGCACCTTGTGTATGTGTTTATATCTTGTGTGTGATGGTTGATATTTGGCTAACAATGATATGTGTACACTTTGCTTGCTAAATGTTCTAGGTGAATGGTGCACAAGTTTCTTATTCAAGGAGTAAATAGGTTCATGTGTTTATTTCCATTCCTTCTCTCCTCAATTCTCAAGATTTTGAAAGTATTATCTCTCATTTAAGACTTCTATTGTCATCAACCATGGTATATTATCTTGAGTTTATGCTTAATGTTTGAAAGAGATCATCAAATCCAAAGAATTCTCCATTCTATGGCCATCTATCCTGAAATTAGGGTTTAGAACTTCTGAGGACCATATCTTGGTGTTTGTATGAAGTTTTTGGATGTTTTCAAAATAATTTGATTCTTAAGAGGACTTCTAATATGAATATGCTTTGATTCAAGGAGTTTTATTGATGAAAAGATTATTTTAGAGGTCTATGATTGCCCACTCTCTAAATTGATGCTTCATCTATCTTGTATGACTTTAAAGGATCATAACTTGGTCATCCCTTATCTCCTTGAGATCATTTTTCTTTCACAATGAACCTTATAATGTCTAATAAAAATTAGTTAAATTTGTGAGAAGAGAAAATGCTTGGAAATTTGCCTATGAAGTCAAAAAATTACAAGTCCTTGATGAATTTCTCAATTGTTGGACAATCAACTTCAAAAGATCATATCTTGATCATCACTTATCATCTTGAGGTCATTCTTTTTGCACAACAATCTTGAAGATGTGAAATTTATCTCCATATAAGTTTCGAAGATTGAAATTGTTTAGAAGTTGCTTGAAGAAGTCAAAAGATTATAGGTCACTTCACAAATTTTCATCAAATTCACAAGATCATAACTTTCTCAATTTTTGGAATTTTTGAGTGATTCTTTTTGCCAAATGTTTTTGAGAGGTCTACATCATATGATCTTTGAAAATAAAGAGAAAATTTTGAGTGGAAGAGCAAGTTTGAAGAAGAAACATTATAGGTCATATTTAGAAAGTGGTATGCTTGACCAAGCCTGGCCAGGAAAATCAGTGATTTTTCAAGAATCCTAAAGGCTCAATCTCTTAGCCCAAACATCCATTTGATTTGATTTTTTTTGCATTGTGTTTTACACTTTGAATACTTCATTTGGCTCAAATAAAATCATAAAACGAATGAGGGAATTGGATTTGGCCTCAGCTCAAAGTTTGTGCAAAATTCTGGTTTGAGCTTACCATCAGTTTATGCATTTGCGTGTGTAACTTGTTTTTAAGCCAAGCTAAGCCTTGTTTTCGTGACTAATTGTGATTAGGAACTTCCCAGGATTAATTAGCACATCAAAAATAAAGGAATGGTTGAGTTTTGATGCACACAAGGTCACACTTTCTTCATGAACACAGGTGTGCACGATTTCCACTCAAATATCATCATCCACCCCTCGTTTTGATTCCATTCGCCTCTCCTATAAATAAGGGACACATTCCACTCATTTCCTCAAGCTTTGATAGCCAGAAAACCCATGCCAAACTCTCTCAAATCCAATTTTCTGCAACTTCGTTTTCACTCTCAAAGCCATTCCAGTTTGAAATTAACCATTCGTCTTCTTCCTTGAACCTCACTGAAGCTAACAGAACAAGAATCGTACCTTGAAGCTCCCTGAACCGTGCTACCCAATTCCAGTTTCAAACCTTTGAATGTGAACTTCGTTCAGGTAGGAATCTCTATCAAACCTTGTAAAATAAAGCATCATTGCACTATCCTCATCTCCATATCCTTGTGATCTTCACCATTTGCATTATCATCAAGTATTGACTGAGAATTTCTGGAAACAAGTGCTCGCTATTATTTCTGTTTTTCCAAATTGTTCATGGTATAAGTGAAATAAATTCTTCGCGAGGCTACCATTAGAATCGTCTTGAAGAGACGAAGCGAATGACACCGGTCTGAAGAATTTATTTCACAGTTTGAGAATCTAGCATGGATGATGGCTGGAGGTTGAAGACGACCTATGTGTCTGTCTTCAACCAATGAAGACTTGACTTGTAATTTTTAAAATTCCATCCGGTGTGTTTGCTTCACCGTGCACGCGTCTTTGGAGCCCTTGGATCTGATTACTTTTATTAGTCAACATCAATCCAACGCGTGATATTATTTCTTGTTTTATTTTTTAATTTTGTAATCTGGTGTGAAAACCAAGGAGGTCCATATCAAGCACAATGTGCTTTGTCCATTTTATGTGATTACTAACGTGTTTTGACTATGATCAGATCGTCTACATTTTTTGGCTTTTATTTTATTTTCTGATTTTTTATTTTAAATGTTTTAAGCTTCAAAAAATCATATAAAATTCATTTATGACTAAAATTATGAAACAATTCATAAAAATATTTTGAAATACTATCTTTCTGAATTTTATTTTTTCATAATTTTATTTTAAAATTTGATATTTTTTATGAATTTTCCCTTTTATTTGAGTTTTTTAATTGTTTTAAAATACCTTTTGACATTTTAAAATTCAGGAAAAATTATGGAAGGATCCAATGGTCATTTGACAAATATTAGTGACCTCATTTTATTTTTATTTTTAATTTTACTAGTTTTTGCCACTATTGTTTTATTTCACCTTTTATTTATTTTTTTAAAAAATATTTTCTGACTTAAAAAAATTCTTAAAAAATTTGTCAATACTTGTTGACCTCTGTTGACTTTGGATAATTTTCTTGGAATTTTATTTTGATGAAAAAAATACTATTTATGTATTTCGTCAATAGAGTCCAATTAAATAACTTAATTTCAAAATTACTTTTAATCATTTTATTTGTTTTTATTTTCATTTTTATTTTGCTGACTTTTGAATTTATTTCGGAGTCACAAATTTCCTCAACATCAATGGAATTTTTGTGTTGATAGGTCTCTTATCCAAATCCACCAAGAAAGTTGATTGATTTTGACGAAGTTAGACCGAATAAATTCATCTGATACAAAATAAACTTGGAAATTACTTCTTCTTCTCCATCTTATTTTTCTTTTGTCCCGAAACGGAAAAAGTGATCAATTGGTGCATGAACTTTAATGTTCTAATATAAGTCCCAAAACATGAGTTGAGCTTTGATCTTGGTTCAACACTTGTAGCGCTTGTCATGTGGTCGCGTTGATTTTGAATCAAGCTTCTAGCAAGTTTCCACTAACCTTGTCCATTTGAAATTCTCAATCATCTTTGATCAAGAGATGTGATGATTCCAAAACCGGTGATATACTTGACAAAAACAATTAAAACTTTTGGTGTGGTCGCGTTGATTCTATCAATCTTTTGGCAAGTCTTCAAGATGGTCATCTTGCTAACCTTTATTAATTGCTTTTATTTCCCGCTCTTTACTTTTCGCATTTACTTTTATGCTCTTTATTTTTATGCACCTTTAATTTTAGGATTTACATTTCATGTCATTTTTCCTTTGCTCACTTGGACATTTTATTTTCTTGTTATTTTGAATTTGCTCACTTGAGTTTTATTTTTATTTTCCAAAACTTTTAATTAGACTTGGTTACTATCCTTGTGCTTGGAGCTTGATCTTTAGACTTAGGATTAGGACCTCTACCTCAGCTTGGAGATTTTTGTGCCCATGGTGTTATTTTGTCTTGTCTGGTTATTATCTTTGTACGCAGGTTATTCTGTTATACTCGATTAAGAGTGGATTTCCTCCAAATACAGCCGTTACTCTGCCCGTTTTTCTTAAGACAAGAGTTCACCTAAAGGCATTGATTTATCTGGAGCTTGGTTTTTTTGTCTTGTTATTTGTTGTTTATGTGGTAATCTAAAGGATGTGATATGATATTGGCTCTTGATGTCAAGTACTAATATTCTCACCCGGTTAAATCTTTCTTTACCCTTACCTTTTACTTTATGCACTTAGGTTAGCCTCTTCATCTCCTCCCCATTCTTTAAATTTCAAAATCTTCCCTCTTTTTCAAAGGATTCTTGATTTCAAAACTTGAACCGCTTTCATAAAAAACTTGGACTTAGGTCCATGCATTTTCAAAATTTCTTTTCTTAATAAACTTTCAATCCATTTAATAATACTTTCACTTTTCTTTTCATAAGACCAAAAAACACCTAACCTCATTCAAATTTTTTGAGCTCTTTGTAGCTTTTCTAAACTAACAATTTCTTAAAATCAACCAACACACAATTTCAATTGTTCGGAACAAACCAAGTAAACTGTACTTTTCAACTCAAATTCAAAGCAACTATACAAAGTAAAACGGCTGCCCAAATGGTTTCTTGGTTATATCCCATGCGAATAAGTGCGGCGATATTAAACCTTCATCGAAACTAAGCACATATATCAATCTTTATTCACAGTTAAAATTAACAAAGTGATGCTATCATCCGAGTTTCAAACAAAATTAACACGGTTTAAACTTTATTTGAGAATAACAATAAAAGCAGGGTCACAACCAAAATTCTCGTTCAAATTTGCCTCAAAAGAAAATAACCATAAAACTACCCCCATAGTTTCTTGGTTATATCCTATGCGAATAAACGCAACATCGATATCAAACATTCATCGAAACTAACAAATATCATTCTCTCACAAACAAAGAGATACCAAAAATCAAGTTTCAAATACTTCTCCCACTTATCGAACATTGAACTTAATTATAAATAATTCAAATTATTACTCTATTCAAATTCAAAACATGCAATAGGAAAGTTGCACAAAAGTTTTCAACACATTGCTAGCATCCGGGAAGCAACTATAACATATTGATGTTCAGACATTTTATCTTAAATACTTTCAAAACATAACAGGATAGCAACGATACCATAGCCAAATTTATTCGTTTCAAAATCAACCCGAATGAAACAAGTTAACGTTAACACACCAACATACAAAACATGACGCCACTAGCAAAGATTCTATCACTCGAAATTCGGTTATTCCACTTAACACAAGCAAACTCTACACAAACAAATACAACCTCATCGATCTGATTATAAACAATAACCATCATCTATTAGATAAAACTAAAATTGATATTAACATCACACTAAACTAGCAAGAACTCAACATCAAACTCCATCATTTTGACAGCATAACAACAATAATTTAACGATATATTCGCAGACAGTTGTATCAACATGTAGTTTCAAATCAAGTTTGTAACAACTATTCATCATAGAAACCTGACAATAATTCAGTTTATCAAATCAAAAGGAAACAAAAATTACCTAAATGTCGAAATCTGTATGGAAACCATGATGTGTTATTGAACTGAACGAGCAAGTGTTAAACGTGTTGGAAACTGAGCTACGAGCGGAGGGTCGAACTGTTTCAGAGAAAAAGCGTTGCTGATAGAAGCTGCGTTCGCTTGTTGATGAAGACAAGTGAGATGGAGGGTGAGTTACGTCTACAAATGGAGGTGCAATATGGGTCTAGAAGTGATGGAGGTTGCACGCTTGAAAAACGATGGAAGGCGGTCAAAGGTGGATGGAGAACGAAGGGTGATTGATGTATGAAGGAGGCGGTTCTAGGAGAACGATGGTAGTGATAAGATGAAGGGTTGGTGAGGATATAAAGAGTGGCGTCGAAAATAGTTAGCTGATGGGAGTATGAAGTTTATGGTGGTTAGAAGTAGCGATGCAGGAGTTTGGTTGAAGAAGTAGATTTTCGGCGAGGGATATGGAGGTGACGGTAAGGTGAAGGTTTTGAATGGAGCAGAGATTTATAGAGGAGAAGATGTAGAAGGGTAACGGTGTAAGGCCTCCGTGATGAAGGAGGAATAAAATATGAGGATTGAAGGTTGAGTGGGGCAGAAGGGACGACGATGGAGGACTGTCGGAGGGAGTATCAGATTAAGAGAGTGAGATGTTTGTAACTATTTTCTCTTTTTTATTGCAGAACTTTAGGTTGAAGAATGAGGAAAGAAAGAGGTTACTGAAGATGGCTTCGTGATGGTGGAAGCGTGATGAAGAGGAATTTCCCCTTTTTTAGATCTGCCTCGCCTCTCCATTTTTCTTTCCGTGAACAGTCTCAACATAACAATATATACACCATAAATTAGGTTTAGATAAATTTTAAAATGCCTAAAATGACCCTAATGATAAAATGGACTATTAAGCCCAACAGGTAAAAATTAACTTATCTGAAAGATTTTTTTTGTTTTGATTTTTAGAGATAAAAATTGGACACCTAAAATTGTCAAAAACGATATAAATTCGAACACTAAATTATCTGAAAAAATAAAATGAGTACATTAAAATAAACTACAGATCTCAAAGATTAAATAAAAATTATCGAAATGCTTAAAATTGAAATAAAATGAAAATAAAGAATACCCGACTCTAAAACACTTACATTAAGAACGAGTCTTCAAAATGTATCGAAAAATTAGAGAGAGCATATTTTCATGATCTACGCGACACGTAGATTCATAAAGCAGTGAGTTAAAGGCGAAAACTTGAAATATTTTCCCCGTTATAATTTTCCGCACAGTGTCGAATCACTTTTAACGGTTTATTTATAAAACCGAAAATTCAATATTATCGACATATAATCATCAACTTAACACGATGCAAGAAACATGTAGAGAGATATAAATGCATGAAGTAAAATAACGGGTATTTTACAACTATAAAACGATGCAAATATCGATTTAAATTGACTTTTGGTCAACTTAAATACGACTAATGATGCAGATGCGATGAATGGATGACAGTTCAATGCTAATGACTTAATGGAATCATTTGCAGGTGAATGTGAAACCTAAGTCAGATAAATTAAAGTTAGGAGGACAAATTTTGGGGTGCGACATTAACCATTAGATTAAATTTAATTTAAAGGTAAAGATTATGGAGTAAGTTAAAAAAACTTACTCTTGGAGTAAGTTGATCCCCACTATATATATATATATATATATATATATATATATATATATATATATATATATATATATATATATATATATATATATAGAGAGAGAGAGAGAGAGAGAGAGAGAGAGAGAGATTGAATGAGAGACACACAGAGAGAGAGAGAAAGGATCAAATTACACACGAAGAGTTACACCATGAGTTACACTCGCTCAAAAATGTTACTTCGGATTAATATTTTTTAAAACCAACTGTTGGATTGAAACATACCATCATATTGATCATACATATTAAATTTCAGATTAATCTATAATGATTTACTATGTCATTGAACTACGTCAAAATTAACGTTATACAAGAGTCCATTTTGACGTTAATCTTTGGATATCTTGACCATATAGTAAATTATTATAGTTTTATCTCAGACTTTATAGGTATGATCTATATGATGATATATTTCAATCCAACGGTTGATTATAAAAAATATTAATCTGAAGTGACTTTTTGAGCGAGTGTAACTCATGGTGTAACTCTTCGGGTGTAATTTGATCCCTCCTCATATATATATATATATATTTAAAGCAAAGTTATTCAGCTTCAGCACAGAATTGCCATCTCTCTCGAAACAAAACCCTAACACCACTCTCTTTCATATGCAACGAACTCGTTCTGATATGCTTCTTCAAACTTAATGGTAATAAAGTTCAAATGCAGAGAACACAAAGTTTTATCTTTATTCTCATACTTCATTAGTTTTCTTCCATTTTCTCTAAACAAAACCCTAACATATGTCTCTTCCTTGAATCAAATTTATCTCATAAGCTTCTTAAAACTTATAGGTAATCAAATTCTCCAATTAAAAAGAGTTTTTTCATGTGGCATGATATTCTAGTTTTTCATTTGGTGAATGATCCATGTATTGTTGTTTATGTCACGGTCTTTATGTTTTTTACTACTTATAGAGAAATTGAATGAAGAAAACCACCTTAACCAAGCACATACTTTGGCTATGGTTTACATATGATTTTTGTTGTTATGGAAAAACAATACAAGAAGTATAGATTTATATTGTAAGCTTCTTCCACCTTTTATTTTTTCATAGAAACATAAAGTAGATGAACCTTATCATTAATTCCATGATTCTTTTCAATAAAAGGTACGTTCGTGAAACATTTTATTATATCTTGTGTTGTTGTATGTTGTCAATGTTTTATTGATAAAAGGTATATTATTGTATGTTTTTGTTGTGTTGTTGATAATGTTGATGTATGTTGTTGTTTTTAATTAATGTGCTCAGAACAAGAACAAAATATTGCTAAGTCACAAGAAAAATACTTATAATTTAACAATATTTTGTTCTTTAAATTCTCATACAGATTGACAGAAGATCAAGTTGAACTTATTAGTCCCGACCCAAAGGATAGGCAACCTAGGCAATTGTCTAGGATCTCATATTCTATGTGCGAATCATATTATTATACTATAAAAAAATCATATTGTGTATCATACTATAAAATGACAATAAGTGCTTCAATTACTGTTTGTATATATACATTCTTTCCCTATAAAGTGACAATTAATGACTTTTACATAGCAGTAAATATTACTAATGTACATACTACCCAGTAGCAATAAATCATTGCAGTTTTATTCAAGTAGTATGATTTCATTGTCAAAAAAAAAGTAGTATGATTTCATTTTCATGTAACTTCAACTATGTTAAACAAAAATCAAAAAGGCAAAAACATGTGCTATGACATTCACTCGTAAGAGTATACTATTAAATTTATAAAAATAATACAAGTAAAATTAATGCACGAGTTGATATTTTTAATTATACAAAAAACTTGATTTTTCTAAATTTATCTATTATTTATAGAGTAATGTTATTAACTCTTGTGTTTGCAATTTTTTTTTTTAAATATAGTTACTAAATTTTATTTTAATATTCTGATACAATAAAAATTAAATGACTGATTTTGTTATTAAATAAAAAATATTATTAAACACAATTGAGTACTATAATTAAATAAATAATTCTTTTTATAAAGTAAAATTTTAATTAAAAATATAACAATTAAAAAAAATATTTTATGATTTGCCTTAGACTTCGGTATGTGTTGGGTCAGCCCTGAAGTTTGTTATATTGTATGTAGATTGTTTATTTCAATAACACTTCACTGAAAATGCATTCATTTAAATTTATTTAGAAACTTATAATATGAAAATTAAGTTGTATTTGAAAACCAACTTGTATCAATCAATTTTTTTAAATTTTATATGTATCATAATTCATCTCACATTCTTTAACATATAGAATGTGTTTCAATGACATAAGTCCTTCATGACATAGATATATTCTCTTATACTTTATTTAGAATAACATCAATTTATTGGCTAAGTCTACCTCATCATCGTCATGTATCATCCTGATTGCTATGTTGATAAGTCATCGTTACAATCATCATAATAGTGACGATGATGAGGCGGACTTAGCCAATAAATTGATGATATTCAAAATAAACTAGAAGCGAAGGAATTGACTCCATTAAGGACTTGAACCATTGAACCATATTCTAAATGTTAAAGAGAAAGATATGGGTTGTGACATGCATGCAATTTGAAAAACAATGGTTTGTTTAAGTTGTTTTTCAAGAATAGTTTAATTTTCAAATTATATACTTCTTCATCAATTTGAATGGTTGTATTTGTTTAATGAGGTGTATGGAAAAATAAACAATCTACATATTATATAATTAACCCTGGATACTTTCCAAAATGGTTATCTATTGTGACTGTGATGAAATGTTATTTATATTCTAAATGAATTTTTGTTGATGTGTTTTGAACCCATTACCTAAATATATATATATCACAATGGTTGATAAGTGTAACTGTTGTGACAGTTAGCGCATGTGATGCCTTATTAACACGGTCTCGCGGTCGTAGTGGAAAGCACCAGACATACAACTACCGCTTACCACACAACGATTGGTTAGGCGTTGTGGTATCCTTTTTTCAACCGTTGTGGTATGGTAATTTTGTAATAGTGACACCTAGGAAACACATCAACAACATGATCTACCTTAGCTCGCTCCTCCTCTAGTATCTCTTGATGAGCTGGCCAAGAGTGATCTCTTGGAGCATTGTGTACCATATAAGGACGTGACAACCAAAAGAACCACCATATGTAACCGTCTACATAGCTCTAGTCGCTCTAAGATATTGTATTTTGTGCCACATAAGGTACTAGATGATTAACATAATCATCAAACATAGAATTTATATCTTTATGTTTCAAAGTGGGAGGAGCAGACACAAAAGGAGCTCTGGGAATTTACTACATGTAGCCGAACTGACCCATGACACACTCAAGAAAATAAGGAGCTATCAAACATGAACCGCAATCCAACCATCAAGAGTATAAGGCAATGTCATCAAAGTTAATTGTCTCACAGTGATCGATGTATAAATGGAAATGTGTATCCTCTACTACCAAGCAGTCAATATACACTTTGAATGGCTTTACCATCTGGTTCCCTCTAAGTAGGGAGAATGCACAAACATGCGAAATATCCTCAGTATAAGTCAATAGACATGACTAACCAGAGATGCGTGGGAAGTTCTAGAGGATCCAATCCTTAAAAGTGTTGGAACACACGAATCATTACTTAGGAAAGATGTTTCAATAATTTAATGAAAATAACACACAAGCACTAAAAGCCCAAGAAATGTTACCGCCAAAAGTGTGATACTGCATGTCACCTTTTTAGTCTTCCACATACAACCCTTCCTATAACTTAGAGTACAAGTAGACTAAATAATCGGCCCTCAATTGTACTCATGGATCTGCACAAAGTCCTCGAAGTACCGCAGGTAGATAACATCCATATAAGTTGCACTCTTGTCCATAAAAGTGGTAGTTCCAACAAAATACAATAGGTATGCTCTCATAGCATACCCTCTATGTTGTTGTACCTGCTCGTTATCATCAACAACTTTTTATGATCTCGATATCTCACATGTAAACACCTTCTGCAAAAAGCTAAACCTAGCATGATCCCCACAACATAAGTCAAGCTCCTTCATGGCATCATCTAGGTCAACTCCTAGATAGTCTACAATCCACACCAATTCCTCATCTTTGGTAATCCTCCCATGATCTAAAAGTCTCCTCCTAACCGGAAGATGTAGCATACACAAGACATCGTCCAGTGTGATAGATATCTCACCATGTGGTAGATGAAATGATGACGTCTTCATTAGCCATTTCTCTACAAACACATTAAGAATACCATGGTTAAGTGTAACATAATCGGTTTTGCATGTCTCGCATCCATGATAGCTACAAAACTTCTTGAAACCACAACTCATTGGGCTCTTCCACACGAGTGATTTTCTACATATGGTTGATGAATTATAGAGGATCATGTTCCTACATACATGGTTTAATAAGAATGATTCAATCAAATAAACAAAGCTTCAAATGAATAATTCCAACTAAATTTTACCTCTCCGTCCCAAATATGTTTGGGAACATGGTCCAGATAAAGAGGCAGTTGTGATAAGTCTAAGGGACGTGCTTCAAAACCCTGACGTGCCTCTTTTGCATGGGTTTGTGATGACTCAGATGCCGCCTCTGGTTACCCTTGGGCCTAGGATGACTCAGGTGTCTCCTTTGTCACTTGGGCTTGGTGTGCCTCAGGTGCCTATGTTGTTTGAGGTAACTCAGGTGACTCGGATACCTCTACTGTCTTAAGAGCCTGAATAAGTGAACTTATGCGTCTACGTGAAGATGTAGATGGGGATGCATGAGGAGGGAACCCTCGTCCACTATGTGAAGATGAAGAACAAGGAAGAGATACACGAGCTCTAGAACTCTACACCTCTGCATCAATTGGTCTAAGGTAGAAGGAGCCTGGGATGGATGATTCTTTTCCCTCCGAAAGAATGCATGTTGTGCAATCCTACCGTGTCTCAATCTAGATTATAATCGGCCATATTTCCTGTCAATAGACAAGACAAATGTTACATAATAAATTTTTTACAGAAAAGGCAAAACATTTCAAAAAGACTGCTTACGGAGAGGCATCTCTGATTTTTGGGTAAACATTGAAAAATTCCAGAGATGCATCCTTGGAAATTCCTGCAATTTTAACCACCGTCAATGGCATGATGAAGATCCATAAAACATATAAAATAATGCATTGATCGTAAAACTGCCTATCTAACTCGTTTCTCATTAGGTCTAAGCTATCAAACACTTAAAATCTTTCTATTTCATAACCTAAACAACTTCTATACAATTTTACACAAACTCAATACAGTTTGCAAAAAACTTATAGTTAGTGTTTTAAATTTGTTTGTTCTTGCTCAATGTTGTTTGAAGTCGGATGTTTGAAGAAGATTGATGTTGCTTGATTGTGTTGTGAGCGAGTTTGAGACAATGGTGGTCGGGGAGTGTTTGCCAATATGAGTTTTGAAAGAGTTTGAGTAAGTGAAGAGGGGGAATGGACTCTGACGCGTATTTGAACGAAGAACATTTAGAGATGCATCTACGTAAGCCTTTTAGAGATGTATCTCCGAAATATTTTTGCGTGAAATTAAGGCATGATCAATAATTTTACTAGATTTAAGTGCGTTCGGAGATGCGTCATCGTAATGTATATGTAGATGTATCTCCGATAAATTCTTTCCACTGATTTAGAGTTTAATTCAAAAATATGTTGAAGTTTGGTACCTTCGGAGATGTATCTCCAAAACCTGAAATTATAAATACATTTTCACGAGATATTCTAATAATGTTAATCCTTTCTATTTGCCGTATAGGAATTTATAAGATGTATACTCTTTAAAGTTTGGGTACGATGATTAATGAAAGAAAAAATATCAAGTCATCAACAATTATTGACCTGGTATTAAAATAGCAAAGTCTACTGTACCATAATATATGTGGTACATGCTGTACTACGACAAATTAAACTAGAAAATAATTTATTTTTTTTAAAGAAAAAACACCACCCGCATTACCTATAATCAACTCATCATTGACAACGTCTAAGGATTAAGAGTGTCTACTTGCTGCTATGTGCTTGGTTTGAGAACATGGGTGTTAGGTGACAACCTTAGAGTGGTAGATTATGGATTTTTATTCTGCCCATGAACTTTTGAATGCTTTAAATCTTGAGGAAAAGTTTTGGTAATTATTACTTGACCCAATTTATTTAATCCAGTGACGTAAGGGTGATATGAGAAACTTAATTTTACAACCAACATTCCTAACAATATAATTCAAATAGCTTCCTAAGTTATTACCAACTCTTGTTTTAGTTAGTGTTGTGTCTCCTTCTCAAAAGGTTTGGTGTGTGTCTCCTCTAATGTTGAATGTCACTAACCTTGAAATTTGAATTATACTATTTCTGTTTATTGGGTTAGCAGTTACGGTTATGATGGTGATTTGGTAGTAGTCTTTTGTGGAAGATCTGATCAAATGAGCAATGTTTTTCTAGGTTGGTTAACTAAACCAACACGAGTGGTTTGTTAGACTTAAACGCAAAATTAGAAAGTTTTATTATGTTTAGTTCCCTTTTGAACCATTAATTAATGGAAAATTTGGACTTGCAAATTGAAATTTAAAGCTCTAACTAACCCACATTAATAGTGTAATTATATGTCTCATAAGTGGAATTGAATTTAAGAGTGTGCAAGGTTAATCAAATAATTTCAACCAAACCACTTTTTCACCTATAGCACATGTTTTGGGCTAGCCACAAACTCAAAAAGGGAAGTTTGGTCATCAGTTCCAAGTCTCATCCAAAATATTAAAGGTACGATATAATCTTACTCTAGAAATTTTTAGTGGATTTATGCCATAAATCGTTGCATATCGTTAGATACCATCAGATGATTTTCTGCATTCCACGCCGATAAGGCAAAGAACGTCCATGTCTCTCATATATAAGACATCTCTCTTGAAACATGAGGTAGTTTTCTCTAAACCATAACTCAATTTACTCCCCATTCTTTTGGTGACATGGGCGTTAGAGTGTTAATCTTGCAAGCTCGCCTTCACGCCGACATGCCAGAGATCTTACCCACTGCATCAAGACTCTACTCCATCATTTCACTAAGCATTTATAGTTTTCTAGAGGAATAATGGCGTCGTTTACGTCTTCCTAGCAAGCCGAGTCTCATTCTCTCTAAGGGTCGTATATGTTCTCGTTTCAACTTGTGTTGTAGTATGAGTCATGAAAGGAAATAGAGGAGCATCATGCGCCCGGTGAACCTTCTTCCTATTGGAGGTATTCCCAATCACACCCATGTTATATGCAAAATGATACAAAGAAGACAATTATCAAAAATGTTTTGTGCATAATAAAGGAAAACATAAAGATAGTTTCCTTAGCTCACCAAAAAATCTTTTTCTCGAGAGCAACGGTTGTTTTCACAGCCAAATGAGTGTTAATGGATCGCCTTTTTTTGATATGAATGTGGTACATCCAAAGGGATATCTCCCTCTTCATAACCTAAACTCTCCAAGAAGGTGACTAAGTCATATTTCAACGACTCTTCCTCTAGGGTCAAGGTTAGAGGCGAAGGCATATATTTTTGGAGCACAAAAGAAGTGGTTCTAGGCCCAACATTTCAAAATATTATCTTTATATTTCACTGGATCCAAAAAAGGGGGTTAGAGAGGGAAGAACCACCCTCTAGGAGGATACAAAAAGAAGATAATGTCTCTTTATTCTTGGGGGTGTGCAAAAAGTAATGGTCCTTGATATTTTTCTATCTCTCAAGCTAAACGTCAAACATGTTAAATGGATAGAGAAGTAAGAGCAACCCTTTGTCTCTGATCTCTAGTGGCTAAAGTCTGCATCATGTTGAAGAGATGGAAGAATAACCTCAAGGTGGGCACCTTTCCAGGTACTCACGCCAATACTGGAACATTTTGAAAAAGGCCTGAGCTACCAGGTGTAGTTGAGACAGGGAAATTCTCAAATGATTCAACACCCCTCATTAAAACTGGTGAATGGAAACTTAAATCTTAGTCTGGAAAACAAACATTCATAGAATGGTATGGAATATCTGTTAAAGGAGCGACATATTCTTTTTTCAGGGTTGACATGTGAAATTCTAGAACTATAACACAAGTTAATATTGATGTCTCAACATCAGAAAAATGTCAAGACAGATGTTGTAACATCTTGTTGTGACATATGTTGATAGACATAAGAAAATATATCAAAATTGTAACTTATGTAGAAATAAATTGCAGAATGATAAACAACACAAGTAATTATTAACCCAGTTCGGTGCAACGTCACCTACTTTGGCGGCTACCAAGCCAAGAAGGAAATTTACTATGACAACATTAGTTCAAAGCCTAAACAATCTTAGTTTACAACTTCTTACCTAATCACTACATTCTACCTAAAAACCTTCCAGATATGAGATCCTCCTCTCACTTCCTACCAATCACCTCAGTGATAAACTATAGTCACAAACTAGTGACTAGTATCAAAACTATAAGATTACACTTCCAATAAATAACACTCAGTTTTTCTTAAAAGCTTTTTATTGAGAACAAGAACCAATACTCAATTATATGCTTAAAACCTTCAAGCGTGAGAACAATAACTTGATAAACAATCAAGTAACAATCAATCTACCTCACTGTATCAAAAGATACATGAGTGATGTAACACCCTTTTACCCAAAACATATAATATAACATATATAAGAATAAATTAGTGTATAATCCCATAAGGCGTCACATGTACTTCACGAAACAACAGTTCAAAGCATGCATATTAGTCATAATCATAACATGTATTTAAATTCATGTTCCAAAATACCAATGTAATATGCAACTCGTAGTGAAAATATTTTCACTTAATTAAATAATTCATGATTGAGATCCCATAATAACAATCATATAACGAAGTACTAGGAACCACAGTCAATCATCACATAATCTCATACATATGTCGGAATAAAAGAGAGTAATACAAGTATCTCGCAATACAAGAATTCATGAGTCTTAATAATCCCCGTGTTACATAGACCAGAGAAATGATTCACTACCTAAGAAAATGGTAAATAGAACTTACTTCGGTACCTGAGCGACATCGTATAAAACGTCATTTCAACAGAAGGGTGAGAATTCATATCATCATGAAAATATATATAATCATAAACAATGTATTACATGAAAATAGAAATTGAATTCATCACGCTTGATATAATCATGTAGACAACATCAAATAGTTCATTTCACATAATCACATATATGACATAACTCATTCATTCAAGGTTTAAAGATAATTCAATCACGATTGTCATAAATTCCACAATCACACATCTATCATATAGAATATGTCAAAACACACATTTCACATTGACACGTGTGACTCGAATGCAATTATGTGCAATATGCATGTGGTACCAATGTTATCCTTATTGGTCCTGCCAGATCCACATCATTAAGATAGATAACCACCAATAAAGCTTCATTCGACGTTAAGCTTTCAAACCCCATTCGGCGTTAGGTTTGGGACAATTCAATAATATCCATGGAATTACCAAACATTTCCTCTTGACACAAATGATGCATGTACATGTGCAATCTCAACAACTCATCACATAATTCAACATATTTTGAATTATCTTCACAACTTGCACAACATACATCTTTCATGCCAAATCAATCACATATACATAATCTCATAGTATAAATCATCTCAACACATCATTATAACATGGTGAAATTAGATACAAATCATGTTATACTCTAGCAACATCAAATTTCAACACTTACATACACAAATCAAGTGTTAAGTTTCTCATCAAAACACATTCCTAATCAATCCAAAATAAACCAAATAAATTATTAAAATACATGTAAATTCATGGTAAATCATATAGATACCTAATCCCTAACCATTCATGCATAAATAATTATTCAAATTCAAGGAAACCACGCTAAGCACCCTCCATCCCGCTAAGCGGTCTCACAAGAAACCAGAAAACTCTGATGCGAACAACATTCTGTCCATGCATGTATTCCACCATTAATCTATGTTCTAATGCTCATTTTTCACCAAATAAACATGTTTGATCATGTATACATCATAGGGAACCTATTTCTATCATAAAAACTAGATTTCTAAAACTTAATTCTCAAATCCCTAAATCAAATTGGGTGATTCAAAATCTAGAAATTCACATACCCAATCATATTTCATGATACTATCCAACCTATAATCATACATACTCCCATAATAACATAGATTATCACCATTACTTTGAGTGTAGAGTCTTGATTGACCTTCCTTCATTTTTTCCCCCTTTTCACCTCTTTTCCTCTCCTCTTCTATTCATCCAATTATGACATCTAATTTCCTATTTCATATTCTAACTACTATATTCCATAAATGGGCTTAACTCACGTTCCATTATTAATATAAAACAAGGCCTAATACTAACTAATTATTATTTCTATCCATAAATCCAATTATTTAAATAACACATATATTTAAATAATTTAATATTCACAAAACACAATATTTAATTAATTACTACATAATATAATAATTAATAAAATAAATAATAAAAATCGGGATGTTACAACTCTCCCCCACTTAAAAGATTTTCTTCCTCGAAAATTACCTCAACCAAACAACTCAGGATAAGACTGCTTCATCTGACTCTCAAGTTCCCACGTCACACTTCCACCTGCTAGACCTTCCTATTCCACTTTCACTAAAGAAATCTCTTTTCCACGAAGTTGTTTCAACTCTCTATCCTCAATCCGCATAGGTAATGTTTCCACAGTCAGGTTATCTCTCACCTAAATATCATCTACTTGAATCACGTGAGACAGACCCGGTATGTACTTCCTCAACTGAGACACATGAAACACATCATAGAGATTAGCAAGTGACAACATCAAATGAATTTGATAATCCACTTTACCTACTTTCTTGGTAACCTGGTAAGGACCAATAAAACGCGACGTCAACTTACGCGACTTTAAAGCTCTACCAGCACCCGCTACCGGAGTAACTCTCAAAAACACATGATCTCATTTCTCAAACTTAAGATTATTCCTCCTCTTATTATGAGAACTCTACCAACGACTCTAATAAGTCTTCATCTTCTCCCGAATCATCTTGATCTTATTCATTTTCTGCTGAATTATCTCAGGGCCAACTACAACATCTTCACCTGATTCGTACCAACACAAAGGCGTCTTACACCTTCTACCATACAAAGCCTCAAACAGTGTCATTCCAATACATAAATGGAAATTGTTGTTATAAGTAAACTCAATCAAAGGCAAATAACTATCCCAAGCACCTCCTTACTCCAAAACATAAGCTCTCGAAAGATCCTCTAATGACTTAATCGCCCTCTCAGTTTGACCATCTATCTGCGGATAATAAGCAAAAATCAAAAGCAACTTCATACCCAAAGTATCTTGTAAACTCCCCCAAAATCTTGAAGTAAACCTCGTATTCCTATCTGATACAATGCTAGACGAAATAACATGAAACTGATATTCTTCTCAATGTACGACCTTGCAAGTCTCTCCACCAGATAATTCATTCTCATCGGAATAAAGTGAGAAAATTTCGTCAACCTGTCCACAATAACCCAAATAGTCTCAAAATTATTCGGTGTTCTAGGTAAACTAGAAATAAAATCCATCGAAATATCATCCCATTTCCATTCAGGGATAGATAACAGTTGCATCAAACCAGACGACTTTTGATGTTCAATCTTCGACTTCTGACAAGTCAAACAAGAATACACAAATTCCGCAATCTCTTTCTTCATTCATATCCATCAAAACAATTTCCTCAAATCTTGGTACATCTTAGTAGCTCTAGGATGAATACTAATTCCACTACGATGCCCTTCCTCAAGGATCCTCTTCTTTAAATCAGCTATATTCAAAACACAAACTCTATCACGACACCTCATGATACCATTCTCATCAATTCGAAAAATCACCACCTCTACCTTGATTGAGAAATGTCAATTTATCCACCAAAACTAAATCAGATTTCTGACCTTCTCGAATCTCATCAAGAATTCCACTAGTAATCTTCAACATACCAAGCTTAACTCCAGAAGTAGTCTTTTCACGCATCAAATTCATTTCTCGAAATTGCTCAAGTAATTCCAACTCTCGCACCATCAACATCAACATATGCAAAGACTTCCTACTTAATGCATCAGCCACAACATTTGCTTTACCAGAATGGTAATTCAAATTAAAATCATAATCCTTCAAGAATGCTTACCATTTTCTTTGTCTCATATTCAATTCTTTCTGATCAAATAGATATTTAAAACTCTTGTGATCACTGCACACGTCAAATCTTGATACAAACAAATAATGCCTCCAAAGTTTCAACAAAACACAACAACAACTAACTCCAAATCATGAGTCGGATAATTCCTTTAATGAACTTTAAGATGTCTCGAAGCATAAGCTACAACTTGCTTATTCTGCATCAACACACCTCCTAAACCCATCAAAGAAGCATCACAATACACAATAAATGGTTCTATCGGATCAGGCAAAATCAAAATAGAAGCGATTGTCAACCTTCTCTTAAACTCTTGAAAACCAGCTTCACACTATGCAGTCCAAATAAAAGCTTGACCATTCCTAGTCAATTGCGTCAATGGAAACTCCAACTTGGAAAATCTTTCAATAAACTTTTGATAATAACCTGCTAAACCAAGAAAACTTTTAATCTTAGAAATAGATTTCGGAGCTTCTTGTTGAGATACAACCTTAATCATTGACGGATCAACAACAATACCACCTTTCGATATCTCAAGAGTGAATTTCTCATATATCATAAGTGTCCAAGGTCAGAATCTTCTCGCTAGAATGCTTATGTCCTTTGGAAACTAAAAAGTTTACTTCATTAATGATCTGTCAAGATAGTGAAAGGTTAGTGATTCAAAATAAGACAATTGTCTTTTCTGGGGCACACCTAGCACTTGATGTGACACATTGGGAGAAGAGATCTTATTTGGAATAGGTAAGAAATCTTCACGCTTTACCCCTTGTCCGAATTTTTTCACTTTAAAAAAAATAAACCATTGCAAAAACTCTATTTAAAATCCACTCACTCCCACTTCACACACTTCCGCTACCACTATCCCATAATTTCTCTCTTTCAAACCTATTTCTTTGAAAACCCAAAATCCTTTCGATTCTTGGTTGCGGTTTAACAATGGCTTCTCAACAACAAACTGCTGAAGTTTCTTCGTCTTCACAACAACAATGTCAACGAGTTCAAGACCCTGATCTTTACTTATCAACTTCATTCAATCACGTATTTGTTCTTTCAGAATTGATAGTTAATTTCGATAACTTATCTGCACATGGGTTCGATCTTTACAAAGTTATAAAGTTTCAAGGATGGGAAACTTACACTGATTGTTTGAAACGGCCAGTTTATCCTGGACTGGTTAAGGAGTTTTAGGTACATGCTTATTTAATGGGTGGTAAGTCTGTTTGCTCAAGTGTTATTGGTTGAAGATTTTGCATCATCGAAATTATATTTGTAAACTTCTTCAACATGACAATGGTGGTGTTAGGTGCTAAAACAACGAGTTTGTCATGGTAAAAACGCATAATCGAGCTTATGCAAACATTGAGGCTGAGGTTATTCCTACTATCTTCAAAGATAAAAAGGATTCTTGTAAGGCAGCAAACTTTTTTAATGATCTAAGGGTTTGGTTCATAATTTTTACTAGTTACATACACCACAAGGACTCAACTAATTCTACTAATCGTATCTCTTTGGATCAAAAGTACATACTACACTATTTGAGAAAAGAAAAGAAGGTGAATTTACCTGTTATTCTTTTCCAGTATCTTCATGACTTAGTAAGAATATCTAGAGATAACCACAAGAAGAAAGGAATTGGTTTCCTTTTGGAAGATTAATTTGTGATACATTGATTGAGAGTAAGCTTGTAGACTCTTTGAATCTATAATGTGAGCCATTAATCATGATCGGTAGATCCTTCAATGGTGAATATTTTTCGGACATGTCTCTAATAACTAAAGTGGTTAAGATGCCTGAATCCTTGAATGAAAAGGCTATTTCATGCAGAAGTCGGACACTACCAACAAATATGCATACGAACGCGAAATGTTGTTGCGATATTTGAGAGGAAAGCAAAAATTAAAGTATTTATTTTTTACCGGGTGATATATACCGGTTAGGTTATATCGTATCGTGTCCACAGAGATTGGTTATTGATTCTTCGTTCGACAATTTTATCGTTAATGAGTTTGAGATTAAATGGGTTGTATGGATAAGACAAAATATAAAGTAAATGAAAAAAACTATAAAAGATAGACAACTTGTCCGGAATGAATGCACACTACCCGTTACAGACTTAAATCTATTGTCCAGTTATACTCAGCCTACGATACTCGTCCGTATCATCACATACCTCTCGCAACCCAAGCTATTTTTAACCCAAATTGAGAATTCAACAGCATCACTCGCATCGACTATGTCTAACCCAACACTCCTGACACAGAGGCATTAAGATCATACACCCTAAGTGAATGTCAGCTCTAAACCCATTTCTAGCATTCAGAAACTAACAAATAATCTTCCTAGGTAAGAATCTAAGCAATCTATGTCTAGCAAAGCTCAAATCCCTAACACAAGATAAAAACCTAAGACAGTTACCAACACAGATTCGTAAAGCAAACTTTATACAACGCCAAGGGCGACAAATATACATGAGTAAAGAGTAGATATACATACAAACCCAACAAATATAGAAATACATAGAGAGGAGAAGAGATAAACCACATATCTACATTGTTTGTCAACACCAATCGAAGAGCAATCCACCTCCAATCATCCATAAGAAAAACCCTAATGTTGTTTTCTAAGCTATACTATAAAAAATAAAGGTTGATGGAAATGAGGATCAAAATCCACCCTAAAACCATAACTTCAAAATGAAACAAAATGAAGTTATAAAACAAAACTCAGACGGCCGCGCTCAACGGCGTCACCGCGCTCAATAGCTTCCTCATATATTTACACGTTAAACCGACCTAAATGCCGCTCAACGGCCTAATCCCTTTTAGCGGCCTCTAAATGAAGTCTCCGCCGGAACAGTACAAAAGCACTCAACGCGCTCCAAAATACGCTGAGCGAACTCGCGCTTAGTGGGCTGACCACGCTAAGCGCCCTCTCCTGAGCAAAACTGGTCTTTTATTCATCAAAACCGCGTCTTCGAAGCTGTTTCTTCAACACTTTATTCCTCGATGCTCCAACATGCAACAAATACCTACAAAAGACATAAAAACTATCAAATGATACACAAATGAATCAAAAACTCGATTATATACAAAATAACGTATTTACAAACAAAGTCGGGGTTATTCAACTGAATATCAATAAAAGAACGGATAAGTCCCACAAAACATATATACAAAACAACTACATTTTGGCACTTATCAACTCTCCCCAACTTGACACATTGTTTATCCTCAAACAAAGTCAGGTAACTCTAAAGAATCAAAAGATGATAATCAAAGAATCACAAATCAACAAGTTTTAAAACAGAAAACAAATGTGTGGTTCAAATAAAAAATACACAAGCAAAGTACATACTTACCACTATCCTACAACGATAACATATAAACGGAAAAAAAATCCTAAGTACAAAAATCTTGCAAAACATTCTAAAACAAAACAAGCTTAATCATGAATCACACCTAGCAAAAATTCATCGAGAGATGAAGAACACACAAAGGTGATGTTCTTTTGACACTCATTCAACAATCTTGCAAACAAAAGACTAAATTATGCATTCATCCCAAAAACTCAATTGAAAATACAAATGCAAGAATCACAAGGGCTTTTCAATGTTGTAATGTGGCTTGGTTAACAAACAAGTGATAAGTCCTAAAGATAATCGAAACAAAAACTTGCCTAAACGTAAGGGAGTGATCAACTCACAAAGTTCTAAACAATACAATTCCATTCAAACTTCTTCTTCATCATAAATTGTCAAACCAAAACACCTCACTTTTTAACACAACATTATTCATACTTTTTTTTGTTTTTGTTTTTCAAAATTTTTTCTCTTTTTTCTTTCTTTTTCTAATATTTCTTTTTCACATTTTTTCTTTTCTTTTTCTTTTCTTTGTCTTAACCTTATACCAACCACAATATAAGCACATAAACATTCCTCTCCCCAACTTGAATTCAACCAACATTAATGTGTGAATACTCCCTACTTTCTAAGGCAAGGTAAAAATTCAGTCAACAACATATAGTTGAGGGTTCAAGAAACAAAGAAATCAACATCCAGACAAAAAAAGGTGAATTCAACACTCATATATAAACAAAAAGTTCAAATAAACATGGGTATTGATAAAAGTTCAAAGGGGCTAACAAAGGTTCACACACTCACAAGGTGAATTGAAAATTTGGCCAAGGTAGTTGTGCTCAAAATCAAACAAAATATCTTGATCCTTTTCATGCATTCATACAATCAACAAAAATCAAAAGATTAAGCATAATAAAATCCAGTTAAAACAAGAATGTGGCTTCCAACATATATGAACAATGGAAAGCTTCCTCACATTTATGGGTAAAAAGGGAACAAAAGTGATTCAAGTCATGAGCAAGTAATACAAAAAGAATGAATGGCATGGTAATTATACAAATGATAAATTTCCTAAACATGTTATGCTATAGAAAGCGATAAACGAGTACCTGACGTGTACCAACTTTGAAACTATCATTACCATACATCCGCGAGTTGAAACGATCAAACTCGGAAAATCACAAAATGAAACCTCAGGCTACCGGACCAAAATTTGAGTCCAAACAATAACAAAAGAATTAGAAAAATAATACTAATTTTATTCAATACAAAAAGCCTTGGTGAAAGTGGGAAAAAGGAAAAGCCAAGTGAAATTTAAAAAGAATTCACCGCATGCCACACTGAATCTGAAAAATAGCAACAGGTGCAACTGCTATGCAAGCTCCACTTCACCTACAAAATCTCATTTACACAACTAAAAACTATTTACAAAACATACACACTTCCACAAGCTAAAACACTACAAACATGTGGAAAAGAACAAATTGACATAACAAAACAAAAGCAAATAACGATACGAAAATTTGGTGAAAATGAATTAACAAGTTGAAAAGTGAAGATTTGAAATTAAGACTCGGTCTTTTATTCATCAAAATTGCGTCTTCGGAGCCGTGTCTTCGACACTTTATTCCTCGATGCTCCAACACGCAACAAATACCTACAAAAGACATAAAAATTATCAAACGATACACAAATGAATCAAAAACTCGATTATATACAAAATAACATATTTACAAACAAAGTCGGGGTTATTCAACTAAATATCAACAAAAGAACGGATAAGTGCCACAAAACATATATACAAAACAACTACATTTTGGCACTTATCACGAAAACAGCTAGTAAAA